>JANUYF010000002.1:368287546-368607546 GCA_026167975.1 Phrynosoma blainvillii
AATCTGGCACAAAACAAAGCAGGCATGCTCCTTGTGGAATATTTTACAGAATCTGACTTCCAAAGAATCTCAACCTCCTTTGTGATGGTTATGTTTAAAATATATCTAAACACATCTCTATGAAACAGAGCTTGGAAAAAATAAGTTTAGATTACAACTGCCAGCCATGCTTTGTGATTCTGGGAGTTGTAGTCCCTCCCCCCCCAATTTTCACCTTCCAAGCTCTGACAGACAAGCAACATTCTTTTTCTGGTTGCAATTACTCCAAAATGCAGAACATCTAAAATTCAGAACAAAGAACACCAAGACCGGTTTCAGCTGAGAATCGGCAAACTTTACTGAGTTTTGAAGAACAGTGAATTTCATCCCAGTGAACCATTTGGGGGAAGGGGGGATTGTAGAAAACAGTACTTCTTGGTTGAAATGCCACAGAGCAACAGCAAGCAATTTGCAGCCCTGTGGCGACAGACTTTTACCCTTTCAGATTCCACAAGCAGCAATTCACATTTTTAAATAAGTTGCAGGACCCCCTGTGCAGTTTAACATTTTAAAATATTCATTTCTTTTCAAAGCCAGGGGTCGGTTTCTGGCCACTTCCAGTTTTGTTTCTTTTGTTTGCTGGTAATTCTGGCAGGCCATGCAGCTGCTGGAGGATAGCAGGGTCAGTTAATTGACTCCTGGACCTGCCGCTGTTGCCCATCACTGCCTTAGAGAACAGTTGGGATGTAATGCAACATCTTTAGAAGGGACAGATCCAAAGAGAGTTTTGCCATGTTTTCTAACCTCTAGGACAGTGGTTCCCAAACTTTGGTCATTAAGGTGTTTTAGACTTCAGCTCCGAAAATCCCTGAATATCATCCTAACTGTCTAGGACTTCTGGAAGCTAAAGTCCAAAACACTTGGAAGGTTAAAGTTTGGAAATCAATGCTGTCTAGGAGAAGGAGAAGAACCATTTGACAGTCCTGCTTCCGTTATCCACTTGTGGGATATCTTTCAGGGATACATGTAAATGTAAATAAATTGCTATCAAGGTAGGACTGCTGTGAGAACAGTATTCCTCTGAAATTATAATACCTCTGTCAATTTCCCCCCCACACTCTAGAACAAGGGTATGCATGGGTTTTTAATTTAAACAAAACCTGGCTCTAAAACCAAAATTATACAAGTCTTACTTGTACAAAAATTAATAATGTGGCACTCCAAATATAACCACAGAGTAACATGGCACTTGAGAAATTACTGCCCAAGACATTTCCAGTTACCCTAAAAAGCACCATTTGAAAGAGGATTTTAGTGGAAGTGGTATTTCTATAATGATGGCCCATTCCAGACAAACATCATGATCTGAAAAGAAAACATGGCATTACCCCCTTATCTTTGTCTATTTGAGATTTTCACTACACAAGGGAGACCTTCAATTATTTATTAATCAAGTACCTGAACGCAGTATCTATAAGGCACTCTAAATTTTAATATTCTCTCCAGCTGCTAACGTTCACTTTAGACAAACTACATGGATATCCCTCTAGACCACCTTAACTGAACAACAACAAAAACAGCATCTTCACAAAACGTGGGCCTGAAACTCTAACACTGTCAACTTATTTCCCTTCCCCTGTATGATTTTTAATACCTCTGCCTGATGAAGAAGCCAGTTGAGTTTCAAAAGCTTGCATCATGTATTTTGTGCATTTTTGGTTAGCCTATTTTGTGGATTTTGGATGTTATAGTAGTTCAAAGCAACTGACATGCTATTGCAGCAATGGGAAGCTTTTTGTTCTCCAGATGCTTTGACCTACAATTCCTGCTGGTCCCACCCAACATGGACAATGGTAAGGGACCATGAGAGTTGTAGTCCAAAACATCTGGAGGGTCTGAGGCTCCTCGTACCTATACACTGCTTGGAGTTGTGGGCCATACAACTCCAAGCAATGTATGGAAATGCTTCCAAGTCAGTAGTTGCCATAACTGTGTCCCAGGTAAGCACCAATGAAATGAAAATAACTTTTACATGATTATAAAAACCCTTGTGCAAGCCCAAGTAATTTCAGTGGAGCCCATACAGGAACCTATATCTGGAAATCAAAGCAAAACAACAATCGTAAATTGCTTCATGTCATTAAAAATGTGAATTTTTATCCTGAACATTACATATGCAGTGGCTAGTCTCCATTCCCATCTGATCTCATTCCTATTCAAAGGTACATTCACAAATAATGCACTTTTCCACTAAAGTTGAAAGTGGAAATTAAAATATTATCTCCTTTATTCCCTGAAAAAATAAACGAGAAGGAACAAAAATAAAAACATCATGCCTGGTAATAGCAATAAGGTTTTCTTTAGCAGCATTACCACTATGGTAACTTTGGGTTCAGAAAGTAGGTTGTTCTGAACTCCTCTTGAACTCTCTCCCCTGGGAAGAGATTTGGCTCAAGATTCCTAATGGCAACACAGCAACACCCAAAGACGGGTGTGAGTAAGGCAAAAACGGTTATTAGAGAAGTAGTCATTGCTTTAGCTTCTTTCATTTCATAATTCAGTTTCACTCCTCTGACGCAGTTCCACTCTTCCTCTTGTTGTTGGGTTCCCACAGGGACACCACCCCACTGGTCCTCAGAGGCTTGGTGCAAGCCAGTTTAAGAACTTCATGGCAACTTCAAAACCGAGGAAACAGGCCTAGAAGAAGAGATACACAAAATGATGCACAGTGGAACATTTTGGCAGCATATTTTCTACAGCTGTATGTTTCCATGGATAGTTTTCTCTTTTAATGATTCTTATTAAATAATTAAATTACAGTAACAGAAACAAATGATCTATAGCAGCGATTCCCAAACTTTGATATCCCAGATGTTTTGGACTTCAGCTTCCAGAAATCCTGACCGTTAGCCAAGCCATCTGGGGATTCTGGGAGTTAAAGTCCAAAAACACTAGAGGATCAAACTTTGGGAACCACTAATCTATAGCATTATTACAGGTTGAGTCTCCCTTATCCAAAAGTCTGAAATCCAAAATAGTCCAAAATCCAAAACTTTTTTCATAGATGACTGAGATAGTGACACCTTTGCTTTCTGGTGGTTCAGTATACAAAATTTTACTATTAAAATTATATATAAAATTGCCTTCAGGCTTTGTGTGTAAGGTATCATATATACTCGTCTATCAGTCAAAAAATTTTGTGTCAAAAAATTGACCCCAGGATCCTGGGTCAACTTATATATGGGTCAATACGGTAATAGTGCTCAGAAAGAAGTGCTGCCCACCATCCCGTTCTCCTTACCTTGGCATCTGCTGCTCAGCTAAGAAGTGTGTGTGAGTGTTTTCCTGCCCTCCCAGGGAGCGGGGGAAAAGCCGGCTGGTTTTGCAAGGGTCTGAAGGAAAAGCCAGTTGGTTTTGCAAGGGGCTCAAGAAAAAGCCAGCTGGTTTTGCAAGGGGCTGGAGGAAAAGCCGGCTGGTTTTGCAAAGGGGGGGGTGCTTTGTCATTTACATCCTTTGCTACATGCCCCTAAGTTGTATCCTCAACTTATCCATGGGTCATATCAAAATCCTGGCCCCAAAAACTTCCCTCGACTTATATATGAAATCAACTTGTACCCGAGTATATACAGTATACATGAAACATAACTGAATTTCATGTTTAGACTTGGGTCCCATCTCCAAGATACCTCTTTATGTATATGAAAATATTCCAAAATCTGGAAAAAAAAATAAAACATTTCTGATCCCGAGCATTTGGGATAATGGAGACTCAACCTGTATATAATTAATATCTAAAAACCTAAGGGAATTAAGTAATATTATGAACAGCTACAACACTAGTCAAGTTACAATAAACTTTTAACATGCCCTAGGCCGATGCCTGCACAGAAAACAGTCTGGACCCTGAGTTCCCATGAACAGAACATAGCATGGCTCATGGCATGCTCCCACTGGAGAAAGAGTTGAGGAGACAATTCCTCCTCCACTTTATACAAGTGCTCCGGCATACAGGGGGACCTCACAAAAAACTGGATCTGGAGTAGGACTTATAAAAAATTCTCTTGCTCAACTGCTTCAGTAAAAGCCTCCACTGGATCTTCACTCCTTCCACAAACTTGTACAGTATATCCAATTAGTAACAGTGGTTTGAGTGTTGGAGCATGATTCTGGAGTCCAAGGTTCAATTCCCAGTTCAGTAACATGCTCTCACCCTCAGGGGAAGGCAATGGCAAACCTCCTTTGCACAAATCTTGCCAAGAAAATCCCATGATAGGGTTGCCATAAGTTAGAAATGACTTGAAGGCAAAACAACAACAACTAATAATAGTAATAGTAATGATGATGACAACAACAATGTCTTTGCCTCGTGGCAGAAGGACAGCAAGAAACAGGACATCCTCGCCTTCCTAGGAAGGAGCTTCTAGAGCCTTGGGGCATGTTTGCTCCCGCCTGGTGCCCTCCCAGACGCAGGCAGCAACTCCCATCAAAATCCTCTGATGCTAAGGTGTGGAGCTGAGCAACTGGAACTCACTGGGCCAGCCATGGAAGCAACTCTCCCTTTTGGAGTTTCACCGTGTGCTTTGATCGTTTGCTTTTAATTATCTGCTTGGTCAGCTGCATGTTATTCAAGCAAGAGTGGCAGTCTCATTCTTTCTTTTCTCTGTCTTTGAATCAACATGAATGACTCTAATAAAAAATGACTCTAAATCTGTCATTTTCCTCACAGAAAAGGTGAAGAGGTGAAACCTGACCAAGATGGGATATCACTAGGGTTGATGGTGGCCTTAATTTCCTTCTCTCATCAGACTGGTACAATGGTGCTCAGATGACACTACAACTTCAGTTTGACTGGACTGGAGCCTATTAAATACACTTTACTGAATTTCCTCCTAATCAAATATGTCAGTACAGATGCTTTTGCCTAGTGGGGAAAAATGAGATATATGGCATGTAAAGTTGACACAGCATATACTTCTTTAGCTGCCCCTGTAAGTGAAAGTCAAACCTACTATATGAGCCATTAAAGGTTTTACACACACCCCTCCAACTTAAAGCTCTTTCAAAAACGCATATCTTGACAGGAAGAAAGTATCTCTCACAAAGAGACTGCATGATAAGGTTTTAAAACAACTGTCACCACGATGAAACTTCCCTATAATTCTTCTAAGGAATGCACTAGAAGCCAGATTGTCAAGGCAAAGGACACTGATCCACAGAAATCACATGCAGTCACATACCAGGAAATAAAAGAAGACCTTCAACTCCTGTCACAAATGTTCTCTTCAGCACTAAGAATGCCAACTCAGGGAGCACTTCAGTAGTTAACAAGATGGAATAGTTAACTTCCCTTTCTCCTTTGAAGCATCAGAGATTGCTAGAAATCTTACTAAGTGGTACAAACATCTACCTCAATCAAGTTTTGTTGGGATGGTGTGGCAGAGCTGTACTGTGCTCTTGTGTGAGGTCTGCCTGACAAGCCACATTTGAGGCCTACAAAGTATCATCCTACCTCTGCAAGATATACAATATTTGTAATTATCAGAATATGTTCACAACATGTTCCTGAAAAGTTTGCTAAAATAGCTAATTTATCATTTAATATACTTCTTTACTGTTTAGCTAATGCATTGACCAAAATCTAACTACTTCCCAAAGCCAGGAATATCCCTTTCTCTGCAACATACAGTTTGCTTAATTTCTTGTATAATCTTTAATGGCTTGTTCCACTGATGATCAGCTGTTTTGAGAGCTTGTTATGAGCTGAAATGTGGACTATAACTGTTATCTAGACAAATAAATATGTGATTTTTGTGTTATAGTCTGGTCTACATGGTGCAGTGGTAGGTTGATTTCCTCAGGCTGGCAATGGATGGATTTGCTTTGTTACAGAAAGCTGGAGCAGCTGCCTCTTTGCAGGAGGGAAAGTGTTGCCAAATGTCACTAATGCCCATGTTGTAGCTCTCCAAGTCCCAGTAAAATTCACCATCCACTTACTGCATTGGCAGGAAAGGCTCTGATCATCACAGCAGTGAATCCCTTATATAGTGACATCACTCCCTCCTCTCGGATAAGCTCTCGCAAAACATCTCTGAAGCCATTGGGATACTTTCCTGGAGGAGCTGTTGAATTAAGGGAAAGTTAAGTTACAGAGCTCAGAAAAGTCACTTTTTAAAGAATGCAATTCAGTAGACTGTAATATCTCCACTAGACAGCTCCTCACAATCCTCAGCCACTCAGAGACCCTGAATAGGGGAGATAGTCTCCCTCATTCGCTCCCATTTTCCACTCCCATCCCTTTGCCTCCTTTCTCCACCACAATGTTGTAATACACCTAATTTTTTAAAAATGACTGTCAGTGATAATAGTCGACATCTGAGTTATTCTAATAGTGTAGAACCATAGAATTATTATTATTATTATTATTATTATTATTAATTTATAACCCGCCCCTCTGCTAGGCAATCGGGGCGGCGTACAGAGTTAAAACAAGACAACGGTTAAAACAAATTCCATCTCCCCCTCATTCCCTAACCCACCCACCCCATAAAAGTTGAATTAAACCAGTACAATAATTAAGATACAAATTAAATCCAAAATAATTTAAAAACAATGAAACAAACGATGGAGGCAGGGAGCAATAAACGTCCAAACTTTATTTGGGGAGGGAGAGTTATTCCGGGAAGGCCTGTCGGAAGAGATCTGTCTTCACTGCTTTTTTGAAGCAGTTGAGAGTAGTAATAAGACGGATCTCGTCCGACAGGCCATTCCATAATCTTGGAGCGGCGACAGAAAAGGCCCTCTGGGAGGTCTGCGACAGCCTAGTTTTCATAGGCAGTAGCAGATTCCTCCCAGAAGACCAAAGTGCACGGGGGGGATCGTATGGGATGAGGCGGTCCCGGAGATATGTTGGACCCAAGCCATGTAGGGCTTTAAAGGTCAAAACCAACACCTTGCACTGTGCCTGGAAACTAATCAGCAGCCAGTGGAGAGATTTCAGCACTGGTGTAATGTGCTCTCTCCTAGATGTACCACTGAGTAACCTGTCTGCCATATTTTGAACCAATTGAAGTTTCCGGGTTAGGCACAAGGGTAGCCCCATGTAGAGCGTGTTACAGAAATCCAAACGTGAGGTTACCAGAGCGTGTATCACAGTTTCAAGGTCCCTAATCTCTAGGAAAGGGCGCAGCTGGCGTATCAGCCGTAGCTGATAACAGGCACTCCTGACCGTCGCATTCACCTGACTGGTCATGTGAAGCGATGAATCTAGGAGTACCCCCAGACTGCGAACACAATCCTTGGAGGAGAGTGTGACTCCATCCAGGACTGGAAGTTGTATTCCCAAACCTGGTTTCTGGCCCGTCACTGTTAATACTTCCGTTTTGTCTGGATTCAGTCTCAATCTGTTTTTCCTCATCCAATCCATTACCGCCTTAAGACAATCATTGAGAGGAGAGATGCCATCTGAGGTCTGTGCAGACGATCAGGTCATGGAGAGGTATATCTGGGTGTCATCAAGATACTGAAGACACCGTGCTCCATGCCTCCGGATGATCTCTCCCAGCGGCTTCATATAGATATTGAATAGCAAT
The DNA here is from genome assembly GCA_026167975.1 of Phrynosoma blainvillii. Taxonomy (NCBI): domain Eukaryota; kingdom Metazoa; phylum Chordata; class Lepidosauria; order Squamata; family Phrynosomatidae; genus Phrynosoma; species Phrynosoma blainvillii. The sequence continues at coordinate 368,295,115 of JANUYF010000002.1, forward strand.
TGAGACAGGATGGCGCCCTGTGGGACACCACAATTAAGCTCTATTCTAGAAGAGCAACTGTCCCCAAGCCTCACCCTCTGGGATCTGCCTGAGAGGAAGGAACGGAACCACTGCAAAGCAGAGCCTCCGATTCCTAACTCTCTCAGGCGATCCAAGAGGATGGCATGATCTATTGTATCAAAGGCCGCTGAGAGGTCCAAGAGCACCAACAAGGTCACACTACCCCTGTTGATATCCAAGCAGAGGTCATCAGCCAAAGCAACCATGGCAGTCTCAACTCCATATCCTGACCTAAAGCTGGTTTGAAATGGATCGAGATAATCGCTTTCATCCAAGACAGCTTGGAGTTGGGAAGCAACTGCCCTCTCGACCACCTTGCTTAAAAAGGGTAGCAAGGAGACCGGTCTATAGTTATTCCTGTCCAGGGGATCCAGGGAAGCTTTTTTCAGGAGGGGTTTGACTGCCGCCACCTTTAAACAAGATGGAACAATGCCTTCCCTGAAGGACGCGTTGATAGTTTCCCGAAGGAATACCCTCAACGCATCCCCCCCCCGGATGACCAGCCAAGATGGACAAGGATCGAGAGGGTAGGTCGTCTTGCTCACTTTACCAAGGAGCTTGTCCACGTCATCGGTACTCACAGATTGAAGCTGATCCAGTAAAATGCCATCAATGGAGTTTCTGGACACCTCACCTACGGATTCTGTCAAAACACTGGCATGCAGGTCGGCTCTTATTCGAGAGATTTTATCTGCAAAGTAGATGTTAAAGGCATCACAGCAGGCTGCTGTAGGGTTAAGTAGAGAGTTCTGCACAGGAGGTATCTGTGTCAGTTCCCCCACCACCCTGAACAGCTCTGCTGGACGAGACTCTGCAGACGCAATGCGTGCAGAGGAGAAAGATTTCTGCGCTGCACGCAATGCCTCCCGATAGGAATCAAGGTGTTTCCTATGGCGAGTTCTGTCGGATAAGAGTCAAGTCTTCCGCCATTCGCGCTCTAGTCGTTGTCCAGCTCGCTTCATTCTCCTAAGCTCCTCTGTATCATAGAATTGGAAAAGACCCCAAGGGCCATGCAAGCCAGCCCTCCTGCCATGTAAGAATACACAAAGCACCCCCTTGATAGATGGCCATCCAGCCTCTGCTTTAAAAACCTACAACAAAAGAGACCCCACCACACTTCAAGACAGCATGTTCCACTGTCAAACACTTCTTGTGGTGTTTTGTTTTTTTTAAGTGAAAACACTCCCCACATACCTAGAGTGGGGAGGGGGAGAATTTAAAAAAATTTTTTGCAGGGGGATGCAGTGTGTGGTGCAATCCTTCAAGGTCTCTTGTGGGGGGGGGGGTACTGCAGCCCCTCAGCCTGCTACAGCTGTTCACTCCTAGTATAAATCATGGTATATATCCTAGTCTGTGTCACGAGATTATAACAGCCTTTTATTTAACAATTTGCCTTGAAGTAACTAGAAATTCCATGCAGCTGAATGAAAAGGCTGGTGGAAACAGAATGCATTGCTTTGCTTCTTTTCCAACGGCTTGTCTGGGTTTGGGTTTGGGCAGAGAGGAAATCCCAGCGTGGAAATAAAGAGGGCTAGCAGGAGAAAGATGGAGTGCTCCATGTTTCCCAACTCGATGGAAATCATTTTTTGCTAGCCTGCCAAGTGGTTAGAAACCTGGATTTTCATGGGTATTGAGGAAGATGGGTCTTCTCTCTGCAGCCAATGGAAACAAGTCATTGGCCTCACACCAAATTACAGTAGACCCTTGTTATCCGCTGGGGTTTATTTCCAGGATCCGCTGTGGATACCAGAATCTGTCAATGCTCAAGTCCCATTATAGATAGTGGCACAGTAAAATGCTGTTCCCTTATATAAAATGGTAAAATCAAGGTTTGCTATTTGGAATTTATACTTTTTTGAATATTTTCAAGCCATGATGCTTGAACTGTGGATAAAGAATCTGCAAATACAGAGGACCAACTATAGTATAATTTTGTTGTGACAAGCAAGCACAGGCAGGCACAAGGGCTAGTAAACCTTTCTGAACTTTTCCAAAAAGCTTGACAAGATGGCAAGGTGGTAATAATGTTGAACCAGCTTCACAAATGAATTGCAGAAAAGTTCTAGCCCATATTACACACTCCTCGTCCCAACAGCCAACTCAGTTGGGCATATCTGTCAGAAACAATATAGACAAATGGCACCTGAAAGACTAACAAGTTTTCTATGGCGTATGCTCTCATGGACAGCTACCCAGAAAAGTCATGTACCAAATAAAACGTGTTAGTCTTTAAGTTACAATAAGACGCTTTGAGGTTTATGCTGCAACCAATTAATATGGCTACCTTCCTGAAATTGAGTCAATTGAGGTAGCCCAGAAAAACAGCTTATTAAGATATAAGCCTGACTGTCACATCTTACTGAATAAGGATGTTTATTAACATATATTTATTAACATATATTTGTTAAATCAGTGTAACACCTGAAAGACTAACAAGTTTTCTATGGCGTATGCTCTCATGGACAGCTACCCAGAAAAGTCATGTACCAAATAAAACGTGTTAGTCTTTAAGTTACAATAAGACGCTTTGAGGTTTATGCTGCAACCAATTAATATGGCTACCTTCCTGAAATTGAGTCAATTGAGGTAGCCCAGAAAAACAGCTTATTAAGATATAAGCCTGACTGTCACATCTTACTGAATAAGGATGTTTATTAACATATATTTATTAACATATATTTGTTAAATCAGTGTAACACTATTCATATATACATGCATGTGTGTATGTACATGCACAGAGAGAGAGAGATCCATGTATATAATTATGGTGATTTTTGTGTGTCTGTGAATAGTGCTATGACTGAAACAGAAGAGCTTGATCCGAAGTGGAAAATCCCTAAATTGCCAAGGAAGAAGGAAATGGGGAGGGGGGAAATCACACAAGTAGATTAACAAGGGCCTTGAGACTTTCAAAAGCTTCAGAAAGAGTTGACACTAGATCTGGGTGGTCTTTGGTATTTAGAATCACCAGGAGAATTAAAGCCGATAGATAAGCCCCTAATTTTGAGATGCCCATAAGGAAAACCAAGACCCTAATCCAGGGGTAGGCAACCTAAGGCCCGGGGGCTGCCACCCCCCGCCACTGCCCGCCATGATGATATTGATTATTGTTGTTATTACTTGTTCTTGGGGTTTTCTTGGCAAAATCTCCACAGGGGTTTTGCCATGGCTTTTCTGGGGCTGAGAGAGTGTACATGCATATTTTTTAATTTTTTAAATATTTTTATTTATTTATTTATCTATTTATTTATTTTTGGTGCTTCGCCCCCCCCCCATTGTCTGAGGGACAGCAACCCGGCCCCCAGCTCAAAAAGGTTGCCTACCCCTGCCCTAATCAATAAAAACCCGTTGTCACCAGCTGATCATGGAGTACAAAGACGCCCGTGCATTGGCTGAACAGAGAAATCACTAACCTTGTTATACAAGGAGTTATACAACAGCAAGATATAACAGAGGAAGAAGAATTTCAGTTCAGGGAAACCAAAATACACCAGCAATAGGCCACAAACAGAAGGCAACTGTGCACAGTCACACCCTCTTGCCCTTCACCTGTCTGCCAGTCTAGCTAGTCCCTGGGATATATATTTATGTGTAAGTATACTTGATTAAACAAAGATCATAAAATAATATCTGCTAAGTCTGTTATAATAAAAATAATAGTAGCACGTATCAACAATCTATGAGGTCTTATTCTTTTCCAATCTTTAAGAGTTATGTGAACCTGAATTTGGTCAGATCACCCAGCTCGGGACTGGGACAACCTTGGATGCATCTGCACTGTAAAAATAATGCAATTTGACACCATTTTAAGTGCTGGAGTTCCATCCTATGGAATCCTCAGATTTGTACTTTTACAGGGTCTTTAGCCTTCTCTGCCAAAGAGTGCTGGTGCCTCACAAAACTACAAATCCCAGGATTCTGTAGGATGGAGCCATGGCAGTGCATTATTTTGTAGGCTCCATCCTACAAAAGTTAAAGTGGTGGCAAACTGTATTATTTCTACAGTGTAGATGCACCCCTTAACAACTTACCCAGCTTTAGCCAGGAAGCCACTGACCAGCTAAGAAACTATTTACAAGCTTTAGCCCATCTATAAGAATCAACTCCACATTTTCCTCAGAAAATATTTACAGAAAGCCTTGTGCAAGACATCTGAGAAATGGGATTATACTTCACTTTGACTCCAATTCCCATGGTTACCAGAGTCACAACAGTAAACCTAGCAGTTGGAAGCAGGAGGGTTTGTTCCTCATTGGCAGAAAAAAGAAAGATGAACAGCAGAGAAAATGTAAATGTCTTAGCTGGGGCCAAATTAAATCTGAGACTGCCTTGGGCTGTTGCCTTGGAATGATACTCAGAGGAGCTCCTAATGAACCGTGAGCAAATGGGGCTTGAACAAAAGAATAATCTGTGCTCTCTTTCAACAAATATGATGAGACAACAGTGCAATTTGGGAGTGTAGAGGAGACAAGCCATGGGTAGTGTCACTCACACTTCCATGTTTTCTTTAATTACATTAAGGTATAAGCAATAGAGAGCCAGTGTTATGTAGTGGTTTGGGGTTTGGACTAGGACTCTGGGAGACCAGAGTTTGAATTCCTGCTTGTCTATGGAAACCCACTGGATGACCTTGGGCAACTTACACTCTTTCAGCCAAAGAGAAATGCAATGGCCAAGGTCCTCTGAACAAATTTTGCAAGAAAACCCTGTGATAGGATCACCTTAGGGTCAACATGTGTTGGAAGCAGCTTGGGGGCACACAAAAGATGTCTCCACACTGCAGAATTAAAGCAGGTTGATACCACTTTAACTGCCATGACTCTATCCTACAGAATCCTGGGATTTGTAGTTTGGTGAGGCACCAGAGCTCTCTGACAGACCAGGCTAAATACCTCACCAAACTACCAATCTTAGCATTCCACAGGATGGAGCCATGACAGTTAAACTGGTGTCAAACCCCTTTATTTTTACAGTGTGGAAGAGCCAAAGAAGACATATTAGTAATAAATTATACAAAATGTCTGCAGACACTGAGTTTTGTCTTTGTTTCAGCTCAGTTCTTCTGCCTCCATTTTGGAAAGTCACTTATTGGGAACGAGTGTGGTACAAAAGGATTAAGTACTTGGAATGAAACTTATCTGGGTCCCATATAGAAAAAAAAATTAATAGAAGACAGAGGAATATTGTCCCAAGAGCCCACCTTCATGACTCCTCCTGCCTCACACAATGTTTATTACAGCATCAGCCAACTCACCTGTTTGGAAGCGAGATTTCAACACATCTGGAGGAATACCCACAGCCCAGTTGAAAATCCCTGCCATGCCACCAGCAAAGAGAATCCTGGGTACACTCAGGTCACTGACACTACAAAAATGATATTAAGAAATGGAATGAAGTAGAGTAAGACACAGAGAAAAAACACTTTTAATTTTATCTGACACCAATTGCTGCTGCTGTGACTGGTTCACTGAGTTTGCAGCACACATTTAAGTTCCAATTGAACTATCTGAGATTAGTTTCTACTTTTAATTGCAAGTGGTCCCCAATCCACCCCTCTATCTGTATTTTAAGAATAACACTGTATACACTCGATTAATTACATGGTTCACAAAAACCTATTCCAAGGGTGACGAACCTTGGTCTAGGTATTTCTGGCAATTCCCATAACCCTTTACCACTGGCCATGCTGTTTGGGACTTCTGGGAGTTTTAGGCCAAAATATCGGTCAGGCCAAAGGTTTTCCACAATTAGTGTATTGTATTAGTTCCCTATCTTATACCACAATAAATTTATTGTGTTTCAAAGGCAAGAGGGGAACTGTGGAAGGCTAGGGGGCCACATTAGCCCTCAAGGAGACCTTGGACAGCCATACCTCCATGCTCCCCTACAAAAAAAATATTTTTGCCCCCAAGCACTGCTGAGGATGTGGGGGATATTTTTGCCATATGTTTAGGCCTTCCTGGGCCATTACAGGCTTGGGGGAGGCCTTTCTTTAATGTGAACAGATGTAGCATCCTGTTCATTTCCTTTAAAAAAAAAAAAAAAAGCAAAACTTCTGTCCTGGGCCTAAAATGGCCCGGGGGGGGATCAAAAATATGGCAGATGTTCACAGTCCACACTCCTCCAGAGAAGATTTGGGACACAATTTTACAAGAAAAATTGTTTTACCCCTGCGAAACCCTGATAGCTGAATGCAGCCTGTGAGTCACAGAAGCCTCTGGGATTTTCAATACTAAATAATAATAATAATAATAATAATAATAATAATATTTATTTATATCCCGCTTATTGGCAACAATCCAAGCAGCTTACAGTAAAAAATCCTCACAACATTTTACTAGCAGTGTTCAAAATCCTACTACCAGAAAATCAACTAAAAATAGTAAAATATTACAAATGTAAACTTGCATCCCAACTTGCCTCCTCAAAATAACATACATTTGTAACATTATTAATTGTATAACTGGAATTGTATATGGATTTTCCCCACAAGAACCTGTAAGACAGCATGAGCAAAAAAGGTGGCAGGAAAGAATAGGGAAAAGAGCCAGAGTCCAAATGGCTCCTGAGCCTGTAAGCAGATATTGCCGTGCAGATACTGCCCTGCCTATTAGTTTCTGGGCAAAGTACAAAATGTTAGTTATTACCTTTAGAGACTTGCATGATTTGGTTCCAGGTTACCTACAGGATCACCTCTACCTGTACAATCCTCTTTATACATTCAGGTCCTCTGAGGGACATTTATTTCAGTTAGTCAAGACTAGGTTGACAACTGTCAGCCAGAGGGCTTTTTCTTCAGTCACCCCTAGACTGTGGAATGACCTGCCGGAAGACATCCAGCAGCTGAAACGCTGTCTGAATTTAAAATAGTATTAAAGACCAGCCTCTTCTGGCAGGCCTATCCAGATGATTTTTAAACTGTAAATTTTAAATGATGAATTTTTAATTGTGGTTTTAATATGTATGGGTCTTGCTTGTTCTTTTAACTAACGTGTATTTTTAACTCATGTTGTGTTTTTAACTCATGTTGTTGTTCCCTATCTTGATCCATGGGGAGAGGTGGGTAAGAAATAATAATAATTACTGCTGTTTTTGTTGTTCTTATTATTAGCAAACATTTCCTATTTGTGTACCATAGGATGAAATTGGCCTGTTGAAAAACCCACTGATGGGACTGAAAAACATTCTACTAATAGATAATTATAATATAATATAATATAATATAATATAATTCATATAATTTATATGAATTATAATATAATAATATAATTCATATAATTTATCCAAGTTTTGGATATTGTCCCATGCCAGTACTGCTTCCAGAACGGATTCTGAAAGCAGTACTGGGATGGGACAATTCCCAAAATAAATAATATGACTTATATAAATGCCAAATAATGCTGTTATTAGCAACACTATTTTTGAGAATCACAAACCTATTACTATAAACTTCTCACTCTTCAGCAGGCAGAATTTCTTAAGATGTCCTTCTGGAAAACTCAGTGTTCCACTTACCTCTGCCCTTCAGGAGTCAAAATATTTTTTAGCCATTCATAGGTCATGAAGTACATCCCGCTGGCTGGAACATCTGGTCAGATAAAAAGAAGCAGAGGCAGAGAAATTAGAGGAACAACCAAAGACTGTTGCAAAAGCAAGTCAAAAACCCAAATTCTGCAGCAGGACAGGCAAATACTGTCAGTTCATCATTACCAGAATTCTGAAAATACTGTAAAAAAAAAAAAAACTGCACTTGATCCTGAATTAGAATAAGGTGGCCATGACTCTTTGGGTGGAGAAACAAACCAAAAAGAGAATTCTTGGCCAGACCCTCTCCCTTTTTAAAAAAAATCAACCAAAGATGCTTTAGAGAATGCTTTTCCAACTATTACCTCTCATGAGGGTGAGAACTGTTCCTTTGTACACGCCTCGAATGCCAGCCTCACGATAGAGCTGTTTGGCACAATCCAACGGACCCCCATATTTAATTTCACCTGAGGCTGCCTGGATCTAAGTGATTGGGGGGGAAAAGAAGATTTTACTCAATTTTTATCACTTAAGCAGCCTACTTCAAAAAAAAGTAAACCACTGAAGGACAGCTTTCTGAACCTAAATTTTACCCCAGAAACAGCTTGTGATGTAGGAGCCAGAGGACATTACAGAGCAACATGGTGAAACAGTAGTCAGCAAATTGCCACTCTCCACCCTCCATGTCCTCTCCAGCTACATATTCTACCTATTCCAAGAAGCCCTTGTGAAATCTGCTTCTGTAAGAGCAATAACCATAACTATAATCAAGTGTAACAAAACTTCCTTTAGTGGCTTAGCCCTGGCAAACACTCAAGATGGAGGGCTATTTGAAGATAAACAGGAATGCTGTTTATAGGGAATACACAGGGGGAAAAGGGAATTATGTCTCCAAGTGTTCAGTGGACAGTTGTTTTGATTTTTATTTTGGAAAAGGCCCAACGTGTTTTGGCCTATGCATAAAAAAATCATAGAGTCGTAGAGTTGGAAGAGACCCTCAAGGACCATCCAGTCCAACCCCTTGCCATGAAGGAACACAGAATGAAAGCACTTCCAACAGATGGCTATCCAGTCTCTGTGTGAAAACCTCCAAAGAAGGAGAGTCCACCACCCTCTGAAGGAGTGTGTTCTACTGTCAAACAGCTCTTACTGTCAGGAAGTTCTTCTTCATGTTGATTTGGAATCTCTTTCCCTGTAACTGCTCCAGGTCCTAGGACTTTATCACACAGGAGGCAAGTGTCTACATCCCATCATTAAAGGACATTAAATCCCATCAATATCCCGCAATAATGGGATGATTTTCAGACGATGTCACACTACATCACCATTATCCCACCATTACCCTGTGAATAAAGCAGCACCACTTTTTATTCATGGGATTTTCCCGTGAAAGCCATGAAAGCAGAAAGCTGCTCCTTTTTGAGCTGTCAAAAAGCCATCTTTTCTGTGCAGTCAGCGCGGCAGCATTGATGTTGCCTTGGGGACGGCATTAGGCCATGTGGACGCTACACCCCCATGCCACCCTGAAGCTGGAGTTTTTTGCCAGTCTGCTTTGCCCCTATGTCTCCATGTGTCTGGAATGAACAACCCCTTTCCCTCCTGGATCCAGGGAGAGAAATCTTGGAGAAAAGGGAGGAGAGATCTAGTGTACTGGAAGGGACCTTGCAGAGCTGTAAAGGGAGGAAGATTTGTGGAGGTCGGGGATGAAATTATCACAAAGTTCACAAAGTACTGCAGGTCTATGATTATTACCCTTCAAATGTTATGTTGGGATGTTCCATTGCAAGCATTGTTGTGATGTGGGAATCTGAGAGTTTTAAGGAAGCTGGTAAAAGCCCTGGGCTTGTTCCATTGACACATAGGGAAGTCACTGCATTAAGACAGGCCACCCATCAAATATAAAGTTTTAGGACCAAGAAGCTAACTTTGTGTCAGTATCACAGTAAACCTTAAACACAATATTCACAGGGGTGCTGTGAATATACCTGTTGGACCTTTGTCTCTTTTGGGAGAACACTGATCTAACATCTACACAGTAAAGACAATATAAAGAAAATGTATGTATGTTTGACTTTTCATTGAGACGCCCGAAAACTACAGCAGGAAACACATGCACATGCACACGCACACATACACATACACACACTTACGTAACACACTCCAGCCATTATATGAGCACAGTGCCATAAAGAAAACACTGCTGGATATGATGTGGATGGTTAGCAGGAGTGGGGCATAATTTTCTGGCAATCTTAAACATCTCTCTCTCTCATAGATATATTTGCTCATCCACCGGTACATATAGGCCTCCCTGAGTGCACTGAGGTGGCTTCCAAAACGTTTAGAAAACTGTATCAATGAAGCAGCTGTTTACAGTGTCCTCTGCCTAAAAAGGCACCTGTGGCTCACAAAGGATGGAGATATGCTGGATTGCAAAGGAAGTAACTTTTTGTGTTGTAAATGGATGCTAAAAGGAGCCCTGGTGGCGCAGTGGTTAAATGCCTGTACTGCAGCCACTCACTCATAGACCACAAGGTTGCGAGCTCAATACTAGCCAGGGCTCAGGCTAGACTCAGGCCTGCATCCTTCCGAGGTCACTAAAATGAGTACCCAGCTTGTTGGGGGGCAATGAGCTTATAGTTGTAAACCACTTCGACACTCCATAGTGCGGTATGAAGAGGTATATAAATGAAGCTGCTTTGCTAAATTCCCTGGACTTTGAGAATCTCTCAGCAGCCATATAGCCACAAGGAGGGGGTGCCAGCCTGCAAGAAATACTCCTCCATCTGAACTAAGAATAAAACCAGCAAAATGGAGGCCTATGACTAGGACCTTCAATTTTTTTCTTCTGCATGGTTTTTAACACCTTGTCTGATGAAGAAGCCAGTGTAGCTTTGAAACTTGCAACATGTATATTGTGCATTTTGGTTGGCCCAATAAAGGTATCGCTGTTTGGTGGATTTTTAATGTTACTGGATTTGCTATATGGCCAACACAGTTACCCCTGGATGGTGCTGCACTGACGTCCAAGTGAAGGACACAGAAGGACATACTCAGTGGATTTGAATAGCAAGGAAATATAAGGGTGTAACACTTCTGTGTGTATGCAGTGATGAGGCAAGTTTCCTAAAAGGAGATTAGAGAGCTTTTTTGAGCCTCTCTTACCTGTAGAAGGCACTTGATCCTTTCTCCTGGAGCCATGATTGCAGTGGTGAATACTCCAGATAACATGCCTGCTGCAAAAAGCTGGGGATATCTGCACAAGGATGATAGGACAGTAATCATTTTTGGTTATCATTTTTTCTAAAACAGAAAGGATTTACAAGAATTTGCCAGACCATGTTACTAAATCAACTAAAGCTGGGGGGGATTTTTTCTTTCTTTCAAAGACACTTCTTTTCAATACACTTTCTTTTCCAGCACACAAACAATGAAAAATACCATAGAAAGGGAAAAGTAAAGGTACTTTGAGGTTGTCAAGTCATATCAGACTGTAGGAGCTGGTGCTCATCTCGGTTACTAAGCTGAAGAGTCAGCGTTATCAAAGATAACTCTGTGATCATGTGGCCAGCATGACTGCACAGAATGCTGTTACCTTCCCACCGAAGTGGTACCTATTTTTCTACTTGCACTTTTACATGCTTTCTGACTGCTAGCGTGGCAGCAATTGGGACTAGTGATGGGAGTTCACCCCATCATGCAGCGCTTAGGTCTTGAACTGCTGACCTATTGATCTTGCAACCATCAGAGTCAGCACCTTAACTGCTGAGCCACAAAAATCTTCAAAATTATCAGGCTAATTGTTCTCATTGTTAAAATGCCAACTTCAAGAAACCCACAATCCTGAACAAAATGGAACAATGCAATTAAGTGATTATCGTTTTATTTTCTCTACCAGTTTATATCTCTACCAGCTGCTTTAGAAAGGGTAGCTAACAACCATTTAACAAGTAAAATCCAATTAAAAATTAAAAGATAGCATGAGCAACGATTACAAAACCACAACAGAAGCAGATTCCTCAAGTTCCAAAATTCACCTCAAGTTAACAATAAAGCTCACATTTCCCTCAAATGCTTCACTGGGAAAGAAAAAGTAGTCTTAACCAACTGCCCAAAAGCCCAAACTTGAACAGATATTTTTAAGGAGGGTACTTCCCTTAGTGACTGAAAGTGTTCTGGAGCTCCAGGAACAGATTCAGATTCCATGCCTGTTCTTATATGAAAGGTCTAATTCCATCCAGTCAAGGGGAACACCAAAGCCCAGATCAGCTTTAGTTCCCACCCTGAACATCTCTGGTTGCATTTACACTGCAGAAACAATCCACTTTGAAACCTCTTTAACTGTCATAGCTCAATGCTATGGAATTCTGGGATCTGTTGTTTGTTGTAGCACAAGAGCTCTCTGACAGAGAAAGCTAAATGTGCCATGGCCATTGAAGTGGTGTCAAGCCACATTATTTCTGCAGTGTGGATGCAACCTCTGTCTCGCCTGGATTGTTCTTCCATTTAGGGGGGTTGCAGACTGCCAGAAATAGTGCAAATTGAGTCCACTTTAAGGGTTAGGGTTAGGGAATCATGGAAACTGTATTTTATTGTGGCACCAGAGCTCTCTGACAGAGAAGGCTCAATGTCTCAGGAAAAAAATTCCCATGATTCCCTAGCACTAACCCTAACCCTAAAAGTGGAATCAATTTGCACTATTTCTGGCAGTCTGCAACCCCCCTTAGTCACCTCATCTAATCCACCACTATCTCCAGTCACCTATTCTCTACCAACTCCCATCAGGCAATTCAGCTGAAAAGGAGAAGCAGTGTTGTAGCACCATATTGATGGCACTTCATCTCAGATTCCTCAGCAATTTTCCCCAGATGACTTCAGGTTAAAGAAAAGAAGGCAAGAGAAAACTGTGAGGCATCTGCACATGACAGATTTCATTCTCGAAACCCACCTTCTGAGAGGCAAGAACTGAACACCAGAAAGGCAAACAAGAGTGCTATGGACAACAGTATCAAAAGCAGCTAAGAACCATTTAGGAGGACCAACAACAGTTACACTCTCCTGGTTCATCCTGGCATGGGTCATACCCAGGGCAATCAAACCACTTCCCATCCCAGAACCAGGGATAGAGAAAAATGCCAACCAGATGGCAAACTGCATGCCTAGAAGTCCCTAGAGAGCAAGATTTGCCATTCAATAATAATTTTACACCCCTTGGCATATTTTTAGGGCAAAAAAAGAAAGAGCATTTTTAGAAACAAGCTATAACTAGGTGGCTTTTGGGGCACGAGTCCGACATGCCATTTGGGGGCAAATTTGGGAAGGGGGGGGTAGGCAATATCAGGAAGGTTGGAGTGGGTCCAGGAGGGTGCATGCAGCCCATGGGTCACACTTTGCAGCCCATGGGTCACACTTTGCTTGAACCTTCTTCCAAACAGGTGTGTATGTGTGCATGCACACACATGCATGCTTCATACTTTGGGCAAGCAAAGTGTGGCCAATGGGCTGCATGCACACACACCCTGGACTCAACCTTCATTCAAACAAATACAACCAGTAGAAGCAGAAGCAAAAGGACCTACAGGAAGGGATGCAGGTGCAAATGATTTTGAAGTCCTGAGGATCCCCTGCGATTTCCCCACATGAGGGGAACGCGACTGCAGAATTTGTGGCAGCCCTGTTACTTCAATGGGAAAGGGATCCCCCTGTGTCAAAGGGAAGTGTTTACTACTCCTTAGACGGTTCCTTCCAACCAACCAAAACGGCTCAGAGTCAAGCAAATGCAGACAGCCAGACTGTTCTCCAAGGACTCTTTTCAAGTGCCAATAAGTGAAACTCATTCAAACAAACACAACCAGCAGAAGCAGAGACAAGAGGACCTATAGGAAGGGATGCAGATGCAAATGATTTTAAAAGTAGCTTGATGGAGAACAAATGATGTATAGGTTTTCATATGGCACACAATGATTCTGACATGACAGAATTCGTATATTTTTCTTCTAAAGGAATGGTGTGATTAACATGTCTGTATTCCAAGATTCTGTGCAAAATAAGTACTGGGTGTAGAATTCAGCATTTCCTTCACTTCAAAACCACCCCTTCCCCAACTTTCATGAGGAAGAAGGAGTGTTAGAAATTATCCATTTGCAAGGAGCTACTAAAGGAAGGCAAATATAAGACAGTATTTGTAACTTGGAGGAGTACTATCAAATAGCAGGAGACTTGGGGTGGGGTGGGGGACACTGGGAGATGAAAAAAATTAAAAAAAGATTTGGCTCCGATGCTACAATATGCCAAAGCTGTTTTGTATTCTTGCCCATCACAAACATGCAAGCAGCAGAGTGCATGTTTCTCAATTATTCCCACTTTGGTGCCTCCTATTAGTGGGAGCACATAAACCATTTCCAATCTATGGCCTGTTTAGTGTGATGTCCAAGCCAGGAATTCCATGTTCTTCATTTCTCAACAAGCCAAGAACAATCCCTGGCGTATGGCTCTGATTTTTTGGGAGAGCAACTAGATGAAGATCCTGGTTCAGATCTAACTAAACATTACACTAAACATACCAAAAATGCTAAATCTCTCACTTGTTCAGCTGCTTCCAGGGCCCATTCACACTACTCAATTAGAGTGCTATATTCCACTATAGCAGCCATGGCTCCATCCTGTGGAATCCTGGGATTTGTAGCTTGGCAAGGCACTAGATCACCGATTCCCAAACTCTGGTCCTCCAGGTGTTTTGGACTTCATCCTCCAGAAGCCACATCCATTTTGGCCAATAGTCTGGGATTCTGGAAGCTGAGGTCCAAAACACCTGGAAGACCAGAGTTTGGCAATCACTGCAGTAGAGGATACCTCTGACTATCTCTTGGGATATGTTCCTCCTTAAACTGTATATCCCAGGATTCCAGGGGACGTTGCCACAGCAGCTAAAATGAATCATAGTACTCTGTGTAATGTGAAAGGGCCCTCAATGGTAGGAAAAGCCAAGCAGGAGCAATTAAACAACAAGCACCTACACAGTGCCTTGTTTACAGCATGCCCGAGTTCAAAATACTTTTGACTTAATATGACATGTGTGGACCAGCTCTACATCCATACCTATACTTTTTCTTTCTTTATCAAGTGATGCTAGTATGGTTGGCATGGAAGGCTGTAACAAAAACAGCTGGATGGGAAGTAGCTAGAAAAGCATATTACTACCTGCTTTTCATATAAACCTTAGATAAAATGTAAGAAGCTAAGGAAACTAAAACAAAACTATGCACAGCTGACAATACAGAGATCTACAGCAATCCACTTGAACAGGCACATATACAGTACCAGTGTGCCTAAACAAATGTAACTCTTTTGGGAGGATGATTACACAGAAAGCTACCAATCTATTCCTTTAACCTGCTGGTAAATGCATAGCCACAAAAGTTTGTACATACCCAGATCTCACCTACATAAATGTTTTTTTAAATATATATTAGAAAACTTTATACATCACAGATTTTCAGAACATTGTAGGAAATACTGAGATGCATAAGGTCCACTTGTCACTCTTGCTTTATAAGCTGCTGCAGTATAGATTCCTTACTCAAACCTCAGCTACCCAAATTCGCTATTCTTCTCCAACACAGTCTTATGCAGTCAGCAGTTCTGTTTACAGCCAGGTAACTGTATTTACTCAGAAACAAGTCTCATTCATTTCAACTAAACTTCCTCCCAATTAGCTGAGTTTAGGATTAGAACCATCCAGCCTGATCCCATGCATGTTTGGTCAAAGCTTAAACATTGCTACTTTTTTTGGATTATAATTCCCAGAATATCATAAGTATCATCACCACTGGGAGATTCTGGGAGCTGTAGTCCAAAAAAGTAACATTTCCAAGCTCTGTCGGCTTGGAAAGATGACTTGATTTCTTCAAGGAGTCTTTACATCCAAGTAAAGACTTACAGAATTGTAGCCTTAGTAGGTAGTAAATATGGCAATTAGTTTTCGAATTAGCATTCAGACAGTTATGATTATATTTTTGGGTTTTAAAATATTGTTTTATTTATTTTTAAAGAACGATTTAACTGTTTTTATGTCTTGTGTGTTGCCTTCAGATCCCAGCAGGCTGTAAGGCAACAAATATTTAAATAATCAATCAATCTAGCATGATCTGGATGTCTTCAGTTATATGGAGAACTGATGATGTACTGAACAGACAGATCCATGGTGGGAAGGATAAACTACGTACAGGAGTGAGTGTGGGCTTTGAGGAACAATTGTCTCAGCACTCAGTGTCATTTATGAGAAAGTGTTACAAGCCTCCCATTATGTAACACACACCACATTTATCTAAAACATATTCCTTCTTAAACTGATGCAAGTTTTTCCCAAGAAAAGAACTGCGCAGCAACAGCCCACACAATGTCTGTTTATTGCCAGCGCAATCAGTCCCACGCTTCCAGGAGCCTTCCAACTTGCCAGATTTAGCAAAAAAGGAAAGGAAAAAAGAATACATATACATATATAGCTATCTATATCTGGTGGGGGGAACAACACAGCTTGGCTATAGAAATGGAATGTGTAATTTAAACAAACCAAAAACCAGCAGATTAGGAAGCCTGGAAAGCACATTCCAAAATCATCTGAACGGCTCCACCACTCACGTCAGGATGTCATCTGGAGTCTTCTGCTGAAGTTTTTTGCCCAAGCCAAATCCAAAGAAACAGACGGCAAACATTGGGGTCACTCCAACGATGGGAGCTGCCATCCCCTTGTACAAGCCACGGACTCCCTGCAAGACATGGCAAGTCCACAGATCACTTGATGGTTCTGCATGGGTTAACAGGGAAAAGCAATTTCACCACACTTAAGAGAGACAAGAGTCAAGACATGTCCCCTGCAATTGGCACATGGGAGCAAAACAGAGGGATAATGCATTAACCTGCAACCTTAGTATTCTCAAGAAATGCAAGCCAGAAAACAAAAGGCTCAAGCCAGCAATGGGTTTATGAACATGCTACATTTGTGGGCAACATTGCAAGTCTCCAGAGGGAACCTCTTTACTACGCTGCCACACTGTATGACAAGATGACTTAAAGTTAGCTTGGTGATTTTATCGTAACAAACCTAGAAATGTCCCATAATGGGGGTATTTGAAACACAAGATTATGCGTCTCTCTAGGATGATATATGCATATAACAGAGCCTATGCAAGCCTATGAAGGATGACTGAGGTCAGTCCCAGGATGTTTAAAAGAAGCTTATTCCCAGTTAAAAGGGTTGTATCCCCTTTAAGCAAATCTTCTGGGAGGCTGCTAGTGAGAGATGAGCAAGGCCAGAGCCACTGCTTTTATTTTCCATCCCTTTGCCTTTCATTTTCTCCTTCTTACTTCCCTAAGATTTTCCCCTTTCCCTCCTGCTGACCTCTCCTCCATCATAGCAATTAACCCCTTTTTTGAAGTTTCCCACGGGGTCATGGAAGGGATGGATAGGGAAGAGAATTGGGGTCTGTGCCCAACCTTGGATCTCTTAAATATGCTTAAGAATAAACAGCATTCTGTTTGCTCAGAAGCACAAGAAACTGCAGAGCGTGTACTAAAATTAAGCTAGTATTCGAATCTTTGCAAACAATTTGGGAAAACAAGGAATCCAAAGAACTTCCACAGTTCCCTCTACAGAAAACAATATCACACATATTATGTTGAACAAGCACACTCAGATTGTTGTAAAAATACATCTACATACTTTCATGCCTCGTTTGAATGTATGTGCTACAATTCAACTTAGTCCAGGGTCATTTATTTATTTATTCCATTTATATCCCACCTTTCTCCCAGCAAGGCAGTTTACAAGTTAAAAACAAAGTAGTACAGATCAACTGCCTCCAACTCTACATGTAATGAAAATATCATTGTGTGAACTGATTAGCATATGATACCTTATGTAACGTTGTTAAATGGAATCTGTCCCAAGATCAGAAGTACAACCCTTTTGAGCCCCAACCCTAGCCCAACCTCCTGCCCTGAAGAAAAACTCAGTTAAAATACTCCCAAGAGATAGCCATTCAAGCTCTCTTTAACACCTCCAAAGAAGGAGACTCTACCACCCTGAGGCAGACTGTTTCATTTGGGATAGCTCTTATTGTCAGGAGGGTCTTACTAATGTTTAGATAGAATCTCTTTTCTTGTAATTTGAATCCACTGGTTCACGCCCTAGACCAGTGGTTCCCAAACTTCAGTCTTCAAGGGGAATTTAGACTTCATCTCCCAAAAGCCCTAAACATCAGCTAAATTGGCTGGGACTTCAGGGAGCTGAAGTTCAAAACAGTTGGTGGACCATTGCTTGGGAACCACTGTCCTAGACTATGAAGCCAGCAGAAAACAAGAAATCAAATATTTAAAGATGACTAACATATCACTTCTCAATCTTCTCTTCTCCAAGCTATACATAGCCAACTTCCTAAGCTATTCCTTATAGGCCTTGGTTTCCAGACCCATGACCATCTTGGTCACCCATCTCTGGACACTTCCCAGCTTGTCAATATCCTTCTTGAAGTGTGGCGCCCAGAACTGGACTTAGAAGTCCAGGTGAGATCTCACCGAACCTGAACAGAGTGCTATTACTTCCTTTGACCTAGACACTATATTTCTGTTGATGCAGTCTAACCCCAAACCATTCAAACTCAAGGCATGGATTATAACGGCTTGTTTAAATTAAGCATAGTAAGGATACACTAGGATCCTTGGCTCAGACAAAATGGGAAATCATAGTTTAGCAAAGCAGAGACAAAACCTTGTCAAACACTTTTCCTAACTCTGTGGGCAGAGGACACAGGAAGGAACAAACATATTTGGGAGAGCCATTTTGGCCATACAGGGAGCAAGTGATTGAACCTGGGGCTCTCTGCAGCATATGCATGTCACAATAAACCAGTGAACCAAGCCACTCTGTGAATACAGTGGTCCCTTCACATTCGCTGTGGTTAGGGGCTAAGGATCCCCATGAATATGGAAAAACTGCAAATTAAAAAAAAACAAACACTATTCTTTTTACCTAAGAGAACACCTCTCTATGAATCTCCAGATCCTCCAGTGCAACTCTATGGTCAACATCTGCCAGAAGTTAATCACAGAATCATGCTGGAGGACCTACAAATGCCTAGAGAAGTGTTTTCTCTAAGAACTTCTACGTTCTCCAGCACAACTCTATGGTCATTATCTGGCAGAATTGCACTGGAAGACCTAGAGATTCCTAGAGAGAACATATTAATGAAAATCGTAAATAATCAAATCCGCAAAAGTCAAAGCCGTAAATATGGAGGACCAACTGTAGCTCCAAAATGTTTGTTATCTCATCTGCACAGTTATATGTCCCTCTGAATAGAACAATTGCCCTTACTCTTATAGCCTCATAGTTCTCTTCTCAAAAAGTATTTAATTTTCAAATACATGATTTTGAACTATCTGAACTGACAAAGCAAGCAATTGCCAATCTTAAGAGAGAGATTCCCACACAAATGCATTATATATACACACACACACTTCAGAAAGTGACCTCTCTGTCAAGGATAACAAATAATTTGACACAATACCTCTCTCACAAGAGTCTTCTTGAAACAATCAAAGGTTCCAGAGTAGAGGAGAGGCTGCCCTGGCAAAGGCGCTGGTTGAGTCTGTAGCCTAACCTGCCAAACAAACAGAAAAATACAGTGAACACAAAATATCTCTCTCATATTAAGAGGACCTGATTTTATTATGAAATTGCTCTCTGATAGATAGCCACTTACCCATCCCATAGCTCTGACTACCTCCTACATTATCTCATCCAAACATATTTCATTTTTCTGTCTTCATTCTCATCCCTTACCTGGGAAAATGGAGCAGCATCGTAAGAAGAAAAGGAGAGAACAGTTTGTCTGCTTAGTTGCCTTGAAGCAATTGCTATCACCTGAGGTGACATTTAATTATAAAGCTGGAAAAGACCCATAGCAGAGGTGGACAATCTGTGGCCCATCACAGAATCATAGAGTTGGAAGGGGCCTCATGGGCTATCGGATCCAACCCCTCTACTCAAAGCAGGATTTCTGGTCAGAGCATCTCCAGCAGGTAGCTGTATAGCTTCTTTTTGAAGATTTCCAGAGGAGGAGACCTCACTACCTATCTAGGCAAGTCGCTCCATTGCTGAACTGCTCTCACTTCTAATGTTCATTCAAAATCTACTCCACAGTAACTTCAAACCATTACACCTGGTTCTATTCCTGATGCAGCAGAGAACAGGCCTGCACTCTCCTCTCCTTGAAAGCCCTTGAGGTATTTTGAGAGTGCAGTCATGTCACCCCTCAGTCTTCTCCTCACCAAGCTAACCATGACCGGCTCCATCCTTTTCTCATTAAGTTTTGTTCTCCACACCTCTTATCATCCTTGTTGCCCTTCTCTGAACCTCCTCCAACGTGTCTATATCTTCTTAAAATGAGGCACCCAGAACTGAACACACTACTTCTGGTGGATTTCAACAGACTACTTTGATTCCAGCGACCAACTCCTATCTATTGGTTAGGATCAAGTCCATGATTGTCGATCCCCTTGTTCCTTCTTCTACCTTTTGAAATAAGAAATGGAGAGAAGTAGGAAGAGAAGAAAGCCACATGCTAGATGGATGGAGTCTATTAAGGAGGTCACGGGTATTAAGGGGTTGCAGGAATTAAGCAGAGCAGTGGAAGACAGAGGGTCTTGGAAATGTCTCATCCATAGAGCCGTCATGAGTCAAGATCAACTTGAGGGCAGTTAACAACAACAATTTATTTTTTTACCAAAATGTTCCAACTGTAATTCCCACGATACCTCTCCACTGACTATGCTAGCTAGGTCTGATGGGAGAGGTAGTTCAGCAACATTTGCAAGGCCAAAAGTTGTCCGCCTCCAACCTACAATCAAAGAGCTTCTCTTTGTCAAGATTAGCCCAGAAACTGCTGACAGTATGCTAAAATTTACAACTGACATCTGGTAAGGGATTAAGGCCCCAGGCTGATTTAATTTTGGATTTGGCAGCCAGCCGGGCCTATGTTACTCAAACCTGAGCGGATGAACTAACAGAAGCTGATTTCTAATGGTCACCTAGGAGGCGTTATAGTGGTTTATTGCTGTACCATCTGTCCGTAGATGGATTGGTCTCTCAATAGCCTTGCTGTCTAGTGAAGGGCCAGATTCAAGTGCTTCCACCTTCAAATGCTTCCATCAGGACAAATTAGACATTTCACTGATATACAAACCATCGTGAGGCACAGCAGTGTTTCTACCTGAGTAGATGGAGTGGTCCAGATTTGTGATGGGAATTCCCAAACTGGCAGTCTTGAGGGATTTCAGTATCCTCAATAGCGTAATTTCTCTATTTTCTTTATGCTCTACTATATACTCCCTAAAGGCCTCTGATACCCACTGATGCTACCTTGCAGAATTGTTTATCACATGATACAGCCAGTCCTCCTTATCCACAGACTTAAAGACTTATCAGGTACTGTTAAGACTCTTTGAGGTTTTTGCTGCAACATTAATATGGCTACCTCCCTGGAAATAACTATGAGAGTCATTTGAGGCTCAGCAATGGCCCAGAAAACCAGCTTGTTAGGATATAAGCCTGACCATGACTTCATTCCTGTATAAGGATGTTTACTGATTTATAACACTATTCATATACAGCTGTATCCACTGATCTTTTATGCAACCATTCATATCTTGAAAATAATTCGAAGAATATATAAATTCCAAAAAGCAAACGTTGATTTTGCCATTTTATATAAGTGACATCATTTTATGATGTCATTGTATTTAATGGGACTTGAGAATCCACAGATTTTAATATCCATGGGGGGGGGGGGGTTTCCTGGAACCAAACCCAGTGGATACCAAGGGCCTACTGTATATCAATAGCCACCAATATGGAATTAAATGCAGATTAGATAAATGTATGCAGGATAAGTCTATGAATGGCTTTTAGTCTTGTGAGATTTATATCAGAGAGAGAGAAAGAGAAAGAGAGAGTCACACCCCTCTTTTCGCAGGGGATCCATTCTGGACTCCCCTGCGAGAATAGAAAATCACAGATATTCAAGTCCCATTGGCTTTAATGGCTGCACAGTCCTGTATGTGGTCCTGCATGTGCGCCACGCGCACAATTTTAACCAATAGGGCTTGCCAGTCCATGAAGGACCAAGAACACAGACTTGAAGTCTGTGAAAACAGAAGGGCAACTATAATATTAATGCCTCGACTATTCCATTTTGAACCTGTTGCCCAGCAGTCATTCTTAGTGGTGAGGAGCTTACTGGAATCAGGCTTAGAGAGGTCAGGACTGGAATCCTTAGTTGCCTGTTGCAATACATTCACCAGGTACTTTGAGGAAAAAGTCACTCGTGTTTCCTCAGAACTTGACACCATAGTTATGGAAGAGTCTGAAGAGGTGTCCAGTTCTATCTGGTTAGTCTTCTTGGGCTTAGTTTCAATTATTGCAGTCTAATGATGTGGACAAGATGTTTCTGTCATCTCATCCCACCACATATAAGTTTGACCCTTGCCCATCTTGGCTGATAAGACCTGGCAGAGGTGAAATGATTGCCTGGATCAAGGGAGTGGTAAATGCTCATATCAGAGGGAGGTGCCTCCTGCCTTGGAAGAGGTGATAGTGTGCCCACTCCTGAAGAAAGCCTCCTTTGACCCAGAAGTATGTGAGAACTAGCACCTCATCATGAATATCCCCTTTTTAGGCAAGCCGGACAGCTTCAGAGGTTCTTGGAGCATTATCTGGACCCAATTCAGTCTGGATTCAGAACAGGATATAGTATTGAGAGAACCTTGGTTGCCCTTGTTGTCAGTCTATTCCAAAGGAAAGATAAGGGAAATGCTATCCTCTTGTTCTTCCTGGATTTCTTGATGGCTATTGATACCATTGATCATGGCGTTCTACTGGACCAACTCTGTTGAACTGGACTGGGAGACACTATTGTTACAGTTGTTCCATGACTCTCTGAGGTCAGTTCCAGACAGTGGCATTGGGGGACTCCTGTTCAGCCCCATGGCCACTGTGCTATAGGATGCAACAGGGTTTAATTGTTATATGAAGCTGCTGGGTGAAGTCATGAGGAGTTTTTGGGTTGGGTGCCATCAGTATGCTGATGACACAAAGCTCTACTTCTCTTGCCATCAGAGTCAAGTGGGCTGTGCAGATGCCAGTACAGTAACTTGATGCTATGATGGGCTGGATGAAGACCAATAAAGGGCCATTAAATTAAAGCTAGGGCCCAATAAATAGGAAGAAAGCCAATAAATTGCAGCTCCCATCTGCCCAAGATGATCCATATGATCAAAGACTCTGGAACTGTGGTTCTTGAGTCTGTAAACTGGGTAGGATACATGCCCTGTATTCACTCTCGCAATGGAGGAGGTATGTAGCTTGAGAATACTTTTGGAGTCCTCTGAGAAGCCCAGGCAGATAATGTGTCACTGGAGGCCCAAGTAGATACTATGGCTTAGAGCAGGGGTAGGCAACCTTTCCCCTTTAAGGGCTGAGGGACTTCAGCTCCCAGCAGCCTCAGTCATGTTGGCCAATAGTCCCATGTTGGCCAATAGCTCCTGGGATTCTGGGAGCTGAAGTCCCTTGGCCCTTAAAGGGGAAAGGTTGCCTACCCCTGGCTTAGAGTTTGGGGAACCAGCATCAATTAGTCCACTAATTTCCTAAAAACAGGTAACTTAGCCATAGTAGTCCATGCAATGGTAAAATCCAGATCAGACTACTGCAATACTCTCTATTTGCGGCTGCCCTTGAAGATGACACAGACAATATATAGCACCTAAATTGCTGACCAAAACACCACACAGAAACCACATTGTTTTTGAAAGAACTGCACTGGCCAATATGCTTCTAATCTGAATTCAAGATGCTGGTGATAATATTTAATGCCCTAAATGGCTTGTGACCTTGATACTTAAAAAAGAGCATCTTTCTATATATACACCTGCCCAAGAATGGAGATCTGTTGGAGGGACCTATGTTTCCCACTGGTGGAACAATGTATTGT
Organism: Phrynosoma blainvillii; assembly: GCA_026167975.1. Taxonomy (NCBI): domain Eukaryota; kingdom Metazoa; phylum Chordata; class Lepidosauria; order Squamata; family Phrynosomatidae; genus Phrynosoma; species Phrynosoma blainvillii. The sequence goes on from JANUYF010000002.1 coordinate 368,318,745, forward strand.
GGAAGGACATGTGAGAGAGCCTTCTCTGCTGTGGCACTCTGACTATGGAATGCCCTCCTTTCAAAGACCCAGTTGGCACCAAGAGTGGTGTCATAACATTTTTTTAGTTAAAGCCTTGGTAGCGTAACTGATTTTATCTACATTGTCGTTGTTGTGTGCCTTCAAGTTGTTTCTGACTATGGAATTTATCACACGGGGCAAATCCCGTGCGGAAACGGGGCTTTAAATTAGAAAAAAACCACAAAAGCAGGTGTTTTTTCAGACGACGTCGCTGTTAAAAGGAGGTTAATCCGAACGGAAATTAGACAAAAATTGCTTCTTTTTACTTTCGAAAGATCCCGAAAGTAAAAAGCAGCAGTTTTTGTCTAATTTCCGTTTGGATTAACCTCCTTTTAACTGTGCTGGAGTTTATCACACGGGGAAATCCTGTTGATAAATTGCTTCCGCTTTTGCAGTTTTTTTCCAATTTAAAGCAGCGTTTCTGCACGGGACTCCCCGTGTGATAAACTCCTATGGTGATCCCAGGGCAGCCCTATCATTGGGTTTTCTTGGAAAAATTTGTTCAGAGAAAATTTGCCTTCTCTCCTTCCTCTGAGGCTGAGAGAGTGTGACTTATCCCAGGTTGCCCAGTGGGCTTCCATGTCAGAGTAGCGATTTGAACCCTGGCCTCCAGAGTCATAGTCCATAAACCACACTGGTTTTTTTAAATCTAAATTAACATATATGAAATGGTTGTAAATAATTTTAAATAGTTTTAACTCATTTTTAAATTGTCTTGTTTTAAGTGTTAAATGGTTTAATATGTTTTTACTTTTTAAAAATTATACTTATTATTTTTAAATGGTTCTTAATTGCTTTATTGTATGCCACCCTGAGATCCTCAGATATAGGACAGAATGTAAATATTTTAATAAATAATTTCATATCACTGGTTGACTATTGCATTATAAGAATGCTGGTCACGACAGGCTTGATCCAGTGTAGCTCTTGCATTCTTATGTAATTCATCTGACCACTTAATGGTTGATAAATTAAACTGCAACCATTGATCTCTCTATTGTTCAATCCTCTCTAATGATAAGACAAACCCGTTAACTATTCAGTTTACAGGAGTTCTTGTTTACAGTCCTCCAAACACAGTAATTTTATGTACGCTGATCAAACCAACTTACAAAAAACCCAAATCTCTTAATATCTATCCCTTGAGAACAGAATGCTGTCCTCTCTTCACCTAATTATTAACAGACACAACTAATAAGGGCAAAGATCATTGTCTACCAGGAAGAAACAACTTCTTGCTTATCCAGTTCAAGTAAAAGATGCACTGGGAACCACAAACATTTGAAAACATGATGAAAGGGTTTTCACAGAGATCATATATTTGTAAGGAGGAACAGAACATTATCAGTTGTTCACCACAGGCAGGTGGCAAGGCAGCACAGCATGACTCTGCAAACAGAAACAGATAAACAAGTTCTGCAGAATTAATTCAAATTCTAAACAAAGAAAAACACATATTTGCATATATTTGCTTAGTTTACACAACACGTTGCTCTGCTTCTGTTGATCTCAAGGAAGAGCAGGGAGCTACAGAGGGATACAGACATCCCCCCCCAAAAAAATCTTCCATATAAATTTCACCAATTTTGACATCTGTACCCTGCCACTCCTCCAGTAAGCTCAGGGCTGAAGGCATAGTTTGCCTCCTAAGTAAGGTGGACTGCTGCAATGTGTGGTATTAGTCATCATGCAATAACTCTCATGACTGAATGGGGGTTTGGACCTGGGTCTTCTCCTTCCTCCACCTTTAGTGATCTCACCCAGCCCAAACTGCACACATTCAAAGGCTACTTAGAGCCCCAAGGAATAGATTCCTGCTTCTTAAAAAGAGCACAACTAAAAAAAAAATCAGATTCTGAAATGTGTGCGCGTCCCTTCAAGTTGCCTGTCAACTTATGATGACCCCATGAATTTCATGGATTACCTTAGGCAAGAAATACACAAAGGTGGTTTTGCCTGTTCGTTCCTCTGAAATATAGTCCACAGCTCCTGATATTTGTTGACAGTCTCCCATCCAAGTACTAACCAGTGCCAACCCTATTTAGCTTCCAAGACCTGATGGGATCTGTGCCCAATACCAAATTATTCTCTTGTGCAGAACTTACACAGATTCATCAAGAGAATAACAGTATGTCTCTTTGCCTTCCCCTTAGGCTCAGAACATATCAACATGTTTTCGTCAACAGGTTTAGCCTGTTCATGGAATCATAGAGTTGGAAGAGACCACAAGGGCCATCCAGTCCAACCCCCTGCCATGCAGGAACTCCCAATTAAAGCATCCCCAACAGATGGCCATCCAGCCTCTGTTTAAAGACCTCCAAGGAAGGAGACTCCACCACTCTCTGAGGGAGTGTGTTCCACTTTCGAACAGCTCTCACTGTCAGGAGGTTCCTCCTAATGTTGAGGTAGACTTTCTTTTCCTGGAGCTTGCACCCACTGTTCCGGGTCCTATTCTCTGGGGCAACAGAAAACAAGCTTGCTCCCTCCTCAATATGACATCCCTTCAAATATTTAAACAGGGCTATCATATTCCCTCTTAACCATCTCTTCTCCCAGGATGAGAAAAATAATATAGAAAAGCAAGCAGACAAAACTTATGCTCCAAAACAATCTTGCCAGATGTTCTATGAACCACACTACATAATTTGAAAGCTCTAGCCCAGGGGCCGGCAACCTACGGCCCCCGGGCCGGTTCCGGCCCAGGTCGCCGGACTTACCGGCCCAGGCCGACCCCTGCTGCCTCCGCACGTTTTGGCCTCCGTGCAGCCATGCGCGCCACAGCCACCATTTTGATTTCCAAAATGGCAGCCGCAACACATTTGCGCATGCATAGGAGTACTGCGCATGTGCAAACACGTTGCGGCCGCCATTTTGGAAATCAAAATGGCAGCTGCATGCACTGCTGCGGCTGCGTGCGGGGGGCGCAGTCGCGGGGGTTGCGCGTGCACGCATGAGCGCACGCGCCGCCATTCCCCCCCCCTCGGCCCGGCGGAGAAGAAGACTTTGGGGGACCGGCCCAGGACTCAAAAAGGTTGCCTACCCCTGCTCTAGCCCAATACAGTAGACCTTTGATATCCACTGGGGTTTGGTTCCAGGACCCTCCCATGGATATCAAAATCCACAGATGCTCAAATCCTATTAAATGCAATAGTGTAGTAAAACTGTGTCGGGGGGGCATGTCTGAGTCCCTCTATAGCTCCCTGCTCTTCCTTAAGATCAAGAGAAGTAGAACACTTGTGTAAACTGAGCAAATATATGTAAATATATAAAATAGCAAAATCATGGTTTGCTTTTTGAAATTTGCATTTGTTTAAAAAATATTTTCAAGCCATGGATGTTTGAATTCGTGGGTAAGGAATCCATGGATACAGAGGGCCAATTGTACTCTAATCGAGCCATTCAAAGTGACCGGAGAGAAAACTTAATTGAATAGAGATACAAATTGATGGGAAAGTGTAAATTATTAAATAACCTAATAATGGGAGGTGAATATTAACAGGAAACATCCATAATAATGACTATAAAAAATCAAAGATAGTTAAAGCTGATGTTATAACACACAGTGGATTTAATATTTAAAATTGCTTGTATATGAAGACAATGAGTGAACATTGAAGTAGGGTTGAGTACAAACTGGAGATACTTTGGAAGTCAAATGTAAATATTTGTAGATAATTATTTAAAAAGACATTATTATGTCATTTTGATAGATATGTTTGAATAATACATGTTAATTAAATATAAAATTGCAAAAAAAAAATAATAATAATGACCGGGAGAATACCATGCTCAAAAGTGATGAGGCCATATGCCCCAGTAAGCCACCAAAGCTCACAGAAGAGAAAAATAAATCCAAAAACTAATGACAGCCAATTAGAAAATATTTTTTAAAAATAACGACAAAAACACAGAGAAACAAAATCTTTTATACATAGACCTCTTTCTAAAGTTAAAAACTGATCAGGGTCCAAAAATCCATGGAGTGCCTTCTATCCTCAGAACCCCTTTGTAATAACCTTCAGTTTCACCTTTGGGGCCATGTGGTCCTTGGACACATTATTTACGAGTTCCCCATTCCTGGGCTAGTTGTTTTACTTATCTAGAATTGGTATGTAGATAAGTGTAGGTAAGGATGAGACAGCAACACAATACCAAGAGTGATGGGTAATCCAGGCTCCCTTCCCCCCCCCCCAAAAAAATCTTGTGTGTAGTTACTTTATAAGCAATTTACTGCCCTGTGCTACTTTTCACCTTATATCTGGGAAAGCAATGAATGTGGGGGTAGTTGTGGTAAGGAGGATCATGTAAAGAGGCCTATTTTACATGCTCAAAACCTGCTTTGCTGCTTACATATCAGCAATCTAGTTCTCCTTTGAAAGCAAAGTTGTTTATCAGGATTGGGCAACTTCTGGCCCTGCAGATGTTGCTGGCTTGCTAACCCCCAAATCCCACATAGCCTGGATTTCTGCGCTGCACGCCTTACATCTGAGTAAGAAATGAGAAAGAAATTGTGGTGGGGTACTCATAAATTCGAATCCTGGCTTGGCCATGTCAACTGACCGGGTGATTTTGGACAAGTCACATTCTCTCAGCCTCAGAGGATTGCAAAGGCAACCTCCCTCTCAAGAAACTTGCCAAGAAAACCCCAGGATAGCTTCGCCTTGTTGTTGTTGTGTGCTTTCAAGTCATTTCTGATTTATGGCAACCCTAAAATCATGGGGTTTTCTTGGCAAGATTTATTCAGAGGTGGTTTGCCATTGTAATCCTCTCAGGCTGAGAGTTGCCGTAAGTCAGAAACATCTTGACAGCACACAACAACAACAAATTCACAAGAGATGTCTGTTTTAGATATTCAGAACATGATCGCCATGTTTACCTCTGAACAATCTATTGGAAGTCCTGTTCTTGTATGTTGCATCAAAAGCAACATGGGCTGCATCTACACTGCAGAATTAATCCAGTTTGACACTGCTTTAACTGCCATGGATCCATGCTATGGAATCCTGGGATCTGTAGTTTTGTGAGACATATAGCCTTCTCTATTAGAGAGCTCTGGTGCCCCATCAAACTACAAATCCCAGGATTCCACAGCATGGAGCCATGGAGCCATGGTATTTAAAGCAGTGTCAAACTGCATTAATTCTTCAGTGCAGATGTAGCCTAAAGTGTCCCAAAGTGAGACCTTAAAGGTGAACACATTTGTTCATTCTTCTCAGTGATGGCACACACACAAACATATATTTGGCTTCTTTGTCCCCAGTTGCCTCTCTTTACATAATAATAATAATAATAATAATAATAATAATAATAATAATAATAAATTTTTATTTATAGCCTGCCCCTCTGCACGGCAATTGGGGTGGGTTACAACATGTTAAAACAAACAAAGTTAAAACATTCCCTCAATCCATAATCCAACCCCCCCCTTAAAACCGAATTAAACTTGAAAGGAAATTAAAAAGCAACAATAATAAAAACAATAAACCACTCATATTAAGATCAGCGAGAAATAGGGACAGAATAAAAGCTCATTAAAACTCATCCCTCTGAGGTAAACGTTATTCCGGGAAGGCCTGCCGGAAGAGATCCATCTTTACTGCTTTCTTGAAAGCAGCAAGAGTAGAAATAAGATGGATCTCATCCGGCAGGCCATTCCAGAGTCTGGGAGCAGTTGCGGAGAAGGCCCTCTGGGAGGTCTGAGACAGCCTAGTTTTTATTGGCTGTAACAGATTCCTCCCAGAGGACCGAAGGGTGTGGGGGGATCGTATGGGGAGAGGCGGTCCCTAAGATAAGATGGACCCAAGCCATGTAGGGCTTTAAAGGTCAAAACCAACACCTTGTATCGCGCCCGGAAACTAATCGGCAGCCAGTGGAGGGATTTAAGCACCGGTGTTATGTGCTCCCTCCTAGGTGTTCCAGTGATTAACCTGGCTGCCATATTTTGCACCAATTGAAGTTTCCAGGTTAAACACAAGGGTAGCCCCATGTAGAGCGCATTGCAGTAATCCAGATGTGAGGTTACCAGGGCATGTACCACAGTTTCCAGATCCCTCACATCCAGATAAGGGCGCAGTTGGCGTATCAGCCGAAGCTGATAACAGGCACTCCTGACCGTCGCATTCACCTGACTAGTCATGTGAAGCGACGAGTCAAGGAGTACCCCCAGACCTAATCCGCACTGCAGAAATAACCCTGTTTGACACCAATTTAACTGCCATGGCTCAATGCTGTGGAATTCTGGGAACTGCAGTTTGTTGTGGCACCAGAGCTTTCCCACAATAAAGTATAGTTCCCAGAATTCAACAGCACTGAGCCATGGCAGTTAAAGTAGTTGCAAACCAGGTTATTTCTGCAGTACGGCTGCAGCCCACATTTCCTAAATGCAAAGCAGGACAAGGCACCGCAAAACATAGAACATTCAAGCAAAGAAATGGAGGACATTCCAAAACAAAAGCTAAAAACACCAATATATAAATATAAAATTATGTTTCTTGTTCAAAATATAAAACCATGTTCCATGTTCAAAACTGAGGTCCTTTGTAAATTTCTCCTGGGCAGGAGGCTGAAATGGAGGGCATGGAAAACATGTCCTGGAAAAGGAGGACGGCTCTTGGCCACCCTGGTCCCATTCAAGCCACTTTTGGGAAAGGGGTCCTGTGGCACGTTTGGGACTAAAGAGGAAAGAAGTTAGGTCCAAAACACACTGAAGAAACAATCCAGTTTGAGACCACTTTCACTGCTCTGGCTCAATGCTAGCAGGGAATCCTGGGAACTGTAGCTCTGTGAGACACTAAGCCTTCTTTGTCAGAGACAGCTCTGGTGCCACAAGAAACTACAATTCCCAGGATCCCCTAGCACTGAGCCAGGGCAGTGAAAGCGGTCTCAAAGTGGATTGTTTCTGCAGTGTGTTTTGGACCTGAGTCTCAAAGGTGCTGCAAGATCCCTTTGCACACTGGTTTTCCAGACGAACACACAGTCTTTGAATGCTACCTCCTTTGATTCCGCGCGACCGCAGTTCTTTTGGCCCCTTTCTCTTCCCATTCCGGCCGCGCAGAGCACCCCGGGACTTGTAGTCCGTGGTCCCTAGCGGTTCCCCCCTCACCTTGATGGTATCCAAGGGGTGCCCCACGAAAACCAGGCAGACGCCCCCGAAACCTCCGGCGAAGAAGTTCTTGAGGGGGCTGATGGGCGCCTGAGAGGGCTTCGGCTGCTCCTCCGCCATGGCTCCGGCTGTTCTTCCTCCTGAGGCGAGGCCGCTCGCTCTCTGCGCCCCTTCGGCCACTCCGAGCGCCCTTTGCCCTCCTTTCCGTAGAGTCCAGAGGGAGGGAGGGAGGCATAGAGACAAACCTCCCAGATGCCTAGACGGGCCCCTTGCTCTTCTTCCGCCTCCAGCCGAGTCTGATGCCCATAGAGATAGGAAAATAGAAGAGTGACAGCGCACTCGTACTGCTGCAGGATTAATCCAGTTTGGCACTTCTTTAAGTGCCATGGCTCATTGCTGTGGAATTCTGGGAACTGTAATTTGTTCCCATCGTTCCCACTGCAGCATGAATGAGGTTCATGCAGACGACTCCTTGGTTTCAGTCTGTGGTAGTATGTTTGCAGTAAACAGTGCAATAAAGTAGTAGAGAGTTCTTCTTGTAGCACCTTTGAGACTCACTGAAAGAAAGAAGTTGGCAGCATGAGCTTCCCTATACTTCAGTCTACTTCCTCAGATGCATTAGGTATTATTATTATTATTATTTAGAGAGATCTTGTAGCACCTTTGAGACTCACTGAAAGAAAGAAGTTGGCAGCATGAGCTTCCCTATACTTCAGTCTACTTCCTCAGATGCATTAGGTATTATTATTATTATTATTATTATTATTATTATTTAGAGAGATCTTGTAGCACCTTTGAGACTCACTGAAAGAAAGAAGTTGGCAGCCTGAGCTTGGGCATAGGAAAGATTGAGAACCACTGTGTTAAAGTAATGCCCAGGAACACATCTCCTTTAACCTGTACAGTTAACTGATACCTCATTAACTGGAATAGAATTTGGGGATAAAAATTTCAAAGTAGAATTGCACTGTTCTCTCTGTGTGTGTGTACTGTATACCTTCTAGTTGTTTCCGACTGATTGCAACCTTATGGCGATCCAAACCTATCATGGGTTTGCCATTGCCTTCACCTAAGGCTGAGAGAATGTGACTTCCCAAGGTCACCCAATGAGTTTCACGGCTGAGCAAGAATTGAACCCTGGTTATTAATACCTACATGAAACATTCACCGTATAACTTGTATTGTTGTGTCACAACTGTTGCTAAAGTATCAGTAAAGGCATTAATTTTAACCACTTCTAGTTTGTTAATCAAAAGACATCAAATTCTACTGATACATGCCTTCCGCAACGACATGCTCTCTGAATATGTTGCACTACATCTGCCATCATCCTCAGCCAACATGGTGTGATCCACTAGGCAGATGAGGGAGGTTATTTTTTCTTACCTCCCTCTTCTCTGGACCCCCTGCCCCATATCTGTAAACCTACTCTGGAGGGTGTGAGGACCCAAACCTTGGGCAAGGTGAAAGTGAGGGCAGCTGAGTCCTACTAGCTCAGATCAATGGGAACTGTAGTTCAACACTTCTGTCTTTTTCTTCAACCACCCTAGATTGTGGAATGGCCTGCGCTGTCCAAATTCAAAAGATCATTAAAGACCAGTCTCTTCTAGCAGGCTTACCCAGATGATTTTTAACTTGTGAATTTTACATGATTAATTTTAAATGTGGATTGTTTTAATATGTGTACATCTTGTCCTTTGAAATTGTATGGATGTCCTTTTAAATTGATGTGTATTTTAATTGATGTGATGTTAATTGTTGTTGCTCCCTGCCTCGATTCACAGGGAAAGGCAGGAAATCAATAAATAAGTAAACAAATAAACTATGTTGTTGTTGTTGTCTCTTTTCAGTTCTAAAGGCCTGGCTGAATAAAAAAGTTTTGGACTGTTGAGGAAAGGACAGCAAAGAGGGGGCCATTCTAGGTTCCATAAGGAGTTCCAAAGCCACTGAGAAGGCCCTCTTCCATGTTTCCACCAGCTGTAACTGCAAAGATGATGGGAACCAGATAAGGGCCTCTCCTGTGGATCTTAGGTCTGAGCAGGCTTATATTGGGAGATACAATTTGTCAGATACCCTGATAACAGGTTCAATCTGTAGGCATCTCCAGTAGCCCTATGGATCAGAAACCAAATAATTAGAAACATGTTCTTCTGTCTTAGACCCTGGAAAACATAGTACTCATAGGACGTTTTCACACAGAGCAAAAAAGGGAGTCGTTCCTACCTCCATCTGGCCCCACTCCGGCTCTGTGCAGGAAAAGTTCACATGACGTCGCAGCAAGCCCCTCCTCATCCTTCGCCATCCCTGCGCCATCCCTGCCTCACTCCGGGGTCTTGCTCGACGTGTTCAAACTACGTCGCAGCAAGCCCCGCCCCATCTTGCGCAATCCCTGCGCCATCCCTGCCGCTAGCCGGCTTTAGCGCCATCTTTTTAATTCCTTTTTAAAAAAGGAATTACAGGCGCTTCTGCCGGAGGCAATCAGGAGTCATTCCGGCGGCTGCTGTTTTCGCCGCCGGAATGACTCCTGATGGCTTCCAGGGGGCTTCCAGGCGGCTTTAGAGCCGCCTGTGTGAATACGTCCTAAGACAATTCTGGCTTAGAAGTACAGATAGCCAAGGGTTGCTAGACTGAAAACTGGAAAGGGCTCCTGTGCCTTTAATACAGTTGGACCTTGGTATTTGTGGAGGATCCGTTCCGGACCCCATTGCGGATACAAAAAATCACAGGACCTCAAGTCCCATTGTCCCTAATGGCAGCACGACGTGCATGTGGCCACACACACACATCAACATTGGGGACGATGGGGCTTGCTGTTCATGGATGCTCAAATCCGCAGAGGGAAAGCTCGTGGATGACGAGGTCCTGCTGGTAGTTGTGTAGAAGAGGGACTTTCGGCAGGTGTTGCTTATCACACAAACAGGTATCAAGCAACACCTGCTGAGATCTACACAAGGTACAGAAGCCCTTGTCAGTTTTCACTTTGGCAGCCGTACTCGTAGTGATAGAAGGCACTGCTTCTCTATGTCGCTGTTTACAGGCACAAGTAGGGTGGCCATGTGTCCTATATTAAAAGGGACAGCCTTCTATTTCTGTAGTTCTCAACATTTGGTTCTCTAGAGCAGTGTTTCCCAAATATTGGTCCTCCAAATGTTTTGGACTTCAGTTCCCAGAGTTTTTGACAATGGGCCAAGCTGGCTGGGGCTTCTGGGAACTGGAGTCCAAAACACCCGGAGGACCCAAGTTTGGGAAACCCTGCTCTAGAGTTTGAGTGTTTCTGGGAGATGAAATCTGACCATTTAACCAGTAGAGATTCTGGAAGCTGATGTGCAAAGCATATAGTTTGAGAGCCACTTTGCAGTTTGACTTGTTGCCTGGTCAAGTCCTCTTTAAAGATTAAGCGCACACACAAAAAAATATACAAAAAGGGACACCAGTTGAGACCAAAAGTTGCCTATCAACAGTTAACACTTAGATAGTAGACTGAGGAGATACACAGGTCACCTGGCCACAGTCTACTCACTCCCTCATGATGAGATACATGGTCTTTCTATTTAAATTGTAGTAATAATTTAAATTTACAGCTGTGCATTTATATTAGTATGTGCAACTTTCATACAAATTTGTGTCCTCTTTTGTCAATGATGCCTAAGTGGCCACTCTCCTTTTAGCCACTTAGCTCCAGGATTTGGTTACCAAATATTCTTAGCCCTGGAATAGCTGAACTATTAATTTCTCCTGATCCTTGCATCTTATAGTAAGCTCCACTGGGAAATAATGTGAAACAGTTGAATGTCAGAATGATGTAGCAAACCTGCATTAGAGCTGAAAGTGTAGCCTAGCATTGAGGAGGAAGTTGTTGTTGTTGTGTGCCTTCAAATTGCTTCTGACTTAATGGGGATCCTATAATGGGTTTGTTTTTGGGGTTTGTTTGTTTGTTTTTTGGCAAGTTTGTTCAGACTGGGGTTGCCATGGTCATCCTTTGAGGCTGAGAGAATGTGATTTGCCCAAGGGTTTCATGGCTGAGATGGGAATCGAACCCAGGTCTCCAGAGTTGTAGGCCAATACTCAAACCACTACATCACAGGGAAAGACCAATGAGATAATCCTTCAGTAAATCCAAGATTAATTTCTAACACTGAACTCACTAAGATCAGACAGGAAGAGAGGGAGGGAAAAAGGCTAGGCCTGAAATGAGAGACTTCACATCACAGCAACAAACAGAGATGTGTGAAGTGTCTATGATGATAAAGTAGCAAATGAAAAGCACTCTGTACATGCTCAGAAACTCTTCTTCATCTTCTGCTTGTTAAGAGACAAGACTTTTCCAATGTTGTTTCAAATAATACATCTGCCATTGTTTGAAAGACCATGCCCAGAGGAGGGTGACCAAAATGGTGAAAGGTCTGGAAACCATGCCCTAGGGAGCTGAGAGTGTTTATCCTGAGGAAGAAAATACAATGTTTAAATATTTGAAGGGATGTCACATTGAAGACTGAGCAAGTTTGTTTTCTGCTGCTCCAGAGAGGACACAGAGCAATGGATTCAAAATACAAGAAAAGAGATCCCACTGAAACATTAGGAGGAACTTCCTGATGAAAAGAGCTGTTCGACATTGGAACACAACTCCCTCGGAGAGTGGTGGAGTCTCCTTCTTTGGAGGTCTTTAAACAGAGGCTGGATGGCCATCTGTTGGGGGTGCTTTGATTGAGAGTTCCTGCATGGCAGGGGGGATGGATTAGATGGCCCTTGGGGTCTCTTCCAACGTTATGATTCTAGAAATGTGCTTAGCAGCTGTGAGATTCCCCAATTCCTGTTCTACAGTTTATCTTATCCCAGTTGCATTGGCAGCTGGTAACAACCGAAAGCATCTGCGTGTGGGCAAGGACCCATCTGGTTTCTCTGCTTTCAGTAGATTTCCAGGAAGTGTTCCTCCAAACAGCTGATACTGTTTCGGCTGAGAGGGATGTCCCTGCAGTCAGAAAATATCTCTTTCCATGCAATGACTGATACTGATGGTGTTGTTGTTGGGTTTTTTGCAAGCTGCTTTGCATATCATTTCAACAGGAACATGGCGCAGAAACATTTCAAACAAATGAGGAGAAATTATATCTGAACAACGTTGTAGGCTGCAAAAAGGCCAGCGTTCTAGAATCTTTTAGAGAACTACTAAACAATATTTGGCAGCTACAGCTTGCTGAAATCTCCACAATCATTACTAAAAATATAGGAGTCCTGTTAGCAGTGGCTTATCATAAGGCAGAGTGGCAGAGTTAAAACTTTTTTAAAACAATCTTGTTTTTAACCTTTAAGTCACCTTCGCAGGTCAGGACAAAGAAGGGATATAAATTAAGCAAAATAAATAAATAATCAAGACTTGTGTGGCCAAGATGGCAAAATTTATTAATGAGGAAGACTGCTGAAGCCAGCATAGGCTGCAGCAGTGTGCTTTTGTCTAAGCGTACTGGGAAGGGCAATATTTTGTCTCTTCCTTTCCTCTCTTCCACACTGAGTTAATGAAGTGCAGACTCTTTTTGCACATTTAATTCAGTTTGCCTCTATTGAAATAAGCTGAGGACAAAGACCGCATCTGCATCTGCACAAATAATGCAGTTTGACTGCCATGGCATCTGCATCTGCAGAAATAATGCAGTTTGACATCACTTTAACTGCCACAGCTCAGTGCTATGAAATTCTGGTATTTGTAGTTTGGTGGGGCACCAGAACTCTCTGACAGGGAAGGCTAAACCTCTCCTCAAAATAGAGATCCCATCATTCCATAGCATTGAGCCATGGTAGTGATAAAGCAGTGTCAAACTGCATTATTTTTCTGCAATGCAGATGGAGCCAAAGGTGAAAAGATGGGGAGAGAAAAAAATTGAAAACAGCTGAAAATGTAGGATGACAAGGGACTAATTAAGATTGTCTGTGCCAGATGAGACAATTGGAGGGTATGCTGTCCTGGCAGTAGTGATCCTTGCTTTTTGCAAGCCTGCTGCCTGGCCCACTTACTCTCTCCCAAAGTTTTACAGACAGTGAAAAACCTTTCTGAGTGCATATGTTGCTGCATTCAGCTGGTGCAACTGCCTTGACTGATGCTGTATTCTGATATTTCTATGAATGGGCAACAAGCAGACCTAAGGGGAATGGTGAGTGAACAAAAGAGGTGGGAGTTGGAAGACTGAGCTATGCCTGCCTGCCTTGTGCCTCAAAATTCACTGCCTTCCAGTGCAGTCAAGGACACTGTCCTGTCATCGATGTTGATGTAAGGTTCAACTGCTGGTTCAGTGACTTTCTGTATACAGAATGGTAGGGGAAGTTGTAAACCAACTTCTTCTTCACTCCAGGCAGCTTTTCGGGATTGGAACTAGCCTGCTTCTGCTTACCCTTTTCCTGAATTGCCTTTACCAACCATTTTTACTGCCAGAAGATATTCTCACTGCATAAGTAGAAAATGGTCTTAAACCAACTCAGCTATTAATGCATCAATCCAGATATTCTTTCCAGCAGGCCGTTTTTCAGTACAAAGTCTTGCAGCAGATTAGTTACAGTATAGTGGGCCCTTGGTATCCGCTAGGGTTTGGTTCCAAGACCCCCCGTGGATACCAAAATTCATGGATGCTCAAGCCCCATTAAACACAATGGCACAGTAAGATGGTGCCCCTTGTATAAAATGGCAAAATCAAAGTGTGCTTTTTGGAATTTACGGTATGTATTTTTCAAAATATTTTCAAACTGAGGGTGCTTGAATCCATGGATATGGAGGTCTGACTGTACAAGGAACATGGGAAAAAGAGAATGCCATTTTATGCAAAGTTAGATCATTCATCCATCTGGTCCAGCAGTCTGCACTATGACTTAGAAAAATGTGTCCCTCCAGATCTTGTTGAAGTGAAATGTGAATCAGCTCTAGCAAGTACATCCAGGGTAAAAGATGATGGGGCCTGCAAGCAAAGAATAGAGGGACTAAGGGCCCCCAGCTCTGGTCTACAGTGACTGGCATCAGCTCCCCAGTAATTCACATTTTTCCTTCCCTCATCTGACTTGGAGATGAAGGCATTGAGCAAACTAAGTGTACAGGGTGATTCAAAGCCAAATAAAAACAGCTTTACTTTTGCACCATTCTTTTTGACTCACCTGGTACTGCCAGTGATCTTTGAACACACAGAAACCAATCTGATCATTTTCACATTCTCAGTAAAAGTTTGGGCTATAATAAATTAGTTAGATTCAAGGTACTACAAGATTCCTTGCTTTTACCCAGACTATGTGCCACATTCTGCTTCTCTCTGTGGTCAGTTACACTCCTTAGTTTGATGCTGTTAGTCTCAAAGCGTAGCCATCAAAATTTTGTGGCACAGTTGTACAGGCCAAGGTGGGCCCACGGGCCTGGTACAACACAAAGTTGGGCCTACACCACTGTCTACCTGCCTGGACAACATTGCCTTCTGCTTTTTTTTAGACTTCAGACAAAACTAGTTTAATAAGGAGGACAAGGCTTGGATGTGTACTGTAGGCAGATCATAGGATCTCATACTTTAGAATGGGCTCCTATGGATATATCTTTCCACAAAAAATTGCATTACAGTACAGCATTTTCAATGCTGAAACAAAAAATGCAAACAATGTGGAACTGGAACAGGCAGGGGCAGTGGTGTCAGTAGGTTTGGCATCACCCGGTGCAGTAACTCATGGTGTCACACACCCCTTGACCTCCTCCCCTACCACACCATACAGAATCCTTAGTAATGTTTTTGTACTAATGTTACTCATCAATCATAATTCCTATGTATCACTAAATGTAATGGCAATAGTTGTGACATAAACAACTAGCAAAATTAAAATTATACCTTTAAATTACAATATCATACACACAGCCTAAATGTATTTACATATACAGTCGCCCCTCCCAATTTGCAGGGGATCTATTCTGGACACACACTCACCTGCAAAAATGGGAACTCACAAATAATGGAGCCTGTTGAAAATATTGGTGCGCACGCCTGTGGCACGTATGTAGGGCCGCGTGCTGGCATGCACCACCATTTTGCCCCTCCCCGCTTGCCGTCCCACGAAGAGCAAGACCGTGGACTCCAAGTCTGCAAACAGGGAAGGACGACTGTACATAGTTTCATGTAGTTAAAGAGAAAATTTGGTAAGATGTTATTTTATTTAAAAATAATTTTAAAAATGAAAAAATGAAACATTTTAAATTAAAGAAACTGGGGTCTCTTCTTCCTCCTCCCACTGAGCCTTGCCCCACTCATAGCATCTCTTCCACTGAGCTCCAGAGTTTTAAAGGAACGCAGGCGAATGCCACAGCCCATTTCTGCCAAAAGACTGTTTTAGATGGCATCCTGAATACTTTATTGTCTATAAGAGGAAAACAGAGAAAAGTACAATGCAGAAGGGTGCTGTGATGACACTGGTCTCAATTTTTTAAATAAATCATCTGTCGATTGTTTCCAGGCTGCTGTTTGAATTAACCTAGAACAGTGCACTACATTTGTCCAGACTGGAAAGAAATAAGAAAATTACTCAGGAATAACCTTCCTCCATCTAGTGGCAAGATTGAGCAGAATATGTTTCACTTGTCAACACAGATGAACACAAGGCAAAGGATGTCTATATCTTCTATGATAAAAATGCCAGATTTTGCCTCTTTTAGTTATTATTATGTGCACACCACATTTCTATCTTGTTGAATGACTGGTGACCACAGGGTTGCAGGAGAAGAAGGCAGGATTAATGCATCAAAAAATGGTACATTTGTCTGATGTAGGGGGGTTGCAGACTGCCAGAAATAGTGCAAATTGAGTCCACTTTTAGGGTTAAGGTTAGGGTTAGTGCTAGGGAATCATGGGAATTGTGTTTTTTTACCTGAGACATTGAGCCTTTTCTGTCAAAGAGCTCTGGTGCCACAATAAAATACAGTTCCCATGATTCCCTAACCCTAACCCTAAAAATGGACTCAATTTGCACTATTTCTGGCAGTCTGCAACCCCCCGTAGATGGAAGCTGAAGTAAGAGAGTATAGTAGTAGAAACCACTGGAAGACCATTGTAACAAGGAGGCTTAGGTACCATGTGCAAGTTTTTCCAGTATATCTTTCCCTTAGCATATTTCTCAGAAACCACTGTACTTTTACTTGGCTGGGTTTGCTCATAGCCTTGGCAGCTGAACATGTTTAGCCTTGATATGGCCTCGGCATAAAAGGAGGAATTTCTACCAGACATCTGCCAAGGCAAATCCCAAATGATAAGAGCTAGAGATGGTCATTCTGTTATAATTGTAATAAAGGTACATATTTGAGATTAACAGACAAAACACGGGTATAATTAATGACGTGCACTCGTCCTGGGAGTGGGAAAGTATCACTTAGTCCAGTGTGGGTTTTTGCTTATAAAAACCTATGAAGAATTATCCCGGGAGAGTTTAGTGCAAAACAGGATAGCCAATGTGAATGCTGCGCATCAATGGCCTGGGGTGTCTTTGCTTGTTAAGATTTATAGCTTTCACACTTGTATCATCAACAAGTCAGTTTTAGGTCTGAAACAGCCAAAAAGCAGAACTTAGAGGGAAAATGTTTTTGGATTGTAACTCCCAAATGTCCCCAGTTAGCACCATTGCTGGCTTCCCCATAGCAATGATAAACGGAGAGTTCTAGTCCAAAAAAG
The DNA here is from genome assembly GCA_026167975.1 of Phrynosoma blainvillii. Classification (NCBI taxonomy): domain Eukaryota; kingdom Metazoa; phylum Chordata; class Lepidosauria; order Squamata; family Phrynosomatidae; genus Phrynosoma; species Phrynosoma blainvillii. The sequence continues at coordinate 368,335,581 of JANUYF010000002.1, forward strand.
TAACTTTTCTAAACTCTGGCTCAGGAGCTAGTCCAATGCCACATAACCAAAGCAAAGGGTGCCGGAAGAGTCTTGCAACAATTTAGGTTTATTGTAGCAAAAGTGTTAACATGAAATGGCATTCTCTGTTAGCATGCAGAATGAGTAGGAAGAAGGTGGGAAGGGGGCACAGTAGGTCCAGGTGGCAATGAAATGCAAAAAGTATGTTCTGTGAAAATTTTATGAAATTCTTAAGACAAGAAGAGATTGCTCAACAACAAAACAATAGCATCATTTCAGCACCACCTGAGCAGCTTTCAAACTTTCTATCCTTCAGGAAAAATTTTCCATGGGTGGCAAATTTCTTTGGCCTGTAAAAGATTCTAGGGCATATCTTACAAACAGTTCACTTTCAGCTTCTGATAGTTACTAGCCAGGTAGAACAAAATCTTAGAGTTGGAAAGCACCACAAGGATCATCTAGTCCAACCCCTGCCACAATCAAAGCACCCCCGACAGATGGCCATCCAGCCTCTGCTTAAAGACCTCCAAAGAAGGAGTCTCTACGACAGCAATATAGCAACAGCACTTACATTTCTATATCGCTGTATATGCTAAGCACTCTCTAGGCCCAGGTGGCAAAGAAATACAAAAAAAGTGTGATCTGTGAAAATTAAATTCCGAGGGAGTGTGTTCTACTGTCGAACAGCTCTTATTGTCAGGAGGTTCCTCCTAAAGCTTAGGTGGAATGTCTTTTCCTGTAGCTTGAATCCATTGCTTGCTCTATCCTCAATATGATACCCCTTCAGATATTTAAACATGGCTATCATATCACCTTTTAGCCTTCTCTTCTCCAGGTTAAACATATCCAGCTCCCTAAACTGCTCCTCACACGGCATGGTTTCAAGGTTTAGGAACATAACTTTGATCAGATTCAACTAACATAGCCAGTGACAAGGGATAATATGTGTAAATTCCTAAACATCTGGAGAGCACCAGGTTGGGAAAGACAGGTATAAGTATTTACTTTGGATATGTTTCTAGCATGTACTAAGTTCCCATATTTTTTCTGCAGGGTCTTCTGTGTCTTGAACAGCCGAGTGATAAGTGGAGATTCAGCAGATGGTGCTTTACTTACCTTGCAGATAAAATAGTAATACTACCTGCTGTTTTTCCCCTCCAGATAATACTTGTTGAGAAGAATGTTTTAGGTGAAGACAATTGATTTCAGCATCATGCTTTCTTTGATGGGAAGCTGTAGCCAAGAGTCTATTAAGGGGAATTTTATTTAGCTCAAGTCGAGAGGGGGTCAGCTACAAGGACACTGCGAGACCGTCTCCCATGTGTATACCAGGAGGTTGAGGGATCTAAGAATTGACGCAGAGACAGAATTTTCCAATTAAAGTATTATTTATTAAGAGGGAAAATCACACAGCAATTCACATGCATGCACACACTCATGCAAGGCTCAGGAAAACTAGGGGTTAGCTTGGAAAAGGTTTAGAGGCAGAACTACGGGTGATACTTACTACAGATGATGCTTTCTCCAGGATCCAATTAGTTGAAGTGGCATGAAACCCAACTGTTCCGAGAGTGTGGGTTGAACAGAGGTGCCGGTAGCTAGATCAGAGAACAGAGTGATGCAGGTCCCCATGAACTCTGACTAGTGACACTGAAGGGAGAATTCCAGGGGGTTTTAAGGGATAAAACAAGCCGCAGGGCAAAGGTATGAGATTGCCTAGGTGAGGTAATCCGGTCTGGCAATTTCAAGGGGAAATGGGAGAGGATTAAGTTGCTAGCTGGCCCATCAGGTGAAAGATCTAGGCCGTTATTACCCATTCTTCTGATTATGGAGGTGATGATGGTCCATTTGCAGCTCCCACACTATCTGCCTGGCTCTGGGAATTGGGGATTTTCCAGTCTTCCAAGTGACCTAGGCATGACCTGCCTGCTTTGCCTTGGTGGCACTTGGGGTTCAGGGCAGTGTTCATCTGGGGCCATGTGGAATTCATACACACACCAAAATTCAGAAAAATGCACTGTTGCTAACAAAGCACAGACAGAATAGTCTGGGTTGCTAGCAAAGTATCTATTGAGGTCTGTGGAGCTTGTAAGGCTAAAAATAGCTCACAAAGAAATAGCATTCTTTCTTAGATAGGGTTGTGTGCCTCCAAATCATTTTTGACTTATGGTGATCCTAAGGCAAACCTATCACAGGGCTTTCTTGATATGTTTCTTCAGAGGGGTTTTGCCATTGACATCCTCAATGGCTGTGACTTGCCCAAAGTCACCCAATGGGTTTTTGTGCTCAAGCGGGGAATCAAACCCTGACTCCAGAGTCATAATCCAATGCTCAAGCCACTACATCATGTTGGCTACACCACAATTTATAAGTACAAATGAAAAATTAGAAAAGGGTTGTTTTTAATAATAATAATAATAATAATAATAATGTAAACAGTGGGCTGTTGGCATCTGCTGGGGTTTGGTTCCAGGATCTTCCAGGATGCTGGGGATGCTGGGGTTTGGTTCCAGGATGCTCAAATCCCATTATTTTTAGTGGTGTAGTAAAATGGCGTCCCTTATATAAAATGGTAAAATCAAGCTTTGCTTTTTGGAATTTATATATTTTTGGAATATTTTCAAGCCTTGGATGCTTGAATCCGTGGATAAAAAAAAATCCAAGGATGTGGAGGGCTGACTGGGAAAGGCCGTTCATCTGAATACTGATTGTGGGATGCGCAACTTCAAAAGTTCCTGATCTCTCCTTATTGCTGTCTGGATTCTATGCTTCTCATCATAGGAATCTGACCTCCAAGGGGTGATGCATGTGGGGAGGGTGTGGGAATCAAAGGGAATGAATGGCAGATGGGCATTGTAAATAGTAGATGGGACATTGAGGCAGGTTTATGACTGGGATGAGAGTTTGCTTTCCAGGAGATGAAAGAGATGGACCTGGAAGAACTAAAGATCCTTTGATATAGACAACCAAACTACTGGGAAGGGGGAAAGGGGTTTGATCAGAGGGCTTTAAAGTAATGGTTTGGTGGGAAATGCTCAGAATTGTTTCTAAAAGGATTGCTGTGGTGAAATATCTTGATTCCAGAATAAAGCTATAGTGAATTTACACTTACAAATATTTTCCTGGTTCTTCAAGTTTCTTGCTACCAAGCATGACAATTGTTCCTTATGGGACTTGACCTGGGCAGCCCTTCAACAAGAGGTTTGTTGTTGTTGTTGTTGTTGCTCCTTCAAGTCGTTTCCAACTTACGGCGACCTTAAGGCAAACCTACCATGGGTTTGTTCAGAGGGTGCTTGCCATTGCCATCCTGAGGCTGAGAGAGTGTGACTTGCCCAAGGTCACCCACTGGGTTTCCATGGCTGAGGTGCGATTCAAACCCAGGTCTCCAGAGTCGTAGTCCCACACTCAGACCTCTATTACGCCATGCTGCCTCTGCCAGCTTTGTTATTATCAACTTCGCCCCAGTTGACTTGGACTCATGGTGACCCTGTGGATGAGCCATCTCCAAGCCTCCCTCTGTGGCTGAGAGAGTGTGACTTGACCAAGTTCACCCAATGGGGTTTACATGGCCAAGCCAAGAGTGTGGCATTATGTTGTGGTGGTGGTGGTTGTTTTGTTTCCAACTTATGGCAACCCATGGGGTTTTCTTGACCAGTTCCTTCAGAGGGGGTTTGCCATGGCCATCCCCTGAGGCTGAGAGAGTGTGACTTGCCCAGAGTCACCCAATGGGTTTCCATGGCAGAGCCAGGATCCGAACCCTAGTCCAACACTCAAACCACTACGCCACACTAGCTCTCCTCAACAACAGGCCACCTCCTAATAGGGGACAGTGTCCTTGGGCCACCCTTCCCTTTCCTCTCTTCTCCCCCGCTCCACGACCTCCCTCATGGTTCAGCCCAAACCCCTCCCCCCTTCCCTCTCCACACAATGGTTCACTCCAGCCTTTCCCCAAGCGCCTCGCACCCCTCCCCTTTCCTCTTCTACGTCACCGACGTCCCTCAGCGCTCAGGCCTTACCCACCCCGGCGGAGGCGGCGGAAGTGACGCCATCGTGGAGGCCACGGCTTCCGGTGTGCAGGCCACAGTGGCCCGGCTAGAGATGGAGGCGCTCGTCTCCTCAGCGGGGAGGTGATTCCGTTTTCCTTAAACCGTCTCTCCTTCCAGCGTCGTCTCCTCCGCCTCCGCCTCCTCCTTCGCCCGGGACCGAAGTGACCGCGGCCATCCCAGGGTAAGCGGAGGGAGGTGGGGAGGGAACCGGGCCTTGTTTACTTGAGAGGGAGGAAGGAGGAAGGCTTCTGCCTTGGGGGGCTCGCGCGGGCTCCAAGAGGGACGGTTGGTCGCCAGGAGGGAACCATGGCCGCCCAGCTCCTTCCCCTTCGCCCTCGAGTCCCAGAGTTGGAAGAGACCCCAAGAAGGGCCATCCAGTCCAGCCCCACTTATGCCAGGCAGAGACAAAGAATATTCTCTTCCCTTTCTTCCTTCCTTAGAATCAAAGAGTTGAAAGAGACCCCAAGGGCCATCTAGTCCAGCCCCATTCTGCCATGCAGGGACAAAGAATATCCTTCATCCCTTCCTTCCTTCCTTCCTTCCTTCCTTAGAATCAAAGTGTTAGAAGAGACCCTCAAGAAGGGCCATCCCACTTATGCCATGCAGAGACAAAGAATATTCTTCTCTCCTCCTTCCTTCCTTCCTTAGAATCAAAGAGTTGAAAGAGACCCCAAGGGCCATCCAGCCCAGCCCCACTTATGCTATGCAGAGACAAAGAATATTCTCCTCCCCTCCTTCCTTCCTTGGAATCAGAGAGTTGGAAGAGACCCCAAGGGCCAACCAGTCCAAACCCATTCTGACATGCAGGGACAAAGAATATCCTTTCTTCCTTAGAATCAAAGCATTAGATGAGATCTCCAAGAAGGCCCATCCAGTCCAGCCCCCTGCCATGCAGGGACCCACAATCAAAGCACCCCCTGTGACAGATGGACATCTAGCCTCTCTTTAAAGACCTCCAAAGAAGGAGACTTCACCACTCTCCCATCAATACATTCCTCTGTCAAACAGCCATTACTGTCAAGAAGTTCTTCCTAATGTTGAGGTGGAATCTCTTTTTCTGTAGTTCTCAATATCTGGAGCACCAGAACACAAGCTCGCTCCATCCTCAATATGGCATCCCTTCAAATATTTAAACAGGGCTACCATATCACCTCTTAACCATCTCTTCTCCATCATATCTCCTTTTAACTTTCTCTTGAAGAGACTCCAAGGGGGCATCCAATCCAACCCCATTTAGCCATGCAGGAACTCTCAATCAGAGCATGCCCTGTGACAGATGCCATCCAGCCTCAGTTTAAAAACCTCCAAAGAAGGAGAATCCACCACTCTCTGAGGGATTGTGTTCCACTGTCAAACAGCCCTTACTGTCAGGGCATTCCTCCTAATGTTTAGGTGGAATCTCTTTTCTTGTTACTTGCATCCATTACTCTTTGTCCTGTTCTCTGGAGGAGCAGAAAACAAGCTTGCTCCATCCTCAATATGACACTTCTTCAAATACTTAAATAGGGCTATCGTGTCACTTCTTCACCTTCTCTTCAAGAGACCCCAAGGGCCATCTAGTCCAGACCCCTTTCTGCCATGCTCACAATCAAAGCACTCCCTGCAACAGATGGCCATCCAACCTCTGTTTAAAAACCTCCAAAGAAGGAGACTCCACCACACTCCCAGGTAACATATTGCACTGCCAAACAGCTCTTTCTGTCAGGATGTTCTTCGTAATGTTGAGGTGGAATCTCTTTTCCTATAGTTTGAATCCATTGCTCTGGGTTCTATTCTCTGGAGCAACAGAAAACAAACTTGCTCCATCTTCAATATAGCATTCCTTCAAATATTTAAACAGGGCTATCATATCACTCCTTAACCTTCACTTCTCCAGGTGAAACATACCCAGCTCCCTGAGTCACTCCCCATAAGACATGGTTTCCAAATCCTTCACCATTTTAGTCACCCTTCTTTGGACATGCTCAGCACCTTTCTTTTCCTATGCCCAGTTATACTCTTCATTAAGGATCTCCTCTTAAACGGCTCTTCAAGAGACCCCCAAGGGCCAACCAGTCCAACCCCATTCTGACATGCAGGAACTCATAATCAAAGCATCCCCAACCGATGGCCATCCAGCTTCTGTTTAAAGACCTCCAAAGACTCATACTCTCAGGAGGTTCCTCCTAATATTGAGGTGGAATCTCTTTTCCTGTAGCTTCCATCCATTGTTTCTCTGGAGCAGCAGAAAACAAGTTTGCTCCATTGTCAATATGACATCCCTTCAAATACTTGAACAGGGCTATCAGATCACCTCTTAATCTTCATACCCAGCTCCCTAAGTCTTTCCTCATAGGGCAAGGTTTCCAGACCCTTCTCCATTTTGGTGGCCCTCTTTTGGCTGGTAGTGGAGAGGGGGGCTGGAGAGTCAGAGAGCAATAGCATTTACATTTCTGAACCACTGCATAGTGAACTAAGCACTCTCTAAGTGGTCTACAGCGTGTTAGCCAATTATCCCCAACAAGCTGGGTACTCATTTTATCACAAAAGGATGGAAGGCTGAGTCAGCCATTGAATCCTGAGTGTTTGTTGGGGGAGCTGGAGGGTCAGAGAGGATAGGGGATTGGGTGGGTGAAGGGTGTCCCCCTGGGCTTGCCCCCCTATCAGATCTCACACTATTTCCTGTCACACACACAACTTGGCAAAGGGCAATGAGGTAAAGCTCTGGGGAATCAGGAGAGAAAGCTAAACATTTGGGGGTGGATATGTAGTGCTGACAAACAAATGGGTCCTAGAACAGATCAAGCTTGAACTCTCCTTTCAAGCCAAGATGACAAAACTGAGGCCATAGTATTCCCCATCACCATGTACGGATGTGGGAAATGGACAGTGAAAAAAACAGATAAGAAGAAAATCAACACATTTGAGATGTGGTGCTGGAGAAGAGTGATGAGGATACTGTGGACAGCCAAAAAGACAAACAAATGGATCCTTGAACAGATCAGGCCTGAAATCTTGGAAGCCAAGATGATGAAAGTGAGGTTGCCATACTTTGGCCACATCATGAGATGGTATGACTCATTGGAAAAAAACAATAATGCTAGGAAAGGTGGAAGGAAGAAGAGTGGCATGCTAGATGGATGAACTCTATTAGGGAGGTTACAGGTATGAGTTTATAGGAACTAAACAGCAATGAAAGATGGGGAATCTTGGAGATGTCTCATCTGCAGGGTCACCATGGGTCCAGATCATTTTGAGATTAACAACAACAACAAATAAGGGTTCGTATTATCCACAGTTTTAGTCTCCCAGTTGGGGTCTTGGAAAGTACTCCACGGATAAAGGGGGGGGGGAGCTGCTATAGACAAAGTATATTTAATGTGAGGAACTCATTACACCATGTGCTGGGGAGGACTTCTAGCTTAGATAGCATTACAGTAGGGATTCAGCCAATTCAACAGCTAAATGCATCCTCCGTATTCAGAGACAGCTTGCTTGCCTCAAATTACCAGATGTGAGAGGGATACAGATCACAGAAGGTGCCTAGTTTAATCCTCTGCATTTCCAGGTAAGAATAGGACATAACTTCAAAATAAAAATCCTTGGACTATGGTTTTGAATTTATATTCTCATACACTAATGGCATATATAGCTCTGTCCCTGGCTTTGCACTCTACCAAATGCATCTGAGGAAGTAGGCTCAAGTCTACGAAAGCTCATGCTACGTGCTTTCTTTCAGTTAGTCTCAAAGGGGCTACAAGATCTCTCTACATACTGATTCTACAGACTGCTATATCTTTGAATTCTACCCTTTGGGGGTGGGAGAATTCAAAGATCTAGCACTGTTCAGATGCATTTGGTGGAGTGGAAAGCTCAGAGCAGACCCATATAGCATTTCCATACCCTCAGAGGTTTGATTCCTATGGGCATTCTCACACATACAGACTGCTATAGAGGTCTGTCCCTGGGCAACAGCAAGATGACTATTGAAAGGGATCTTGCAGCACCTCAGAGACTAACTGAAAGAAAGAAATTGGCAGCATGAGCTTTCCTAGACTGGAGCCTACTTCCTCAAATGCATGTTTATCATGCATCAGATGCATGGGGGGAAATAGTGAGATATAAGTAAAATTATTGATTTACTGATCGAGAGAGCAATATAGTTAGGGTGGTGATACTACTCTGAAGTGTGACTTCTTCGGGGTGGGGGCAAAAGAATTTAGAGACTTAGGGGCTGTACAAACTGGCCAAAAGGACCGGCATCAGGGTAGAGTGGGGGCATGGCAGCTACATGTCCCTACTCCACCCCCAAGCCACCAAGAAGCCGCCTGGCCAACCAGACGGTGGCTAGATCCACGATGTTTTGCGGTGCAGTGTTTATAACATGCTGCGCTGAAGAAACTCTGAAAAAATACCGCTGAGGCGGCAAAGGTGGCTTTTTCCTGTTCCCAAAAGGAGCGGCATTTTGGCACTTCTTTTGGGGGTGGAAGAATGCCGGATCTGGGCTGTTGCTGCAACCCCAATCAGGTGAGCAAAGGAGCAGCACAGAGCTGCTCCTTTGGGACAGTCTGTTTCATCCCTTTGTCATGTTAGTCTGGAAAATCAGTATGCAAAAGGAATCATGTAACACCTTTGAGACAAGGGTCACTACTACACTGCACTGTTATAGTCCTATTATCCCACTCTTAACTGTCATGGCTGCCTCCTGTGGATTCCTGGGGTTTGTAGTTTAGGGAGGCCTAAGAGCAATGGCATAGTCCAGGGGTAGGCAACCTAAGGCCCGGGGGCCGGATGCGGCCCTCCAAGGCTGGTCCTGCCGCCGCCGCCGCTGCCTACCATAATGATATTGATTATTGTTGTTACTACTTTTTCTTGGGGTTTTCTTGGCAAAATCTCCACAGGGGCTGAGAGAGTGTGCATGCATATTTTTTTAATTTTTATTAATTTTTTTATTTTTATTTTTATTTATTTATTTATTTATTTTTGGTGCTTCGGCCCCCCAATTGTCTGAGGGACAGCAACCCGGCCCCCGGCCCAAAAAGGTTGTCTACCCCTGGCATAGTGCTTTGAGTCCTGGACTATGACTTTGTAGAACAGGGTTTGGATCCATGTTTGGCCATGGGGATTTGTAAATGTCAACAAGGTAAAGTGCTGTGGAATCATGAGAGAAAACTAAACATTTCAGGTGGGAGAATTCAAAGCCCTAATTCTGTTAGTCTGGAAAATCAGTATGCAAAAGGAATCTAGTAGCACTTTTGAGACTAACTGAAAGAAAGTCGTTGGTAGCATGAGCTTCCATAGAATTGAATGTACTTCCTCAGATGGATTTGGTAGAGGGACAGCTGTGTTAATCTGAAAAATCAATATGCAAATGGATCTTGCAGCACCTTTGTGACAGTGGTCACTATCACACTACACTCCTGTCTCTCTATATATCAAATTAACAATCTGTAAACCACTCTGAGAGCCTTTGTGGCTGAAAAGCAGGGTATAAATACTCTAAATCAGCGGTTCCCAACCTGTGCTTTGTGGAGCCCTTAGGGCTCTGCAAGTCAAAAAATTTGGGAACCCCTGCTCTAAATAAATCAGTAACACTACACTATTATAGTGCTATTATTCCACCTTAACTGCTATGGCTGCCTCCCATGGAATTCTGGGGTTTGTAGTTTAGGGAGGCCTAAGAGCTCTCTGGCTGAGAATTTTAAATGCCCTTCCCTGAACTGTAAATTTTGGGATTTCACAGGAGGCTGCTGTAGCAGTTAAAGTGGAATAATAGTGCTATAACAGTGTAATGTGATAGTTTTGTTCCACAAAGTTATGTTAATTTCAGCAATATAATTAATGGCAGGAAAGAAACCATTTTGTTGTTTTCATTGTGACTCAGAGATATCCATTCACCAGAAAAGGGGCACTGACAGGGAGTGTGCTTCCCCCAACCCTGCAGAATAAAGCCAGTCTCACACTACACTGTTATAGCACTATTATTTCACTTTAACTACTATGGCTGTCTCCTGTGGAATTCTGGGGTTTATAGTTAAGGAGGCCTAAGAGGTCTCTGGCTAAGAATTGTAGTTGTCCTTCTCTAAACTGCATATCCCCAGATTCTACAGGAGGCAACCATAGCAGTTAAAGCTGAATAAAGCTGAACAGTGTAGTGTAATATTGTCCTAACTGTGTGAAAGAAGTAGCACAACTCTGCAAAAGCTTGTGCTACGACTTCTTTTGCACCATTAGTCTCAAAGGTGCTACGGGATCCCTTTGTATACAGTAATATGTGACTGAATGGAATGACCTTGCAAAGAATTATCCTGCAAAGAGTAAGAAAGAGGTTACAGTCTTCTAACCGACTTCTACAAAGTGCAAAGATAAAACTGAATACTAAAATAAGGATAGTCGAAGCCATTGTATTCCTCATCACTATGTATGGATATGAAAGCTGGACATTGGGAAAAAAAACTGATAGAAAGAAAACTCATTTGAGATATGGTGCTGGCGATGAATGCTGAGGATACTGTGGATGGACGAAGACAAACAAATGTGTCCTTGAACAAATCAAGTCCAAACTCTCCCTGGAAGCCAAGATGACGAAACAGGCTGTTGTACTTCGGTCACATCATCAGAAGGCACAACTCGGTAGAAAAGACAACAGTGCTAAGAAAGATAGATGGTAGCAATAAGAGAGGAAGACTCCACACCAGATGGATAGACTCAATCAGGAGGCCAGGGGCCTGAATTTACAGGACCTAAGCAGAACAGTGAAAAATAGAGGTTCTTGAAGATGTCTCATCCATAAGGTCACCATGAGTTGGAGTTGACATGAAGGCAGTTAACAACAACTAAACATCTTTGAGACTAATTGAAAGAGAGAAGTTAGTAGCATGAGCTCATGTTACCAACTTCTCTCTTTCAGTTGCTCTTAAAATCCCTTTGCATTTGGGGTAGGAGAAAGTGTTGGAAGAGAGGTCTGTTGGAAAATGCGGGTGCTGAAGCTATTGCCCCGTTTGTATGGGAAGGCACTGTGTCGACTCTTTTGGCACCTCAGTAATCTCTAGTGTGGAAAACTAAATAGAGGGCATATTGCTCTCTTAATATTTTGTGAGGTACTGAAAAGACTAAGCAGGTATGTTTTGGAGGTAAAGTGAAATATTTCTCCCTGAGAAACAGCACATGAAATGTTGTTTTGGTTCAAGTCTCCAGTGGATCATAAAACTCACTATGTGACCTTAGGCTAGTCATTGTCTCTCAGCTTGACCTACTTCAGAGGGTTGTTGTGTAAGGATAAAGTGACAAGGAGGAGGAGATCTATGAATACCACCTTCGACTCACTAGAAAAAAGGCAGGTTGTAAATGTTGATAATCAATATCACTACTTAGAGAACAGGCAGTGTTTGCGCTGGGGCAGAGAAGGCACTATTGACTAGAAATTTCTTGGCCTGCCATTGCACTTTGACAATTAATATGGCAAACACTCAAATGAAAAGCATCCCAAGCTTTCTTGGCATCTTTACATGTGTGAGCTTCCCTAATGGAATCTGGCTATGTACTATTTAGAGACCATGTTTGCAAGATATGCTGATGGCTAGGTGAGCAGATAGATAAAACAAATGCATGGATTTAGAGTCAGCTACTTTGCTTCCACAAGGGGAGTGGGTCATTTCAGCAGTAAGGGGAATATGCTTGTTACTACAGCTTGGTCTAACAAGTGTATATATTAGTCATGTATTTACTTCATTTTGACTGAAATCTAATCTTGCGGGTGGATGTTCCTCCATTTTTTTACACTCAGGCTTATGATGCTAGCTAGTTATCTCAAGGTCTAGTATTTGTGGATTGCTACATCTTCTTGGAAATGTAACATACTTTCACTAATCTTAATAAACAGACCCCCCCTAGGCAAAATGAAGGTGAGTGTAATCTAAATTGACATAAGTAGTCAAGCTCAAATTAATCTTCATGTGTAATTTGTTCATTTAAAGCATTTCATTCTGTTTGAAAAATCTCTGAGAGCAGCTTACATAAGATTTCCAGATTTCACTGTATGAACATTTGTGCAAACATGTGAAAGAATTGTTTATCTTGTGTATCCCTCTTTTGTAGTGGAACATTAAATCAGGTTTCTTAACGCTTCATTGTTTTTAGAAAATTAATATTTCTCCTCTGCAACTGATTTTAAAAATATTTTCCTTCTAAGTGATATTTTGGCAAAGAAGGGTGATAGTCTGAATGCATTGATAGGATAAAGTGAGCATTTTTCCCAACTGGTCTCAACAGAGATTTATGGTACATCGGGCATTGTACAGTTTTAGTATCCCATATCTAGAATTCCAGAGTACTCCAAAATTCAAAACTGTCCACAGGATGGCTGAGATAGTGACACCTGTGCTTTCTGATGGTTCGGTATACACAAACTTGTTTTTATGCACAAAATTATTTAAAATATTATGTGTAAAATTACCTTCAGACTATGTTTATAAGGTGTTTACAAAACATAAATGAATTTCATGTTTAGACCTGGGTCCCATCTCTAAGATATCTCATTCTGTATATGCAAATATTCCAAAATTTGAAAAAATCTGAAATCCAAAACACTTCTGGCCCCAAGCATTTCGGATAAAGGAGGCTCAACCTGTAAAATAGATATATTTTTGGAAGGTGGAAGTAAAGAGGTCATACTTATCAAGAGGGTTCTTAAGATATGTTTAGCTCTCAGGTACCTATCTTCTCCCCACTCTTCCTCAAAATCTTTGCCCTTGCAAAGTAGGCCTCTAGCAACATTGAAGGCTGCAGGGAGCTTTACAATCCTCATAAGTCCTTTTACCATGGTTTTTCTCTTTACCTAATCGAGAACTCTTGACTCATTTAATCATGGTATAGGCATCTATAAAAGTGATGTGGCTGCTGTAGTTATTTAGAGCCCTGGTGGCGCAGTGGTTAAATGCCTGTACTGCAGCCACTCACTCACAGACCACAAGGTTGCGAGTTCAATACTAGCCAGAGCTCAGGCTAGACGCAGGCCTGCATCCTTCTGAGGTCGCTAAAATGAGTACCCAACTGTTGGGGGGCAATGAGCTTACAGTTGTAAACCGCTTAGGCATCCCATAGCACTGTATGAAGCGGTATATAAATGAAGCTGCTTTGCTTTTTGCTTTGCATTTATTAGTAACACTATTGGTGATATACACAGAAGTGCTTAGAAAGTCTGAAGTCTTTATTGTTCTGAGGCACAGGGTTTTGTTTCAATTTAATGGTGTGGCATCCTTATAGCAACATAGAATGTTATTCTCTAAACTGCTTGAGAACAGGCTTTGATTTTGAAATGACACAATTTCTGGCTATCCTTTTCCTAGAAGATGAAGGCTGTTAAGCTCAGGCATTAAAGACTTTTCCTCCCAATTAACTGGCACCCTCAGATCACATTCCTGTGTTGTGTACCTTGACAATTGCCCTCTTTCTTCTGAAAACATTAATGTCCCCCTCTGAAAAATGTGTTTGAGTTAGTCTTTTCAAGTGTATTGGAACAGCAGGTCTATTCTTGCCATTTGATATGCTCCTGACCATAAAAATCAGTATTTTCTAGAAGTACTATAAGTTTGAGTTGAAGCTCTGCTCATGTTTTTGTTTTTCGTTTTTGTAGTTTGTGAATTTTTATTGTGAACAGTGATGATCAGGAATACTAAAAGCTAGTAATTAGGTACTCATGGTTTCAGTAAGGTGAGTGAAGATTGGAAAGAGTGGAGATGGGGAGGCACTAATAATCTGAACACAACTGATAGAATGTTTTTGATTGTAGCAAAATTGAAGGCAGAAGAAAAGAAGGAAGACTATGGGCCTTTGCAGACGGCCAGAAATAGTGCAAATTGAGTCCACTTTAAGGGTTAGGATTAGGATTAGGGAATCATGGGAAGTGTATTTTATTGTGGCACCAGAGCTCTCTGACAGAGAAGGCTCAATGTCTCAGAAAAAACAACAACAATTCCCATGATTCCCTAGCACTAATCCTAACCCTTAAAGTGGACTCAATTTGCACTATTTCTGGTAGTCTGCAAAGGCCCTATGTTATAAGTGGATTGATCCAATAAAAGATGCCATGGCCCTCAGTTTTCAAGACCTGAGCAAGACTAATCATGACCGAGGCTGTTGGAGGGCCTTAATCAAAGGGTTGCCATAAGTCAAAGTTGATTTGACAGCAAATACGATAAGACTTTGGGTTGTTGGGGAAATCCTAATAATGAAATATTTTGTGTATGTGCCTTTTAGTCGCCTGTTGGCTTATGGTGACCCCATGAATTTCATAGGGCTTTTTTTTTTAAAGTTAAGTACTATTGAGATGTGGTTTTAATAATTCCTTCCTCTGAAATATCGCTTACAGTACCTGATATTTGTTGGCAGTCTACCATCCAAGTACTAACTGGGGATGACCCTGCTTAAGTTCTAAGATCAGACAGTATCGGGTTTCTTTAGGGAATTATTTAGGGACAAAGATTTACAGAGACAGTGCATTTAGTTTCTAATTTTGTTTCTCTTCTGTTGGTAGAAACTGACTCAATTCATAATAGCACTTAACCTTAATTGCAAATCAAGTACGCATTCTAACTAGTATACTTAAATGATTGGAGGGATAATTTAAGAATTTCAGGCAGATGAGTTCCCCCTTTTTCAGAGTACAAAATTGCATTTCCCATAGTGAGTATATTGCATATACAGTGGGCCCTTCTTATCCCAAGGTAGTGGTCTTCTGTTCCAGACCTCCCCATAGATGGCAAAAACCATATGTTTTCAATGGGGGCATGCATGTGAGCAACCATTCTGTTGGAACCGAGTGCATGCACGACTGTTGAAGTCAATGAGGCTTGCCATCCACAGATGCTTAAATCTGTGGATGAGAAGCCTGTGGTTGGGGAGGGCACGCTGTATCTGGTTCTTGGATGCAAAATAACAACCAAAATAAAGATGCAGATTGTAATGCATGTGAGAAGAACTTACCTTTGGATAAAGAATACACAAGATTACATCCTTGCCTAGGAGAACCTCTAGCCCATTGCTAGAATCAGATGGATATGTTGTGTTGTGTAAGATTTTATAGTGTAAGCCGCATTGAGGACCACTGTGGGACAAAAAGTAAGGTAAATAAATAACATTGGAGTATCTCAGGCTGCAGTCATGTCTCTATGTACTTAGGAATAATTCTCAATGAAATGGATGGAATTTATTTCCCAATAAACTTATATTCATTTAACTGTATTCCTTTTACGAGGGGGTATCATAAAGTTTTAATTTTAATAATCACCTTTAAAAAAATTTGACAGAACATTTGTTTTGATTTGTAGCTATTAACTTATCTCTACGTAGTCACCATCCAGATTTCCACATTTTCCCCAGCATTTCTTGACCCTCCAAATACTGTTATTGTAGTCTGCAGATTGCACCTTACAAGGATTTTGTAGTCACTTTACAAGGACTTTAGTCACTTCTGGCACAAACTGTCGCAAAAATGAAGAACACAATAAACTGATTTTCTCAAAATAATAATAATAATAATAATAATAATAATTTTTATTTATAACCCGCCCCTCTGCGTGGCAATCGTTACTGCTTAAATCTGTGGATGAAAAGCCTGTGGTTGGGGAGGGCACGCTGTATCTGGTTCTATGGATAAAAATAACAACCAAAATCATGCACTTAGGGACCAATGATGAGGCTGACAAAATTTCATCAATATACCATAATAACTTCCAGGTGATAATTATTACTTTACAATACCCCTCATAAGGCGCAATCTCAGACTTCTACAATATCAGGTATTCAGAGGGTCAAGAAACACTGGGGGAAATGTGCAAATCTGGATGGTGACTACATAGAGATAAGTTAACTACAAATCAAAACAAACTTGTTGTCAAAAATTTTTAAAGGTCATAATTAAAACTTTAAGATATTCCCTATATATATATATATATAGAGAGAGAGAGAGAGAGAGAGAGAGAGAGAGAGAGATGTTGGTGTATTTCTTGAATCAACCTGTGTTTATTTTTGTCGAATATAAAACAACTCCAAGACTGTATCTCAGTGTGAAATGTATTGTATTGGACTAGACTAGGCTGAGAGATCTGTCCTGTGTAGATGGGTCATCCTGTGCTGTTCTGTAAGCCTAAAAAATGTTATTTTCTATTTGTGGCTATCATAAGATCTAGGCTGCTGGAGGCTGAAGCCATATGTTGTCTATGGAAGTGATCAGCTATTTGGAGAAGGGATCTAGTTATAGTTGCTCACAGTAATAGAATGTAAATACAGTCCTGCTTTTAGCTGCTCTCATTTCACCCAAGGACTTGTGTCCTTTTTAGAAGATAATAATATGAGTTAAACTACACTCTGAGAAGGATACCTTTTAAGAATTTCTTGTCTCCTGAGCTTGGGATACTGGTTGTGTGCATGTGACAGCTGTTGCTTGTCTTTCAACCTCTGACTTCTAAATTGGGCTATAAACCAGTATATTTCTCAATTTTGCCTTCCTGCTGTTATTTCAGCCTGTGTGCTTTTCAACTATGTGTAATATTTCTTTAAAAGTGTATCTCATAAAGGTTATGAGAATCTGAGTTGCATACTTCAGAGATGTCATGACTACTGTGCAGGTTTATTTAGGGCCACAAACTAGACAGGGATAGTTCTTGCAGGTAGAGTTTAACATCTAGGTGAGAAGGTTGTGAGGATAAACTGTTAACAATCAGTACAGAAAAATCAAGGGTGTGGTGCTTCAGCAAGAGCTTTGAAGAAAAGTACATTTTGAAAGCAGAAACGGAAGTGTGTTGATGCCCACCAAGAAAGCAAAGAAGAGGCATGGAGCATCATGGACTGAAAATGAAAAGACAAGAGTAGAAGAAAGAAGTAAAGAAAATACCGTATTTTATGGCATCTAAGACGACTGGGCGAATAAGATGACCTCCAACTTTTCCAGTTAAAATACAGAGTTTGGGATATACTCGCCGTATAAGACTACCCCTCTTCCAACGCACACCAAATAAAAATTTTTAAAAATCAGATTTGATTTCAATATGGTAATTTTAATTCAAATGCTTATGACATGCAGATACTTAGCAGGAAAACTGTCACTTATAAACATAAGGCTGTTTGTCATCAAACATGTAAACATAAAACAGTGAGACATTTAGCCTTCCCTGTCAGAGAACTCTGGTGCCACAACAAACTACAGCTCCCATGTTCCCTAGCATTTATTTCTGCAGTGTGTTTTGGACCTTACTTTTTAAAAAAATAGTCCAGATTTAAATGCTGCTTTAAAAATTATTTCCAGAGATGGTTGTGGGGAAATGAGAAAGTGTTGGGGGGAAGGACTGCCAATATACTAGGTGATGCATTTTGTGGTATGTACAATTTGTGGCCAAGTAAGTGACCTTGGGCATGTCACACACTCTCAGCCTCAGAGGATGGTAATGGCAATCCCCATTTGAAGAAACATGCCAAGAAAACCCCATTATAAGGTTGCCTTAGGGTCACCATAAGTAGGAAAGGACTTGAAGACACACAAGAACAACAAAAAAGTCTGCAGTTGTTTCATAGGTAGTACATGGGAATGGGAGCCAGCATGGTGTAGTGGTTTGAGGGTTGGACTACCACTCTGGAGACCTGGATTTGATTCCCCACTCTGCCATGAAACCTACTGGGTGAACTTGGGCAAGTCACACACTCTCAGACTCAGGGAAGGCAATGGCGAACCTCCTCTGAACCAGTCTTGCCAAGAAAACCCCAGGATAGGATTGCCTTAGGGTTCCTCTCTTCCTCCTTCTCGCACCTCATGCCTTGCAACCCTGTCTTCCCCCTCCTCCCGCCTCGCGACCCCATCTTCCTCCTCCTCCTCTCTCCTGGCCTTCCTCCTCCTCCCTCTCCCCCTCAACGCACTCACTGTGCTGGGCAAGACCCTCAGCAAGATCAGGAGGGAAGAGGTGGCGGTGGCGGTGGCTTGGCCTGGGAGAAGAGGAGGAGGAAGTGGGCCGAGGCGTGATGTTTCTGGGAAGGCCTCCCTTCCTCCCTCGCCGCCCTGGGCTGGTCTGCCCTCCTCTGCCCTGCCTGTCCCACCTCCGCCACCCAAATCCCTCGTCCCTCTGTGAGCCACAGGCAAGATGGGCAGCAGAGAGGCGGGATAGGCAGGGCAGACCAGCCCAGGGCAGCGAGGGAGGAAGAGAGGCCCTCTCAGAAATACAGTGCCTCAGCCCGCTTCCTCCTCCTCTTCCCCCAGGCCAAGCCGCCGCCGCCTCCTCCTCCCTGATCTTGCTGAGGGTCTCACCCAGCGCAGTGAGTGCGTTGAGGGGGAGGAAGAGGGAGACAAAATGGTGGCCGAGCTGAGGGGGTTCCTCTCGCCTGGCCTCTCTTCCCGGCATATAAGACAACCCCTGACTTTTGAGAAGATTTTCCAGGGTTAAAAAGTCATCTTATACGCCGGAAAATATGGTACAGTACTTTCTGGTGTATAAGACTACTTTTAAACCCAGGAAAATCTTCTGCAAAGTCGGGGGTCGTCTTATACGCCGGGTAGCAGAGGAGGAGGAGGAAGGTGTGGCGTGGTGGGAGGAGGAAGAGAGGAAGTCCAGGTCAGAGGAGGAGAAGGAAGAGGGGGGAGGAACAGGTGCCGTGAGGCAGGAGGAGGAAGCAGCATTGTATAAGAGGTGAACCCCTATCCTGGGGTTTTCTTGGCAAGACTGGTTCAGAGGAGGTTTGCCATTGCCTTCCTCTGAGGTTGAGAGTGTGTGACTCGTCCAAGTTCATCCAGTGGGTTTCATGGCAGAGTGGGGAATCAAACCCAGGTCTCCAGAGTGGTAGTCCAACACTCAAACCACTACACCATGCTGGCTCCCATTCCCATGTACTACCTATGAAACAATTGCAGACTTTTTTGTTGTTCTTATATGTCTTCAAGTCCTTTCCGATTTATTGCGACTCTAAGGCAACCTTATAATGGGGTTTTCTTGGCATGTTTCTTCAAATGGGAGTTGCCATTACCATCCTCTGAGGCTGAGAGTGTGTGACATGCCCAGGGTCACTTACTTGGCCGCAAATTGTACATACCCCAGAATGCATCACCTAGTATATTGGCAGTCCTTCCCCCCAACACTTTCTCATTTTCCCCCATTGGAAGAGGGGTCATCTTATACGGCGAGTATATCCCAAAGTCTATATTATGACTGGAAAAGTTGGGGGTCGTCTTATACGGCCAGTCGTCTTATGTGCCAGAAAATGCGAGCACTTCCTTTTTAAAACTGTGAGGAAGTGATGAGATGTCTGAAGTAAGAAATGGCTCAAAAAAGAGATATTAAGTCCCACAAAGATGAACTGTTGTATGGTATAGAGTACAGTTTCTCTCTCTCTCTGATCTGATTTTATGGCTTTACTGGGAACCAAGATGGAAAATGAAAAAAATAAGTGAAAGAAACACTGTATAAAGAAGATAATTGAGAACTGAAACACCACATTATCAGTTATGTGTTTCAGTAGCACTTTTCTGCATGGCAAATATTTATTTATTTATTTGCTTATATTGGGGATGGCAGTCCTGTGAGGTAAACTAAGAGGGGGTAGGCAAGAGATAAAACAATCTTGCTGCATTACGAAGTGCATAACTGAGCCAGAATTTGAATATGGATCCTTAACCACTGGGCTACAATAATGATGTGGCTGCTTTTGGCCACTTATCAGAAAGTAGTTGGGAGTCTGCATTGGGTGTGAGTGTTATAACTTATTTTTTAAAAAGCCAATTTTCTGCTTTTAAAACAACTACATCATTTACAGGTTAATTGTATATACTTTGTGGGCATAACAACTAAACTTGATTTTTTTTTCTTTTGCCTTCTCCCACGTCTTTCACCCCACATCCCAAATTTAGGAGGCAGAGAAGTCAAATGAAGTCAAAAGAACAATAGAGTGGTGGAGAAAGAAACGGACTTTGTACTCCTGCTCTGCAGTTTGGCAGAGCACTAAGATGTCTGTGGACATGAACAGCCAAGGCTCTGACAGCAACGAAGAGGACTATGATCCAAACTGTGACGAGGAGGAAGAGGATGAAGATCCTGGGGACATTGAGGATTACTATGTGGGGGTGGCAAATGATGTGGAGCAACAGGGAGCAGATGCCTTTGATCCTGAGGAATATCAGTTCACCTGCCTGACATATAAGGAGTCTGAGAGTACCTTGAATGAGCACATGGTCAGCTTGGCATCTGCATTAAAGGTGAGAAGTGCTGGGGAATTTGATAAAGGTGCACCTTTAAGGCTGCAGAATGGACAAGACAAACCTGAATCGTTTGGTCTGCCATCAAAGCTGTAAGTGACCATTGATCCAAAGTGTTGTGGATTCTGGGTGGCTGAGATTCCAGTGTCACTGGTGTACTAGAGTTGTCTTGTAAAGTCTTTTTGCTCCTTTTTTGCAGAGCTCCTATTTCATAGATACAAATGTTGTTTAATGCTTGAGAACAAAAATGTCCAGGTTCCCCTCTCTTATCTTGCTTATTTACTTACTTCTCAACACAGAATACAGTCGCCCCTCCATTCTCATGGACTTGAGATCCATGTCCCTCGTTTATACGCGAGGGGCGAACAGAGAGGGATAAAATGGGGTGTGTGCCTCCATTCAAACTAATGGGGCTTGAATACATGTGATTTTCCATTTTTGCGGGGGGGAGGGGATCTGGAATGGATCCTTGTGAGAACAGCGAGAAGACTGTATTTCCTTCTTTAATGAAAGGATTTCGAATGCACAATGTTACAACTAAGCTTCCATGACACTTGTCTACTTATTTCTTCCTGCCAGTGGAATGGCTTCCATTGAGGGGAACAATTCTCCATCCTTTCAAAGTCTGCTTTGGAAAGTTGGGGGACACTCCAGAGCAGTTTTGTGGTCTAGGGGTGGAGGGTACAGAGGCTGAAGGAAAGAAGAAAAGTTCCATTGGGCAAAGGTAAATCTGCTCATGCAACATCAAATCTTGCCCCCAAATACTTTTATATATATTAATTATAGCTATTATATAAAGATTTTTCATATATTGGGTTACTTGCTATAACTCCCATGTCTAGCTTTTGTCCAGGGGTGGAAAGTGTACGGCCCCCAAATGTTTGTTGTTGGACTTGCAAGTCTCAGAATTCTGTTTGCTTATATACAAAACAATACCCTATGTTAGTCCCAGAAATTATTGTATAAACTCATCTACAAGTTTGACCTCATGTATAAGCTGATAGCAGGTTTTGGAGCCAAAATTATGGATTTTGATATGAGCTGTGAAAAAGTCAAGGGTAAAATGTAGGAGGCATGTAACAAAGGACATAAAGAATATAGCAAAGGGAAGCAATGTCAACGAACTTACAAAATTCCAGCAGGTGTAACTGTTTGTGCTCACCCTAAAGGCTGGGTAGATGAGGAGAGAACTATAGTAAATGGTGGCTGTGCGGTGGGGAGGGGGAGGCGACCAGGTGCAGGTGAGGCTAAGAAAACATGTACATGTCTACTCTCTTGGCACTCCTTTGAAGGGAAGTGCCAAAGATCCACCACCATTTTCCTGCCTGGGCAGTCAGAAAGACACCAGAAGCGGTGCCACAGCGGAGAGAGTAGAGGAGGTGGTAGTGGTTTTTTTAGGTTCTCCTGGGATGGCCTAAGCTCTCACATTTCAACACTATTCTCAGAGAAGAAGATGGTTTATTTTTAAATAAGAATTAAGGTACAGTGCTTCTATCAAGCCATGGATAAGTCAACCCAGGTTTTTTTGGGGCTGATTTTTTGACTAAAATTTCTAGATGTATACATGAGTCTTTACAGTAAACCTGAATAAATAAGAAAAAATATCCTCTTCTGCCAATTTGTGTAAGTGAAATCTTGCTTTTGATCTAAGTTCCTTATTGGGTTGCTGAAGAAGTCATTGTATTATTTCTTAGTTGCACTATACTTGATGCCTTTTTTTCTTGTAAAATATATTCTGCCCTGGAAATCACTGCAAAATATGGAACCTCAAGGTGCCAATTAAACTCAAGGCAACTAAGAACCTATCCTGGGCCAAAGTAAGTAGAGAAACAATAAAACATTAGATGTTCCAATCTAGCAACTGGATAATGCATTGTCTTCTTGAGAAGGAATAATCATAGACTTCAAGAGGAGCAGATCAGTGCTCCTGAAACCTTATTATTACCATGACAAGAGGTTTGTTTAGGGGGAGGTGCTCTTGCCTCCTGCTGTACCAATGACTAATTACGCCACATAAAGAAAGACATTTTCTATACACACTGTACTGAAAAGAGCAATAATCTCCTCAGTATTTGGCTAATACTGTTTGGGCCATAGACTTGATAAGCTTGCAAGCCCTGCTGCAATGCTCAGAAAAGAGTTCAGTCTAAGCTGATGGTACTTGGCACTTGTACTAAGCCATCTGACATAATCTGCCATGAACTTTAAAGTCACCAGCAACTGAGTCTGTTGCCACCAATAATGTAAAGCGCAAAATAGGCATGTGGCCTCTCTTCTGATTGTTTTATTGATACTTGAAACCTGACCTGGTGCCACCAGCCTAAAATCATGTGCCAAATGAAATTGACCTTCAATACTTCTGGGAAACTCATCAAAACATAATAATAGAAACGAGCAATCCCATTTTGTATGTACACATTAAGTGTCAGACGTTTCTGGAAATGGCAGTGGAATCCTAAGTTCTCAGAAGACAACTTAATAAATGCAGAGTACTCTAATTTTGGAAACTAAGCAGGGTCAGCCCTGGTTAGCACTTCGATGGGAGAATGCCAGTGAATACCAGATGCTGTAGGCTTTATTTGAGAGGAAGGAACTGCCTCTGAGTATTCCTTGCCTAATTAAACCCTATGAAATTCGACAGAAAACTTGAAGGCACATACACATTCTTCCTTTTCATTTTAATGACTTCATTTTGTCACCTTTTTATTTTTGGTAATGGCCCTTGCTATTAAAGGTGCGCCTCACACTTGCGGGCTGCCATCTGACTTTTATAGAAAAAATTAGCTTCAGATGAGATACCCTCATTGGAACCACTGGTGTTCTTTCCAAAGACTTTTTCAAATGCTCTCAGAGCATACCAATCTTTACAAGTTATAAATGTGCTCCCATTTCAGTAGAATAGAGGAGTGGACAATTTTGTTTCTGGAGGAAACAAAGTTGGAGGAAATTTGGACATGCTTAAAGAATTGCTTGAATTCTCCTTGGAAGCCAAGATGACTAAACTGAGACCCAGGAGAAGGCAGGACTCACTAGAAAAGACAATAATGTTAGGAAGGTGGAGGGTAGTAGAAAGAGAGGTAAATCACACACCAGATTGATAGACTAAAGTCAAGGGAACCATGGTCCTGAGCCTGCAGGACCTGAGCAGAGTGGCTGAAGACTGGGGGGCTTGGCGATATCTCGTTCATGGGGTCATTATAAGTCAAAGTCAACTTGAAGGAAGCTAACAACAACAACAAAGAGTTGCTTTAGTAAGCTATCTTGTTTGCACTTAAACTTAGCTTATGTTTTTAGCCAGGGTGAACTTCCTGTTCAGTAAAATTACTCATACTGTGATAGCTAGATTGCAGCCTACAGTGACCTTCAAAAGCCTTCTAATTACAGATATTTTATTCATTCAATTAACTTATACTCTGGCTTTCTCCTAGCGCCCGAAATGGCTTACAGCAAAAGTAAAAGAAGATGGAGCTAAAAACTTGTTTATAAAAAAGTAAAAGCAACCTATCAAAATAGCATTAATTTTTTAAATTATGACAACTATAAACCTAACAATAAAGATAAAAATGCAGCACACCTCCCCAATAAAATGACCCTTCTGTAAAACCAATTAAGCATCAAATGCCTGGTTAAATAAAAAGCTCTTTACCTACCAGTTAAAATGTCACAAAATGTTGTCCTTTAGACAGAAACCCCAACAATAGCTGCAATATTGGTGGGGAGGGGAACTTTTGAGAAGCAGAGAATTTCTTTGCACATTTTGGGGGTATGGGGAAGGGTAGCAACTGTTTCTGGGGCTGCAAATGTGGGATCCAAGGGCCACATGCAACCCAAGGACCACATTCCTCCAAGTCAGGCATTTGCTGAGGAACCATACGAAGTGTACCAAAAAAATTTCCAACATTAAATATGGAGCAAAAAGCCAAAAACAAATCTATACCAGATCTGTCATCAACTTGCTCGACAAGGATGTGGCAGATGTCGAAGTTCCTGGACATCAGGTGAAATATGGGCTTCAGGATTTGGTATCTTTTGGTAGGTAATTCCTGCAAGACCAATCACGATAGGAGAAATGGACAGCAGCAGAAAATAGGTTAATAATACAATGCGATTAAAAGAAATCCATTTGTCGTGAAGGGGCTTGAATTAAAATTAGAATTTATTTAATTTATATCTGGCCATTTTCCCTATATGGGACCCAAGGTGGTTTGCTATTTGAGTTAAAATAAACTACACTTAAAACAATGAAAAAAAGTTTTTTAAAAAAAATTAAATAAGTAATGATGCCAGTACTTGAAAATTTAAAGACTAGGAAGTTCAAAAATTAAGAAATTACAATCAAATTGAAAGGGAAATATTAATTGGAAGCAAAAATAAAAATTATAGGTTTTGGAGAAGATGCAACAACATATAAGTATGCAAACCAAACCCCAACCGTGTATAATTTTATTTACTTTCTTACTTTCTTTCCTAGCTTTCTTCTTGAATAGGACCCAGGGCAGCTTTTGGTAAAATGATTGCATCACGCATTTTGAATAGAATACCCAATTTCAGTGTAACCAACAGTAGTTCTATAAATTTCTCTTAGTAATAATAACATCACCCCCACTAACAAGGATGATATGGTTACATTTTGGAAATAATTGGGTGAATAAACTAAAAGGACATAACAGAAATGCATTAAAAATGTGGAAGTACCGGTAGTATTAAAATCAAGAGAGATTAAAGTTATTGAAATTACAATAGAAGAAGACTGAGCAAGCAAAAAAATCAAAATCAAAATCAAGGATTAGACCCCAGGAGAAATAAAGAAATAAAATTCATGGATTTTGGCTGAAACCACCTTTTGACAAAGCAGTTCAGTGCCCTGCTGAAAGTAACTGTTATGAAAGATAGGATGACAAAAGGATGACAAGAGGAAGAACAGTATTAATTATCAAAGATTAGGGAGGAGGATAGAGCTACTCCAGCAAATTATTAACCAATAACCTTTAGAGATAATCTGCTATCTCCCAAGGTTCATGTCTATGTGTCAAACTTTATTTTTTCCTGACCACATTTATGTCTGTTATACTTTTGTGGTGTAGTGGTTTGAGCATTGGACTATTACTCTGGAGACCAGGATTTGAATCCTGGCTCAGCTGTGTAAACCCACTGGGTGACTTTGGGCAAGGCACATTCTCTCAGTCTCAGAGGTTGATATTGACAAATCTCCTCTGAAGAAACCTGCCAAGAAAACCCTATGCTAGGTTTGCCTCAGGGTTGCCATAAGTAAAAAATGGCTTGGAGGCACACAACAGCAACTGTACTGTGTTTTAATCGTTTATCAATTTGACTCTTGAAGCCCCCTCATTTATTAACAGAATAAGAGCCAACTTACTTCACTCCAATTTAATTCAGAAGTCTCCATCTCAAAAAGCACAGTTGTCCAAATCCTTGAATTTTATTTATTTATTTCATTTCATTTCTACAACACCTTTCTCCTAGAAAGGGACTCAAGATGGCTCCAGATAATTGGTTGGAAAATGATATTGAAGAACTGTAAAATATGAAAAGTGTGCACACAGCATTTATATACTATTAAAAAAGCATTTGATTCTTGTGTCACGTGTATGGATAAAACAAGTGTCTTGAAATTTTAGAAATCGTCACAAAGTTCAGAAAATTCTTCTCGACTATAATTAAACTCATGGAACACCAACTTAATAGTAAATAGATAAGATCCTAACAGAGTTAATATTAGGTGTGGAATTTTTCAGGATTATTCCTTGTCTTCCTTATTATTTGTTATTTCAATGATAACTGCTATCAGTAATACTATATAAAACAATGAGTGATATGAAATATCAAAGAAAGCAGGCAAAATGAACTATTTGTTTTACATGGATGATTTAAAACTATATGGAATGTTAACATCAAAAATTAAATCCTTACTGAATTTGTTGTTGTGTGCCCTTACGTCATTTCCAACTAATGGTGACTCTGTCATGGGATATTCTTGGCAAGATTTGTTCAAAGGAGATTTGCCATTGCCTTTCCCTATTGAGTACTGTAAGAAAATTTAGTCAAGACATCTCAGTGGAATTTTGTGCTGACAATAATGCTGCACTGTCCATAAATAGGGTTAAAATTGCAGAATCAGAAGGAATGAAGTTCCTTGACAGAAATGTGATAAAAGTCTCAACGATAACAGAAATTATAAATTGTTGTTGCTAACTGCCCTTGAGTCGACCCTGACTCATGGTGACCCTGTGGATGAAACCAACAAAAGTCCCAAAGGCAAAAAAAACCAAGATATATACCAAAAAACCAAAGAAGCAGGTTATGCCAAAGGAATAAAAACAACCATGCCCCACCCAACTTGGTATAAGATGTATAGAAATATAGAAAGGATTAGCCAAACCCTGGAGCAGAAAAGCCCCTAAAATTACTAAAAGGGTAAAAGTACCCCATAAATCACGTGCCAATAATGAAAATGTAATAAAAGGCACAAAAAATCAAGGGCCAAATTTATAAAAGAATAACAATGCCCATAAAAAACACACTTGTAGTTCAAAAAAAAATTACTAAAAGGGTACCATTTATCCCACTAAAGGATCTGCAAATGCAGAAAAAGGTAAAATGAAAATTCATAAACCAAGGCCAGACGCGTTTCGACTCTTGTCTTCCTCAGTGGCCTATGAACATTTAATTTATATATATGTCTATTACACAGCTCACACAATGTGACTCTGCACTATTCCAAAGTAATAATGTGCTTCTCCTGCTTCCAGAGCCTCTTATATAACCAACCAAGCTGGTGATGAAACTAATCCAGTCAAGACTTAATACAAAAGGAAAACCTTAGAATGTGGAAGGGCGGTTAACAATTCAAACCAAAGGGGAAAGGTTGCCTACCCCTGGTCTATGGTATTCTCAATGCTCTTTCCCAGCACCACATCTCAGATGAGTAGATTTTCTTTCTATCAGCTTTCTTCACTGTCAAGCTGTGGACATTGTACATGGCAATGGGGAATACTATGGCTTGAAAAATCCTCACTTTGGCGAGCTATATCTTTACACTTTAGGATCCTGTCCAGTTCCTTCATAGCTGCCCTTCTCATTCCTATTCTTCTAATTTCTTGACTGCAGTCCCTGTTTTGATCAATATTTGATCCAAGATATGAGCATTCCTTGACTATTGCATTTTCCTTGTTATTTAGGATGAATTCTTGTAGTTCTTCCATGATCGTTATCTTTCTTTTCTTAACATTTTTTGTTTTTCTTAACATTAAGTCTACCTTGTCACGTTCCTCCTTCTTCTGTAATTGTTCCAGGAAAGGGGGGGGGGGAATGTTAACAATATTGAGAAGGGAAATATGTGGAAATGATTACAGGCTGGTTAAAAAAAACAAAAATTTGTGAATCAGGGTCAAGTGCTTCAGACAAATAGCATCAAGGCAAATAGTGAAATATATATATATATATATATATATATATATATATATGTACAGTGGGGCCTTGATATCTGCTGGGGTTTGGTTCCAGGCCACCCCACCCTCTGTGGATACCAAAATCCATGGGTGCTCAAGTCTCATTAAATACAATGAGGTAGTAAAATGATGTTCCTTATATAAAATGGCAAAACTAAGGTTTGCTTTCTGGATTTTTTTTTAATTTCAAGCCATAGATGGTTGAGTCTGTGGATGCAGAATCCATGGGTTCAAGGGCTGACTGTAAATGTTGTCTGTAAAGAAAAAGATGAAAGTGTTGCCACCTTATTTGTTCATGCAGCAAGATTGTACTGACTGAATATAAGGTAATAAGTTGGCTACAATGATAGACTGAAATCTATTCAAAAAGTATGATTTACTGTCTGCAAAAAACTGGTGAGAACATAAGCCTGTAATGTAGAATTTTTTGGGGGGGGGACTTCTAGAGTTCAAAACGATAAACTGCTAAAGATAATATACTAGACGTAGCTGTGGTCAAGAAAATAAAGTTTTGATTATATGTGTAGATGTAGCAGTTCCCAGAGTTAAAGCAAAGTTAAAGACAAAGAGGGAGAAGATTATGAAACATCCAGACCTACATATTGTGATTCAGAATCTCTGGGAAAATAAGTATACATCTAGTGATGATAGGTGCTCTTGGAGCAACTCCAATTAGACAGACAAAATATCTGAATCTAGTTATCATAGATACGATCACAATAATACAGTAACAGAAAGTGGCATAGTTTCTTATATTATCTGAGGATACCTCACTGATTCCTAGATTCTTGGACAGAATCCAGGTCTTTCACAGTCCAGAACCGCAGTCATGAACATCTGGTAGACTGTGAAGCCAAAATAATAAGCATTGCAAGGGTTCAATGTATTGTGTGTCATTTTAATAACAGACCTAGAGGACAGGTCGTCATTATTGTTTGCGGATATGAGTGGGTGGTCAAGACTGAGTAGTTGGGACTTACATAAAGCAAAAGTAACACTTGAAGTATACATTTTCTGGTTTACAGCTCATTCTCGTAGCCATTAATGCTATAAAATCCTTTGACAGATTTATGTTTGTTGTTGTTAACTGCCCTTGAGTCCAACTCGACTCATGGGGACCCTATAGATAAGACATCTCCAAGACCCACTGTCCTCCACTGCTCTGCTTAATTCCTGCAACCTCATACCCATGACCTCCTTAATAAGAGTCCATCCAACATATTTTTCCTCCTGATCTCAAGGCTACTCTGATCTTCAGATGTCAGATTTGGGGTAAGAATGGTTCGACAGCATCCCCACCCTGTAGATTGTGAAGCTTTTTAATAAAGTTGGCATCACCTAACAATAAGGATTTCATAGGCATGGAGCACATAGGCTCAGGTAATATGATTACATCAATTTAAGGATGGCATGTTAAATAAAGAGAGCTAGTGTGGTGTTGTGGTTTGAATGGTGGACTAGGACACTGGCAGACCAGTGCTGTAATCCTCACTCAGCCAAGAAAACTCTCTGGGTGACCTTGGGCAAGTCACAGTCTGCGTTTCAGGGGATGGCAAAGGCAAATCCTCTCTGAACACATCTTGCCAAGAAAATCCTGTAAGAACTTCACCTTAGGGTTGCCATAATCTGGAAAGGAATTGAAGGCACAAAACAGCAACAACAACATTAAAAAAATGTGCTCCAAAATACAGATGGGGCAGTAGTATGTTGTAGGTGGGGGAGTGTGCATGATGTGCTGCAGTTTATAGGAAACAATATTGTTGTTTTTTTTAAAGCTGTACCTTACTTTAAAATACAGTCCGCCCGCCCCATACGCAGGCTTGAACTTGAGCCCAGGGAGCGCGCCACCATTAAACTCAACTTGAGGTCCTGCAATTTTTTTCCATACATGTGTGTTGGGGGGGCAGAATGGATCCCCTGCATATACAAAGGGCTCACTGTAACTGAAACTTTTATTGGCCAGAGGAAAAAATTTACTTGGCCTTTCATAAGCTAGACGATTGTTCCGGTGAAGTTTCACAATGTCCCAGCCTTGGTATTTGAAATACTGTATCAGTTTGCATAAAGTAAAATAAAATGTCTGAAATGGCAATGCATCAGAATGCCTTGCCTTGTTCTTTGGCAAGGCTAAATCATGTTTCCAGGATGGCCTAAGTCTGTCCAAAACAAACACCACATAAAAATAGGTTATTGTTTGTCCTGACTTTTTTAACACCCCCAAATACCTGTTGTTCAATAACAGAAGTGGCATTCTGGATACTTTTTGTTTGTTTGTTGTTGTTTTGCCATTTTTCTTCTTCTTTTTAAAGGACTGAAAACTGATACCTGGAGCTGTGCAATTGCCCACTCCACCCTAAAGGTTGACCTTTTTATGGATTTGCAGGAACCTAAAAATCTAATCTTACAGCTGTTAATCTTTGCAGCTGGGAGAAACACCATGAAATCATCTAAACAATTTGTCAGTATATCTGAAAGTTTACTTTAGTACTTCTGTAGTTTGACTAGAAGATAAGTAACACTAGCTGTAGAAAGCACTAAAGCTCACAGCATGGAAGTCTAGCTGCCTGCCAGCAAAAATAGAAAAGGGCCATAGTATATGTTTTGATGTTGTGATATGTTTAGCCTGGCTCCTAGTTCTGTGAGAGCTAGTCTTCTAATCTTCAGTTAGAAGAAATCTGTTTTAACACTGAGGAACACATCAAGACAATGTTGCCATTTGAATAACATTGAAGATGCATGTTATGACTTAAGTGTAGGTGATGTAGGTACTACAGGTTGAGTATCCTGTAGCGGCATGATTTTGCTTGCGTGGGAGATCAGTGCTATGGTCCTATAGTTGCTACAGTCTCTTGTGTCTCCTTTTTTGTGGATGGGGATGTATATTGATCGCTTCCAATCTGTTGGCCATTGTTTTGTTTTCCATATCTGTTGACATATGTTGGTTAGCACTAGAGTTAACGCTGTCAATGTGGAGTGCAGCAGCTCAATTGGAATATCATCTGTTCCTGGTGATTTGCTTTTCACCAGGAACAAATGATATTCCAATTGAGCTGCTGCTAATTCTCTTACTGCAGTTTCCACCTCATTTTTTAGAATTTAGGGTTCATCTTCATATGGTTCTTCATTCCATGTGTCCTTCATTTTGTTATCTCTTTTGTATAATTCTTTTATGTGTTGCATCCAATGTCTTTTTATTCCTTCCTGGTCTTGAATTATGTTATTTTTATTGTCATAGAGCACCCCAGTCCTTGGTTTGAATTTCCCTTTGATTTCCTGGATCTTGTGAAATAGATTTCTTGTACTTCCTTTAAAAAAAAACACCGTATTTCCCGGCGTATAAGACGATTTTTAAACCCAGGAAAATCTGGGTTAAAGTCAGGGGTCTTCTTATACGCCGGGTATAAGGAGGAGGGGGGAGGAGAACCAGGATCTGACTCCCAGCCATGGAGACCCACTGGGTGATCTTCGGCAAGTCCCACTCTCTCAGCCTCAGAGGATGGCCAGGGCAAACCAAACCTTCCCAACAAAGAAAGCCAAGGAGCTGGCGCCCACCGGCAAACAGGTGCCACGAGCAGGGCTACTGCAGCACAGAAAGAAGCCCCGCACTGCCGACACCATCCCTCCTCCTAGCTTGCTGATGCCTCTGGAGGACAAGGAGGAGGAGGAAGGAGGAGGAGATGGGAGGAGGGGTCCTCCAGGTGGAGGGATGAAGAAGAGGAGGAGGAGGCGATGCCAGCAGCCCCTTACTTTCTCCTCCTCCTCCTGGGCTACTTTAGCCCTTCCATTCCCCAGGAGGACCCTCACGGAGGAGGAGGAGGAGGAGGAAGGAGTGGGGTTTCCTTCTTGCATGGGGGGACCTGGGGTGCAGGAACTGCAAGAGCAACCCATCTCCTCCTCATAGAATCATAGAATCATAGAGTTGGAAGAGACCACAAGGGCCATCCAGTCCAACCCCCTGCCATGCAGGAACTCCCAATCAAAGCATCCCCGACAGATGGCCATCCAGCCTCTGCTTAAAGACCTCCAAGGAAGGAGACTCCACTACTCTCCGAGGGAGTGTGTTCCACTGTCGAAACGCCCTTACTGTCAGGAAGTTCCTCCTAATGTTGAGGTGGAATCTCTTTTCTTGCAGCTTGCATCCATTGTTTCGGGTCCTAATCTCTGGAGCAGCAGAAAACAAGCTTGTTCCCTCCTCGATATGACATCCCTTCAAATATTTAAACACGGCTATCATATCACCTCTCAGCCTTCTCTTCTCCAGGCTAAACATCCCCAGCTCCCTAAGTCGTTCCTCATAGGGCTTGCTTTCCAGACCCTTCACCATTTTAGTTGCCCTCCTTTGGACACGCTCCAGTTTCTCTACATCCTTTTTGAATTGTGGTGCCCAGAACTGGACACAGTATTCCAGGTGAGGCCTGACCAAAGCAGAATAGAGTGGCACTATTACTTCTCTTGATCTAGACACTATACTTCTACTGATGCAGCCTAAAATTGCATTGGCTTTTTTAGCTGCTGCATCACACTGTTGACTCATGTTCAACTTGTGGTCCACCTGGATTCCTAGATCCCTTTCACACGTAGTCTCATTCAGCCAGGTGTCCCCCATCGTATATCTGTACTTTTCGTTTTTCCGCCCTAAGTGCAGTACCTTACATTTCTCTGTGTTGAATTTCATTTTGTTAGCTTTGGCCCAACTTTCTAGTCTGTTCAAGTCATTTTGAATTTTGATCCTGTCCTCTGGGGTATTAGCTACTCCTCCTAATTTGGTGTCGTCTGCAAATTTGATAACTATGCCCCCAATACCGTCATCCAAGTCATTAATAAAGATATTGAATAGCACTGGGCCCAGGACAGAGCCCTGTGGCACCCCACTGGTCACTTCTTTCCAAGTTGAAAAGGAGCCATTGTTGAGCACCCTTTGCGTTCGACCAGTTAACCAATTACAAATCCATGTAAAAGTTACTTTGTCTAGCCCACATTTTACCAACTTGCTTGCAAGAATGTCATGGGGAACCTTGTCAAAGGCCTTACTGAAATCAAGATATACTATATCCACAGCATTCCCTTCATCTACCAAGCTGGTAATTTTATCAAAAAAAGAGATCAGATTTGTCTGGCATGACCTGTTTCTCTGAAACCCATGTTGACTTTTTGTGATTATGAAATTATCTTCCAGATGTTCACAGACTCTCTGTTTAATGATCTGCTCCAGAATCTTTCTGGGTATTGATGTCAGACTAACTGGACGATAATTGTTGGGATCCTCTTTTTTTCCCTTTTTGAAGATGGGGACAACATTTGCCCTCCTCCAGTCCGCTGGGACCTCTCCTGTTTTCCAGGAATTCTCAAAGATTATTGACAATGGTTCTGATATTACATTTGCCAGTTCTTTTAATACCCTTGGATGTAATTCATCTGGTCCTGGAGACTTATATTCATCTAGATTAACCAGATGTTTCTGTACTATCTCTTTACTTATTCTGTGCTGAAATTCTCCTATTCTGTCCTCTGCTCCATTATCCTCAAGTTGAGCACCCTTTGCCTTTTCTGAGAAGACTGAAGCAAAGAAGGTGTTGAGTAATTCTGCCTTTTCTCTGTCCCCTGTTAACTTTTTGCCATCTTCTCCACACAGTGGCCCTACCATTTCCTTCTTTTTCCTTTTGCTACTGACATACCCCCAAAAACCCTTTTTATTGTTCTTAACCTCTCCAGCAAGCCTGATTTCATTCTGCGCTTTAGCTTTTCTGACTTTACCCCTACACGTGCTAG
This sequence comes from Phrynosoma blainvillii, assembly GCA_026167975.1. Lineage (NCBI taxonomy): Eukaryota > Metazoa > Chordata > Lepidosauria > Squamata > Phrynosomatidae > Phrynosoma > Phrynosoma blainvillii. The sequence goes on from JANUYF010000002.1 coordinate 368,369,075, forward strand.
CTATTTGTTTGAATTCCTCTTTGGTGATTTCCCCATTTTTCCATTTCTTATACATGTTCCGTTTAAAACATAGTTCAGTTGCAAGTTCCTTAGTCATCCATCCTGGTTTCTTGAGACACCTCCCATTCTTCCTCCTCGTTGGCACGGTTTGAAATTGTGCCTTCAGTATCTCCCTTTTGAGAAACTCCCATCCGTCTTGAACTCCCTTCTCTTTTAGTATTCCTGTCCATGGGATCACCCTCAGTATTTCTCTAAGTTTAGTAAAATCAGCTTTCCTAAAGTCTAGAATGCGAGTCTGACTATGCCTGGCTTCTCCTTTCCACTGTATAATAAACTCCAGGAGGACATGATCACTCCCGCCTAAGGATCCAACCACTTGCACCCCATTAACTAGGTCTTCCCTGTTAGTTAGGATCAGATCCAAAATAGCTGACTCCCTCGTTGCCTCTTCCACCTTTTGAACAATGAAATTGTCTTCGAGGCAAGTGAGGAATTTGCTAGACCTTGAGGATTTTGCCGAGTTTGACTTCCAGCAAATATCCGGATAGTTGAAGTCACCCATCACTACTATATTTCTCCTTTCTGAGTGTGTGGTCATCTGTTCTAGAAAGGCTTCATCCAATTCTTCTGCTTGAGTTGGGGGTCTGTAGTAGACTCCCACACTAACATCCCTGTTGTTTCCTTCCCCTTTAATTTTTATCCAGATGCTCTCCACTTGGCTTCCAGGATTGATGTCCTGGATTTCTTCACTGGTGTAAATATCCCTGACATATAATGCTATTCCTCCTCCTTTCCTGTTTGTCCTGTTTCTCTTGAAAAGGTCATACCCCTTTATTTCTACATTCCAGTCATGAGACTCATCCCACCAGGTTTCAGTGATGCCTATTATATCATATTTGCTTTCTTGTGCTAGGAGTTCAAGTTCATCTTGCTTATTTCCCATGCTCTGTGCATTAGTGTAGAGACATCTAAGACCATGTGTCCCCTTTCCTTGCTGCCTGTGCACATTTTTTTGCCTCCCACTGTTGGGTCCCTGTACTGTTTGCCTTGTTTCCTCTATGACAGTTTGACTATTTTCTCCAGTCCTTTTGTCTTCCAGGACGTTGTCTCCCTTCCCCACACAGTTCAGTTTAAAGCCCTCCTGATCAAATTCTTCAGACCGTTGGCAAAAACATTTCTTCCAACTGGTGTGAGATGCAGCCCATCCCTTGCCAGGAGTCCACCCTCATGGAACCGCAGCCCATGATCCAAGAATCCAAATCGTTCTCGACGACACCATCTGCGGAGCCAATTGTTGACATCTGCTATCTTCCTCTCTCTTCCTGGACCATGCCCTTGAACTGGCAGAAGAGACGAGATGACAATCTGTGCCTCCATTTCTTTCAGCTTCTTTCCTAGAGCCTCGTAATCCCTCGTAATCCTCCTCCTCCTCCTCTTCCTTGGGACTGAGGACCGGAGGAGGAGGAGGAAGAAGTTTGGTTTGCCCTGGCCATCGTCTGAGGCTGAGAGAGTGGGACTTGCCCAAGGTCACCCAGTGAGTCTCCATGGCTGGGTGCCCTCTCCTTGGGTCACCTGCCTCTCTCTCTCTCTCTTTCTTTCTTTCTTTCTTTCTTTCTTTCTTTCTCTCTCTCTCTCTCTTTTTCTCTCCTGCTCTCTCACTCCCCTCCTTCCAGAAGGAAGGAAGGAAGGAAGGATTGCCCTGGCCATCCTCTGGGGCTGAGAGAGTGGGACTTGCCCAAGGTCTCCTAGTGGATCTATGGTTGGGTGCCCTCTCCTTTGGTTGCCTGCTTCTATCTATCCATTTATCTCTCCTGCTCTCTCACTCCCCTCCTTCCAAAAGGAAGGAAGGAAGGAAAGAAAGAAAGAAAAGGAGAGTGGGAGGGGTGGCTCTCACTGGGAAATGAGTGTGCGTGCGTGTGTGTGTGTGTGTATCTCTGTGTGTTTGTGTGTATGTATGTGTGTGTGTATATATACTCTGTGTGTGTGTGTATACACATAAACATATCTATATGCACACACACATGTGTATATACATCCATATACACACATATGTGTATGTATACACACAAACACACACATATATATATATATACACACACACATACATACATACACATACACATATGCATTAATTCACTTGCACTGTTTTATGTTTACATGTTTGATGACAAACAGCCTTATGTTTATAAGTGACAGTTTTTCTGCTAAGTACCTCAATGTCATAAGCATTTGAATTAAAATTACCATATTGAAATCAAATCTGATGTTTTTTTAATTTTTATTTGATGTGCGTTGGAAGAGGGGTCGTCTTATACAGCGAGTATATCCTAAACTCTATATTTTGACTGGAAAAATTGGGGGTCGTCTTGTACACCCAGTCGTCTTATATGCCGGAGAATATGGCATGCTTTATTAATGTATTAAAAACGGTTTACAAAACAATGAAAGCAAAAACATCAAAACTTACTGCAACAATCAGTCACATAGACATCGAAGAATCACATATGACTAACACAGATAAACTTCCTGAGCTTCAATTCAGTTGCTCTATCTAATATCCTACATTCATCTCTGATCTCTGAAGAAGAAAAAAAAGAGTGTTAATGTCAGGGATGATGGGAGTTGTAGCTCTTCACCTCTGGCTCTAACTCACCACCTTGTTATGCAGCAGAGCTGACCAGCTTTGATCAGTGGCTGATGCTTCTTTCCCAAGCAGCAGAGTTTCAGAGAATAGGCTGAAGACCCTGACAAACTCTCCAAGCCTTCTCACTCTTCTTCCTGAGATGTCTCCAAACTTCTCCAGGATTCTTCTGGCTCTTGTATCTTCCCTCAAGACACCAGACAACTCAGTAGTCTTATATAAAAGATCTACTTTATTCTACTATATATAAATACTATATGCCCTACAAATCACAATCTCTACTCCACCAAACTACTCCACAATATCTCCAAAACTACTCCACAATGTACATTAGCAAACATTGCAATTTATAGCCATTGTTAGACACCACCCACCAGTCAGTTTCCACCCAGTGGGTGTGTACATACATCTTGATTGGTCCACATAGATCATCCCATACCTAAGACCAACCCAAGTGTTTCATCACTTTACCTTGACCACTTAATGAGTCTCAGGTGTTTGCAATCTATCACAGGTGTTCTCAATATACCTTCTATAACTTTGTCCTTGGCTCTCAAGGCTTCTTAATTATATTATCTTTTTCACCTGTGTATCTTCCTGATTGCTCCTGCTTAGTCACTTTGACATTCACATACATATTTTTATTTCTATTACTGTATATCCCATGTTGCTTTTTCCTTAACAGTTAAAGCCATCTTACTCATTCTCATCCCTTCAGCCACCAATCATTGGGGAGGAGGAGGCAAGGTTAATATTGTTACAGGAATAAGCAACAAAGAAATTTAAAAAACTTATTATAGTGCCCTAGGCAGCAAATCACGATATTCACCATTTTCCAAGAAGTTTTTTACCGGCTCCCAGGCCTTTCTTTGTTTATCCTTTGTTTATTCCCTTTTTGTTGTTGTCTTTTATTTCTCTGCATTGGTCATTGTAGTAATTTTCTTTATCTTTCCACACAAGCCGTTGTACTGTTGCATTCATAATGCTTAGTTTGTTCCTATTGCCCTTTTGTTTTTCTTCTCTTCTTTATTGCTTGTAGTGTTTTTTCTGTCATACATGGTTTTTTCTTTCTTTTTGTTTATTGAAAGTGTCTGTCTGCATTCTTCTTTTATTATGTTCCTGGCTTCAGACCATAGTTCCTCTGGTTCTCAGTCTATTATGATTAGTAGCGTGAATTTATTTCTTATGTTGTCAATAAATTCTGTTGAGATATTATTTAGATCATATTTTGGTATAATCACTGGTTTTGTTTTCTTCTTGAGTCTTACTCTTATTTTTGATATGAGTAGTTTGTGATCTGTGCCACATTCGGCACCTGGTCTAGTCTTGGCCACCAATATAGAGTTTTGTCATCTTTTGCTTCCAATTATATAGTCTGTCTGATTTTTGTATTGACCATCTGGTGAAGTCCATGTGTATAGCCTTCTTTCTGGTTGTATGGAAAAAGAGGTTGGCAATGAATAGGTTGTTGGCTTCACAAAAATCTATCAGACGCTCACCTGCTTCATTTCTTTTGCCTAATCCAAATCTGCCTACTGTTTTTGATTCTTCTTTGCTTCCAACTTTTGCATTCCAATCTCCAGTGATCAGCTTGGCATCTTGTGTTGGTGTGCTGTCAATGTCTTCCTGTACTACTTCATAGAATCTATCAATTTCTTCCTTTTCTGCCTCTGTGGTTGGTGCATATACTTGTATTATGTGAAATTCCTAGGTTTGCCATGGAGCCTTACTGAAATGATTCAGTCTGATTTTGCATTGTATCCTCTGACTGTTTTTGTCACATCTTTTCTTAGTATGAAAGCCACCCTATTTCTTCTTGTCTTTTTCATTCCCTGAGTAGAGCACTGTGTAGTTGTATTATTCAAAGTGGCCTATTCCTTACAGTTTTAACTCACTCACCCCCAGTACTGTTATGTTCATGCATTGCATTTCCATTTTTACTAGGTCTAGCTTCCCTTGGCTCATGCCTCTCACATTCCACGTCCCTATCTTATGTGTAATGCTGCTTTGGATGCCATTTGCCTTCCTAAGGGTGTCTGCTATTTGTCTTGTCATCTTTCTTATGCCCTTGGCTAATGTTCCAAGTGTGATATCCCTTCATCTCCCCCTCCTTCCCTTTCTGTTAATGCTCTGATCCTGCCTGTGTCTCACTTAGGGTGTCTCATCATAGGGTTTACTAGGTGATGGAGTTACACAAGGAGGGCCAACTACACCTCCTCGTGTGCAGTGCCAACCAATGTTAGATATAGTATCACTACAATTCACTCCTGTCAGTAACACCCACCACTATTGCTGCTACCCAGTAGCTGTTTGTCTCCCTGTATTATTCCTCCCATTGTTGTTGTTTGCTTTCTTACCCATCCTCTTATGCCTCCCTAGGTTTCCCTCCTTCCCTTCTGTCCTCCCTCCTTTAATCCATCCCCATCCCCATGCCCTCCCTCCTTTAGTTTCTTTACTTCTTTCTCCATGTTTGGGGGAGGACAGAGATGGCTAGTCACCCTCTTCCTTCCTCCACTTGCCTGCTTGGTCCTCCTGCAATACTGTGTTCTCTGGGACAGAGACTAGATGGATTAGATGGAGTCCCTTCTCACCTCTCCCTGTTGTTTCACTAAAGCTCCTTCAGGATGGCGGAGGGGATTAATTACATATAATCTATATACATATAATATATAATATAATATAATATACATGTTGTATATGTTTAATATTAAAAAGCTAAATGTATTCCCTGTTGACAAGGTTTTCAAGTCGTGTCTGACCATAGGAGGCGGTGCTCATCTCCGTTACTAAGCCAAAGAGCCAGCATTGTCAGAGACTATTCTGTGATCCTGTGGCCAGCATGAGTGCACAGAACGCTGTTTACCTTCCCACTGAAGTGGTATCTATTTATCTACTTGCATTTGCATGCTTTCAAACTGCTAGGTTAGCAGAAGCTGGGACTAGTGACAGGAGCTTACCCCATCATGCAGCACCCGGGCCTCGAACTGCCAACCTGCCAATCTTGCAATCAACAGAGTCAGCGTTTAACCACTTGAGCCACTGCATCCCTATGTTTAATATTACATATATATCAATAACTGATGGACTTAGTAAGGGATACACCTTTAAAGGTATAAAACTGGATTTGGACTACCATTAATCTTAGATTATCGAAAGGAGATGAGGAATTCTTGTATAAGAAAGGTAATGATGGATCTTATACAGTAGTATGTGTTCCTTTCATATACTGCTGAAGAGAAGATTTGGAAGCTCATTCATTCATTCATTCATTTTGTGTCTGATTTTTTTTCTCTTCTGTTCTTTTTGTCCCTGTTTGTTTTATGTATACTTGTTTTGTTTTATATATTTGGAAATCTTAATTATTATTTGTTTTTAAAAAGGTGAGTTTTGACTCAAAGTCCTGTTTAACATTTTGTCTTATCCTGAATTAATACTTTCTCAGCCTCAGCTTTCTAAGGGCATAGCTTTCTAATTAAGATTCACATCTGAGGAAGTAAAAGTTTTAACTCAGTTTGCATTCACTTTTATCTCTACATATGAGAATAACAGTTGGAATAATTTAGGCCTGTCTTTGTAGCCATATCTTGCTTTACAGAAACGATTACATAATACTAGCAGCCTAATTGTAAACTGAGTTTAACTGGCTTGGATCCGAAAAAGGTTTCCTATTGTTTAGTGCAGTCCTTTTCTTATTACAGCTTCTTATGACCCTGAACAGATGGGAGACCTGAAATGTCATGGCCTGTAGGGAGTTGCTGCTACTGTTGGGAAGTAGAGGTGGGAGCAAATTGGTGAAAATCAGGAGCTCCCATTTATCTGGGTGGCCCTGTGCATCCAAACTGCTGAGTTCAGTGAAACCTATTCCTAAGCAAGTGTGCACAACATTGCAGTCAAAGCATGAGAAAGAGCTGATATGATGGCAAAGAGATTGAGCTTTGCATCTAAGGTCCAGATTGAAATTTCAATAGATGCATTAGGCATACCCCTTCTTCCACAATGTGATACTGTTTTACTTGACAGGGTCATTGCAATACAGTACATTTCAAGTGCTTCATAATACTAACTAGTATAATACAAGAAAGATACATTGGGTTCTAAACCTGTGTCAGATGAGCTGCAGAAGAACACTTGTATGGTCGTGTACCTTATTTCTACTTTTCTGGATTGGTTAATCAAAACAAATTTAGTAAGAGCTGAATATTTACCTTGGTGGGCTTGCTTCGGGGTTCTTTCCCTCTCAAATTGAGAAATTTCTGCCTTTTCTCACATTTTGAGTACTGCTAGTTGCACTTGTAAAGAAATTTCAGCTGTGTATAGGAGACCAGTTGGGTTAAGGCTAGCACATACAGATTAAATGCAAAGAACAAATTGTTCCAAGGTTTATCCTTTTTCAGTCCACAGTCTAATTTGGTATAGAGTATGACATCTGCTTCCTGGAGCATGTTGTCCTTACCGACCCTGCGTTCCTCTTTTTGAATGTCTCTGATCTAATGCATCTGTGCACATGTGGCCAGACTGATATAGGGCTCACTAATGTGTAGAAATAGCTGCCATGTTGGCAGTCTATTCTTTTTTCCATGATGGCAGGCCCTGGTAAGTCGGACTGGAGGTGAGTCCCAGTCAGTGGAGGATATAAAGTACACTCAGCCCTCCTTACCCATGCATTCAACCATCCACAGCTTGAAAATATTTAAAACAAAAATAAGAACCTAGAAGCAAATTTTGATTTTTACCATTTTATATAATGGACACTATTTTACTATGGCAGTACTATGTATTTCATGGGACTTGAGCATCCACAAATTTTAGTATCCACGGTGGTGGTGGTAGTCCTGGAACCAAATCTCAGAAGATACCAAGGTAGTCCTGGAACCAAATCCCAGAAGATACCTGCTTTGGAGGTCATGCTTGCTGAAACTGCAAGTGATTTGATGCTTTTGAAAAGGTAGACAGTCCCTGAGGGGGTCATCCATACTTCTATTCCACCCTGGAAATACCTACTCCTCACTGTATAAACTATGGGAAAACAGCAGTTTGGTGTTCCTTCTACATGTCATGTTTTCTGTCTTTGAATAGAAAAAAGAGTGGAAGGGAGGTGGAGACTTATTACTTTCCAAACAGTTGGAGTTGAGCTCTTTATGGTGTAGTGCAAACAGAAATTGTAGAGGCTAAACTGAGTTTTTAAACTTAAAAATGCTGTATTAAATGGTTGTTCATGATAACTTAGCTCTGTGCATTATCAGTGCAGGAGGAGGCCTGTGGCTGCCACCAAATGGCTAAATTTGTTTTTCTGAGTACCGTAATACTTGGAATGAAGCCTTGGTGAACAGAGTTGTGGAACTCAAAGAATAAGAGTGTATTGTTTTCAGCATCAATGGGAACTGCTTTCTAAGTTCTTTGGTTAGGTTGCTGTTCTTATCAAGTTTAGACTCAAGAGTGAATGAGGGATTATCAAGGTGAACAATGACTTCCCCAGTTACTCAGTGCAGCTCATCTTTATGGCCAATACATTTCTATTTTCATCTGACAATCAGGTCACGCTTGCATTTAATGGAATACAAAGCTCTACCTGCATGCTTATATGGAGGTTCAGAAAGACAGCACCTTCCAGCTGGGCAACAGTGTGATAATCTGTGACTTTGTGGGTCAGGGTGGATCAGCTCTTAGCACTATCTGACACCTTTTGTGAAATATGAACAGTTGTGTAAGAAGCTACCAGGTATTTCCTTTTGCAACACCAAAAAAATATTTAGTGAAATCCACAGTTATGTTTTCACTAAATATTTTTGGTGTTGCAAAAGGAAATATCTGGTAGCTTTATTTAGTGAAATCCACAGTTATGTTAAGGGATGCAGCCGCTCAAGTGGTTAAGACTCTGACTCTGTTGACTTCAAAATCAGCAGGTTGGCAGTTCGAGGCCCAGGTGCTGCCTAACGAGGTGAACTCCTGTCTCTAGTCCCAGCTTCTGCCAACCTAGCAATTCGAAAGTATGCAAATGCAAGTAGATAAATAGATACCACTTCAGTGGGAAGGTAAACAGCATTCTGTGCAATCATGCTAGCCACATGATCACAGAGTAGTCTCTGACAACGCTGGCTCTTCGGCTTTGTAATGGAGATGAGCACCTCCCCCTACGGTTAGACACAACTTGACAATCTTGTCAACAGGGAATAAAACCTTTACCTTTTACAGTTATTTTAGCATATGTCCCCAAGAGCATTCTGGTCTAATTTTCCAATTTATTTTGCTGAGATTTGTTCACTACTTTGATTCCCACCTGTGGCTGTCCACCAAGTTCCACATGGTTCCCATCCCTGCTGTAAAGTCTTACGTGACAGGTCTCTTCCCCCCCCCCCCCTTTTAATGCCATGTTAGCACTCTTGCAACTTAGGTACGGTACCTTGAAATCCCAGTGCCCCAAAACTTTGAAAAACAGGAAAGAATCATTGCTCTGAATGGAAGTTCAAGTTCTTGGGGTGCTTTTCTGCAAGAGCCTGTGCCTGGAAGGAGACAGGGAAACTAAACCAAACCACAGTGACTTGGATTTGCTTTCTTGTATTCAGTTCCAATTTCAGTGTGCCAGAAGGAAATATTTCTCTGGTGCTTATTAATATGCCAAAAAAACAAAACATCCAGAAGCTTTTCCCCTTCCAAAACTTCATTATAGATGCCATATTGAATCCAGCAAGCACTTGTTGTGTTCCACACTCCAGCTGGGTCTGATGGGAGAAATGGAGATATCAAATGATGGGATGAAGGTCACAAGGCCCATCTGGCACCAGAACAGAGGATGATTCTGGCGGTCAGTCCTCTCCTACTAATCAATTTCATGGGCATCTGACTCCTGTGAGAGCTGATGGCCAAGTCTGTGTTGCCCTTGCTGTTTGCAGTTTCTTTGCAATATGAAACGCCTTATATGAGTCCAGTAACATATTTTCAGATGATGCACTTTGAGGAATAGTTTTAAAAGTGTTTACTTGTCATTATAGTTTTAGATACACATGTCTCTCTCCAAAGAAGTTACCATTATAGCTGCTTTTTTAAAAAATCAATTATTTTGTTTGCTAGGGGGTGCAGTTTGTTAGTTTGTTGCATGAAAAACAACAATGTTATGGCACCTTCAAGACTAATAGGTTTTCGTTTTCTTTAGTTTCCTGTTTTTTTCAAAAGTAACAAATAGTTGCTTTGGAATTACCTTTAAAAACAGTATCTGAATACAGCCACACAAGCCTGACACAAGTCAGTACTTGCACCATACGATCTTCCTCCTATGCCATGCAGTGATGCTACATTGCTAGATTCTTCTATGATTCTAATGTCCTCATTAAGCACCAGTTCTGAAATCCCAAGTTTCTTTCTTTTGACTTTTACTTCTCCACCTCCAGTATAATTTTTGTAATTGCAGAGAAACTAAAATATTTTGCAATTATGCTAGAAGCATCAAACCTGCTACACAGCTGGTAGTCAATTCTTGATCCAGCCAGGGAAGTTCTCTACCCTTGCCTTTAGCATTTATCAATAGCATTTACATTTCTATACTGCTTATCAGTGAACTCAGCACTCTAAGCGGTTTACAGTCTGCAAGCCAATTGCCCCCAACAAGCTGGATACTCATTTTACTGACTTACGGAAGGATGGAAGCCTGAATGGACCTTGGAGCCCTGCCTGGGATCGAACTCATAACCTTGTGGCTGCAGTACTGGCATTTAACCACTGCATTACTAGGGCTCCTTACATGCCTTTCTCCATGTCTTCTTAATGCATATTTGATCTCCTTTGAAGTGCCTCCTGTCAGCTTTCAGAATGGCTCCAAATTTTGTATAAGTTTTTGTTGAATTTGGATGTGATGTGAAATGCAGCAGAGCTCAGGAACCAGCTTCCTTTATCAGCCTCTCCCATGTTATTTGCATGAAGACACATTTTGTAGATCTAAAGTAAAGCTTTATTGTTCTGTAAAGAAAACAAGAAAAGAAATATACAGTCCATCTTGCTGATGGCTAAACACTATAGGATCACATCTTGCCAATGTTGTTGTAGAAATACAGCAATAGAAAAAAGTTACAAATCCATGTTTATAGATCCAGGTTTAGGTGAGTTGATGGGTTGTGATATACACGAACACATTGCATGCATATATAAACAAGGAGAACAAAGAAACCTCTTGGCCCTTCCCATACTCCATCTTCTGGGTGTTAACCTTATGATGATTGGATAATGCGCTTTAACCCAGCCTCTAGCTGTATGTCATCCCCCCCATGTGACTTCCTTCCCATGAGCTCATATGTTTATGTGTTAACTATCTGTTCCCAAGCTCAAACGTGTTTTTGTTATTCTGTTCTCTGAGCTCATGTTTTGACTCCAAAGCACCTGCTGGCTGAGTCTTTGTTTTCAGTAGACACTGTTGCCATATGAAATTTTCACACACACATCTCTACATTTCTACTTTGACTGTATATCCCATCCATATTCCAACAGTTTTAAATCTTGCATGCAGTACAGTTTATATACAAGCTTTCATAGCTGCATCCCATAGTCAGTACATAGGAAAGATGAATCTCACAGGTGGCATACATTGAAAATAAAAGCAACTTACATTGCTGTATCTTGCTGTACACAGCTTACATTGCTGTACACATTGCTGACAGTGCAGTGATAGTGAATAATGGACTATAATGCAGTTTTGCTCACCTAAACTAACTCTGTTGTTCCCATTTCATTAGATCTTTTCTGAATGCAAACATGAGGTTTCTAGTTAATGCTAAATTTGACAGGCTAAAGCAATTAATATGTACATTAATTGATGTTAATGCTTCTATTGTCAATCTTGATAGCCAAGTGGAAAACGACAATAGCAAGTACACTTCTGTACCGATTATCAGTGCACTTAAGCACTCTCTAAGCAGTTTACAATGTGAAAGCTAATTGCCCCCAACAAAGTGGTTACTCATTTTAGCGACCTATGGAAGGATGCAAGGCTGAGTCAACCCTGGAGCCCTGCCTGGGATCGAACTCAAACTTTGTGGCTGTGAATGCCTGCCGTACAGGCATTTAACCACTGCACCACCAGGGCTAAATAGCATGGCCGATAAGCGGAAATGGTCAGCAAGGAGAGATCTTTGACTTTTCCCAAGGATTTCATTCACATTGAAGAAAAACAAATTAGCCTTATTCTGTGGGGAGATAGGGATATGCTTGAAGCACTTGGTGCTCTACATGTCTATATCAGTTTATTTACTTTTTTTCTTTCTCTCCTGTTTAGGTATCACATGCAGTTGCTAAGCTTGTACTAGTTAGCTTCCACTGGCAAATCTCAGAAATTTTGGAAAGGTAAGCCATTTTTAATTTGTACAAAGATGCAATTTGTCTCTCACTTTTCTTTATTAAAAAAAATGAAAAACAGGCATCTCTCTCTTTCAAAACTTGCTCTGAGTCATTTGCAGGCTTTATAACAGGTTTAGGAAAGGGATTTTTCTCAAACTTATACCTGATTTATAAGAGAGTCTACAAATAATAGGATTTCCCTTTCCTGGTAGCTGTGAATCAGAATAAGTTCACAATTCATAATCAGCATACTTCATATATAGAGCAGGCTTAGATTCAGGGGCAGGAGGTGAAGATTTGAGGAAGGAACATAAAGAACTTAAGATATGCAGATGGCACAATACTACTAGCAGAAACCAACAAAGACCTGGAGCAATTACTGAAGGGGATCAAGGAGGAAAGTGCCAAAGTAGGCTTGATGCTGAACATGAAGAAAACAAAAATAATGATTATGGAGGAACTACAAGAATTATTCCTAGATAATGAGAAAATAGAAACAATACCTTGGATCAAACATAAATCAGACACAGACCGCAGACAAGAAATTAGAAGAAGGCTAGGATTGGGAAGGGCAGCTATGAAAGAACTTGACAAGAGCCTAAAGTGTAAAGAAATAGCTATGAACTCTAAAGGGAGGATCATCCAAGTCATCATGTTCCCTGTCCCAATGTACGGATGTGACAGCTGGACAGTGAAGAAAGTGGACAGAAAGAAAATCAATTCATTTGAGATGTGGTGCTGGAGAAGAGTCAGGAGGATACCATGGACAGCCAAAAAGACAAACAAATAGGTCCTTGAACAGATCAAACCTGAACTCTCCCTAGAAGCAAGGATGATTAAATTGTTGTGCTTTGGCCACATCATGAGAAGGCATGAATCATTAGAAAAGACAATAATGCTTAGAAAGGTAGAAGGCAGTAGAAAGAGAGTGAGACCATATGCCAACTTAGCTCAGTGGGCTCAATCAGGGAGGTATGGGCTTGTGTCTGCAGGATCTGAACAGAGCAGTGGAGAATAGGGAGTCTTGGAGATGTCTCATCTATGGGGTTGCCATAAGTCAAGGTCCACTTGAGGTCAGTTAACAACAACAACAGATGCTTCCCACAAAACACTTCAGCTATATTTTGATCTCATCATCTTGACATTGACAGCACCGTGTTTATCTAGAATTTTAACACTTTTTTTTCTGGCTTTCAGGCACAAATCCAATTCTGTCCAATTGCTAGTGGAAGCACGAGTTCAACCTGCCTCATCCAAACATGTAAGTAATAGGGAATTTGGTTTGCTAAAATTCCTTGTATGGTCCATTTCTCTTGCCCTCTTGGTCTTCTTTTTGCTGACTTTTAATCCAAGTTCATTTCTGCACAAGAAGTGAGGCTCTTGATTCAATAATGAAATTCTAGCATGAAGCTAAGAGCCTGACCTTGCAGACTGGCCTGGATATCTTGGTTTGATCTGGAGTTTGAATGAATATTTACCACAGGAACAATGCAAACCAGCTGCTAATTTTGGAGGAGTGTATCTAAGATCTTCAGCTTTTTAAAAGAAAATCTTCCTCTTGCACAGTAAAAAAACAAACACTATTCTGTAGAATTAGTGGTAGTTACCTTGGTATTTTGATATTTTGTTTCCCAACCTGATGTATAGAACTTTCATCTTCATAGCTAGCATGGCTAGTAATTAGATAATGAAATTACCATGGATGAAAAAAGGCAGCCTTTCACTTTCATACAGAGATGGCAGAGGCATCCAGTAAATCCCAGTACCAAGAGAAAAGACTGAAGTGTCTGAGTCTTTGAAAAACTGGCATGGACAGTCAGTTTGCCAGAATGTTCTGTGTGTAGATTTAATGTCAGAGTTTATTTCTTAGAGTTAGATGAATGCTTTCAACAAAAAGATGTTTCCCTGAATGCTCTAAATAAGATGTTTAAAGGAAAAGGGTTATGTTGAGCTCTGCTAAAAGCCATATGATTTGCCCTTGCTCCCCTGCCATCTGTCAAGCACCCTGTAGTGTGCTGAGGAGTTGGGTCACCTTTGCTCCATCCCGTATTGTTTGTGGCACCTTTCCCAAAATACTTAAAATATGTTTAGTAAAATGGCCTTTCCTGCACTTGTTGGTTTAGCTTTCTTCCCTTATCCCCAACAGTCATCTTTTAAATTTTTGCTTCTTTCTTGCATCCTCCAGCAGCTAATGTAAAATGTTTATAATCCTGAGCAAGCCATTTAGCCAACTGAGCAAGTTGTTCTTCACAAATGTGGTCCCCTTCCTTATATCCATTTAAAGTAATTGCTTTTTGGAACAAGAAGGAATATTTGTTGCAATAGCTGGTATGGTCTCTGCTTAATGCTCTGCAGTGTTGGTGTAAATAAATTCACAGCAACAAATCAGAGATTTCTGGTGGGAGAAGCTTCATTTTTTGCCATTGACAAATATGGGCTAAACTTGTGCCAGTATCAATGCTGATTATAACCAGGTCTTGCACATTTGTATTTTCAGTGCAGTGTGTCTAACAAATGACAGTAGTGAGATGTAAAATAGCAGTAGCTCTCAGATGTAGAAGCCATTTTAACACTGTGCTCCAGGACATACAAGCCCTATATCTCAGTAATCTTGTATACATAAAGCTCTTGTGCAAATCATGAGTTTGAGGTTTGCAGATACAACATGTGCTATGAAGGCAAGTCATGTAGTTTTCATAATCAATTTGTCAGATTCTTATCAGTAGCTCCATGTAGTAATATAATTGCTGTGTTATTGTTAAAACAGTGTAATTATAACTAATTGTCCTTGTGTAAGGCTTAAGCAGTATAATTATGACCATTGCAGTATTCACTTCGGTCTGAGAGCTAGCAAATATAGGCTCTTCAACTTTTAAAGCCCCCTGATGCTGGTATGGCATGCAAGCCAGTATCTACAACTGATTTTTAGCTACACACAAAATGGAGCCAAATTTGTTCTCTCCTTTCTATTCATCATCTCCCATCTGAAAAAGATAGCCAGCAATTCTCTTCTGAAAACAAGTGCAATCCTGAACAAAAGAGGACTGGTTCTCAAGAGCATTATTTAGGGAAAGTGAAATGTAAACAAATATAATTAAGGTGGTGTAATCAATTAGTCTATTTTGGGGAAAATATCTTGGTGGATGCAACACAAGAAACTATAGTGGTAAAATTTGCATTTCAATCTGATCTCTCACTGAATAGCTCTAAGGATTTACAGTATTTTTGCTTAGGCAGGTAATTATGCCCCATTTTCTTGTCAGTAACTTGTTTTTCTTTTCACCATCCATTCCTATTTCAGGCCATGGTACATTCCTCCCAGCACTGTGCAGTGTGTATGCAGTTTGTCCGAAAGGAAAACTTGTTGTCTCTGACTTGTCAGCACCAGTTCTGCCGCAGCTGTTGGGAGCAGCACTGTACAGTACTTGTCAAGGATGGAGTTGGAGTAGGTGAGCTCAGAGCAGTGGGTTATTTGGAAAGTTTTGGTATACTCACATCCCTTCCAGACTCCCCTTCCCTCCTACTTTCTTTTATAATCTCTTATGTAGAGAACATAAATGTGTTCAGTCAAAGGCAAATGCCTTACAGTATGTTTATTTCGATTACTACAAATCATTTTTGGGTTGTGAGTCAATTCCCTGCAGCCCTCTCTAATTTCTGATTGTGCTGATTCCCTCCCAAATGTTTAATTTTCAGCTTTACTCAGTGTGGACTATTTTCATTATTTTCTTTTCAACTGACACTGCTCAAGGTTCATAAAAGTTTTCTGTTTATTGAACACTTTTGGTGACAGTATTCCAGGCCTGCCTTTCAAGAAATGCTGCTAAATTGCATTTTAAGAGTTTGCCAGTTTTATAAAATGAATAACCCTAATTTTCTGATAAGCTTGGTCAGGCCTCTTTCACTTAGAGTAGTTTTTCTGGATTTCTTTTTAATAGGCATTTCCTGCATGGCTCAGGATTGTCTGCTCCGGACCCCAGAAGATTTTGTGTTTCCATTGCTACCTAGCGAGGAGTTGAAAGACAAATACAGACGCTACCTCTTCAGGGACTACATTGAGGTATTGCTTGTCATTTTAATCATAAAATTCTGTGCTTTGCTATGGAAATACACATAATTTCTGTGAATCTGCATACTTTCTGTACATTCAGAACAGCACCACACACATCCTGAAGCCGTTTTATTTAGTTGCTAAAATATCTAGCTGTGTTTAGTTGGTAGAAAATGTAAAGACTATATGTGTGTGTGTTAAGTGTATACACACATGTGCATATATGTGTGTATATATGACACACACACACGCACACGCATATATACTTTTTCAAAAACAGTCCTAGTAGAAATACAATAAAATACAGATACGTAAAATCTGTTTCATTCAAAGAGCTATAAACTGCATATCCAACATCTTGATAGATGCATTTAAATATATAAATTAGTTTATTTCTTAAAATGGATTTACAGCTAACCAATCTAAGCAACTCAGGTGGCATTAAATAAAACATATATACCAAAAAACAAGGACATAAAATGTATTTTATTGTTGAAATTAAAAAGGAATAAAGGTGATATATTGATGTAATTGTCCAGGCACAGGAAAGCTTTACATCTTTCCTGAAAGTCTGTAGGGATGGACTTTGGGAAACACCTTTCAGAAAGGATTCTGATTGCCTTTGTGCTAGGATAATTGTTTTATTTTTGTTTTTTGCACATAGAACACAGAAAATAACTGTTCCTGTAACCCCATTTTTAGATGAGTTTCTAATGTAGTCTTTTGTTTCACAGAGCCATTTCCAGCTGCAGCTCTGTCCCGGTGCAGACTGCCCTATGGTTATACAGGTACAGGAGCCCAAAGCCCGCAGAGTGCAGTGCAACCGCTGCAATGAAGTTTTCTGGTAAGAAAGTAAATGCTGCATATTGAAATTAGTAAAATGGAAGCTACAGGCATAGGTTTTCCTTGGTCATGGTAAAGGAGTGGTAATTGTGGAGCTCATGGCCTACATATTTTATTTATTACATATCTCATTCCAAGACATACCTGTGGCTGAATTTTAAAGTACTCTCAAGTTTATGAAAGGTAAACAGACATCCAAAACATGCAAAATGCAGTTTAAGTTCTATAAGTAACTTAACTTGGAGGCACAGTGGCTGGTCACAATCAAGCAGCCTTGTTCTTGGTGCTATCTTCATTAGTGATCAAAGGGATGCATGGGATAGGGAAAAGACTTATTCACAAGGGCATAGAAGGCAGCAGCACTACTACACTGTAGCATGCAGTGACAGAATGGGGCTGTATGCAGAAAAAATGGGGGGAAAACTGTACCAAACTAAGCTGAATGCTGTCTATAGGAAT
Organism: Phrynosoma blainvillii; assembly: GCA_026167975.1. NCBI lineage: Eukaryota > Metazoa > Chordata > Lepidosauria > Squamata > Phrynosomatidae > Phrynosoma > Phrynosoma blainvillii. Next base: position 368,386,390 of record JANUYF010000002.1, read on the forward strand.
CTTTTATTTCATATATGAACTATTCTGCTGAGACAAAAAACTTTCAAGCAGTATGGGGACAGAAAAAAGTTTACAATATCACATTTCCATCAATAAAATCATTTTTTCATTTAGTTCAGCCTTTTTTAAAAATGAATTTTTTCAGGCTACTAAATTCAGTTTCTGCTGCCATACAGGACGTGTGTGTGTGTGTGTTTATGTGCCTTCATGTTGTTTGTCAACTTATGGTGATCCCATGAATTTTGTAGGGTTTCCTTAGTCAAAAAATACTCGGAGGTAGTTTAACCAATTCCTTCTGCTGAAATATAGCCAAAGCACCCAGTATTGGTGGTCTTACATTCAAGTACTAACCAGGGCTGACCTGGCTGAGCTTCCAAGTTCAGATGGGGTCTAGTGTCTTTAGGATATTTAGGTTCATATAGAACATGTATAGGGATGTGGTAGCTTAGTGGTTAAGATGCCAGTTCTGATGATTGGAAGATTGGAAGGTTGGCAGTTCAAGGCCCAAGTGCCACATGATGGGGTGAGCTCCTGTCACTAGTCAAAGCTTCTGCCAGTCTAGCATTTTGAAAGTATGCAAATGCAAGTAGATTAATATGTACTACTTCTGTGGGAAGGTAACAGCATTCAATGCAGTCATGTTGGCCACATGACCACTAGAGCCATCTTCGGACAACGCTGACTCTTCAGCTTAGTAATGGAGATGAGCACCACCCTCTACAAAAACCTTTACCTTAATGGGACACGTATAGCCCAACTCAAAATTTGCATAGCACTTGTACGGAATTGCACAGAAAACACATGTATGATTTCTATTTTTGCCCTTTATAAAGAGTAAACAGTAATTTGGTTGCATGTGTGCCTTTAAGTTTCAAGTGTCGGCAGATGTACCATGCTCCCACAGACTGTGCCACCATCAGAAAATGGCTCACTAAGTGTGCAGATGACTCTGAAACAGCTAACTACATCAGTGCTCACACTAAAGATGTAAGTGTGTTGGAGGCATTTCATTTATAACTTTGCTTCTGTTTTTTGTGTGAAGTAATCAAGTGTGGTAAGATGCATTTGGATGTAGTGTATTATTATGGGTATTAATCCCATATTTAATGTCCTCCTTTATTTCATTCCCTTCTGTATCTCATCCTGCCCTCACCAATACCCACCAAGCCTAGTAAGAGCCAACATGATCACAGTATTGAAAATTAAAGTAGCTTAAATTAATTCCACATTAACTGGTTAATCTGCTATCAATAAATGATGTATATATTTTAGCTTGCAATTTTTCTACTTCCAGATATATTTCCAAGTAATGCTGGACTCGATGTATAAATATGATTAATTTTTCCAGAAATATGGCAAATTTTAGGGCAGTTACACCTCACAGAAGGAAAGACTGGATCCTATTATATTTTTCAGATCCTTCAGCCAAATAAATTTCTCTCTTTCCTTATTAAAAGCAGACTAAGTGTGACAAGAGAGAGGTTATAAAAAGCAACAGCTCTGACAAAGTGAATACATTTTCCTGGGTGTTGGGCTATAAAAACATGCTGCTGCACCTCAGTATAAATGTAAAGCATGAAAAAGGTGAAAGGAAAGAAAGGAAACTTGTGGTGTTGGAGTCAGATGTGTAAAGCAAAGTAGACAAAAAACATGTTGGAGAGCATTCGAAAATGATGAATTACAAACCATAAAAAAAGAAACATGGTTTCTCAGATTACTGGTCCATCTAGCCCAATACTTAAACCAGCTCCCCAAGTCTACGGGGGTGTGTGTGTCTTTACCCACCATTATCTTGTCACTCCTCTAACTGATGACAGGGCTCAGACCCTAGCACTTTCTGCAGTGTTCATGCAAAACTCTTACTGTTTAACTGAAGCCATTGTAGTGCATACATTAAATAATTGGTGATTAGTCTAAGATATAGTGGAAGAGAAATTGGAAGGAAGAACGGCCACAGCTGAGCTGAGGAGCACATGCTTTGTGTACAGGAAGTTTCCTGGCATCTCTGGGAAAGTATCAGAGACTCAGGGAGTTACTGCAAGCCATTATAAACAATACTGAGCTAAATGGGCCTATAGACCTTTTTGGTGTAAGTCAGATTGTGATCCTAGGAAAAGCAAGAAGAGAACTGAAATACAGCTAAAGTGGGTAAAGGGGAAAGAGGATGGAGACCTGAAAGGATTAGGACAAGACAGAAAATAATGGAGAGGTGTTGAAGACCAATCTGTTGATGGAAACACATGAAGAGTTCTAATTTGCTCCCATATTTTCTCCCCAGTGTCCCAAGTGCAATATCTGTATTGAAAAGAATGGTGGCTGTAATCACATGGTAAGTAGTTCTTGAACAAGATCAGGACTTCTTTAAATATATTGATTAATTTTAGATCTGGCTTGGCTTTGCACTTTGTTAATGCTCTCTCTCCCCCCCCCCCCCCTTCCCCCCTTCTTCTTGTACAGCAATGTTCGAAATGCAAGCATGGTAAGTGCATAGCAGCGGGTCTTGGGGTGTTGGGAGTTCTGCTTTGGAAACAATCTGTTGATCTGATTAAAGCATTTAAGTTAAGAAATGGGAATTCCTTCAATAGTGATTCTTCATTACTTAGACAGATTGCTCATGTTCTTAATATGAGCTGTTGTCTCATATGCCTTGTGCAGTAACATGGACTCTCCTTATCTCCTACAGACTTCTGCTGGATGTGTCTAGGAGACTGGAAGACTCATGGCAGTGAATATTATGAATGCAGTCGGTACAAAGAAAACCCTGATATTGTAAACCAGAGTCAGCAAGCACAGGCCAGAGAGGCCCTTAAGAAGTACTTGTTCTATTTTGAGAGGGTAGGCAACATTTTCTTGGCTAGAGTTAACTGTAGTCTGAGCATCTTGTCTTGTGCCAATGGTCAGTGCTAACAATGCCTGTGTTTGCATTCACTCAGTGGAGAAACATTCTGTAGCCACAACAGTTCCATAACCTGAATTTAGAATCTTCCTCAAGGTTACTTTTCCAGATGCAAGCTTCTTTCCAGAAGATATCAGCCCTGTAATGGGAGTGCTCTTCTTTGATGTCCATAGCATTTGCTTGCTTTAAATCTTATAATACTGAGCTGCCCATGTTCTATAGGGAAACTTTTCATAAGGGGACAGTTTGCCTTTCTCAGATCTGTGTTCCCTTGCACCAAATCTAAAAACACACCTTAGGTTATAATTCTTTATCAGTTCTTATGTAGGTTCTGCACTACGGAATGCACCAGTGTATCCACACAACTTCCTATCAACTGAAGCTGGCAATACCAGCTCAGGGTACTTAAGCAAAGATCCCTCCCTCATATCTGAGGTCCTTTAAAGCAACAATGATCAATTCTTAAGGCTGGCATATCTGCAAGATAAAATGCTTTATCACAGAATGTTAGCCCTTCTCTGGAAACAAAACTAACATCTTTAAGGCTTTTGACAATGTCCCCCATGATATTCTTGCAAGCAAGATAGTAAAATGTGGGCTAGACAATACAACTGTTAGGTAGATTAGTAACTGGTTGACTGACCGAACCCAAAGGGTGTTCAGCAGTGGCTCTTCTTCATCCTGGAGAGAAGTGACCAGTGGGGTGCCATAGGGTCTGTCCTGGGCCCAGTGCTATTCAACATCTTTGTTAGTGACTTGGATGAAAGAATAGGGGGCGTGCTTCTCAAATGTGCAGATGACACCAAATTAGGAGGAATAGCTAATACCCCAGAAGACAGGATGAAAATTCAAAATGATCTTAATTGATTAGAAAGCTGGCCAAAGCTAACAAAATGAATTTCAACACAGAGAGATGTAAAGTACTGCACTTAGAGCAAAAAAAATGAAATGCATAGATATAAAATGGGGGACACCTGGCTTAACAAGACTACGTATGAAAGGGATCTAGGAGTCCTAGTAGACCATAAGTTGAACATGAGTCAACAATGTGATGCCGCAGCTAAAAAGGCCAATGCAATTTTAGGCTGTATTAATAGAAGTACAGTATCTAGATCAAGGGAAGTAATAGTGCCACTGTATTCTGCATTGGTCAGGCCCAACTTGGAATACTGTGTCCAGTTCTGGGCACCACAATTTTAAAAGGATGTTGAAAAACTGGAGTGTGTCCAGAGGAGGGCGACTAAAATGGTGAAGGGTCTGGAAACCATGCCCTGTAAGGAACGGCTTAGGGAACTGGTCATGTTTGGCCTGGAGAAGAGATGGTTAAGAGGGGATATGATAGCCCTCTTTAAATATTTGAAGGGATGTCATATTGAGGAAGGCACTAGCTTGTTTTCTGCTGCTCCAGAGAATAGGACTCGGAACAGAAAAAGCGATTCCGGCTCAACTTTAGGAGGCACTTCCTGACAGTGAGAGCTGTTCGGCAATGGAACACACTCCCTCAGAGAGTGGTGGAGTCTCCTTCCTTGGAGGTCTTTAAACAGAGGCTGGATGGCCATCTGTCAGGGATAGTTTGATTTTGAATTCCTGCATGGCAGTGAATTGGACTGGATGGCCCTTGTGGTCTCTTCAAACTCTATGATTCTATGAACAGTAATTATTTTTTCAGCAGCTCTGCTGGTATCTAAACTGTTTTAAAACACATGATAATGGGATGTGGCAATAAACAGAATATCACTGAAAATAATGGCTGTTTCTTACTTACCTGTCTGGATTTGTAGTCAGATTTGCATAGTAGCAATGATGTTCTTATAAAAGAAGGAGCAGTAGGGAAGCACCAAGTGAAGGTGAGATGGACAGCCAGCCATCTAGGACTTGAAAGTCTCCAGCGTGTATAACCAGGCTAACCCATTCCAAGGATAATCTTCCGAATGGTATCATCTTTGCTGGTTCAAAGAATTTATAGTGTGATTTATGTAACAGACTAAAATCAGTTAACATTGAGAGTTTTTTAAAAAGCCACTTCAGGGGTTTCTCATGGTGGAAAACTTCAGATAAATATAAATATAATCAAGAAATGAGAACTTAAGCTTATTTTAAAATATTCTCAGAAGGTTAGACCTTGAGCTTAACTTTGTCACAGCTAAGCTGATATTGAAAGTTTGATACTTAAAACACATGCACATATACTTTTTACATGATGGTGGTGGTAGTGGTGGTACTTAAGGGAGCTGCCAGTTGGTATAATGCAGGCCCAACAAGAGCTTAGATTTTTTATTTTATTTTATTTGTTTCCCACTTCCCTCCCAGCATGAGGCTCAAGGCAGCAGTCCAAATTACTCTTTTGGAGTGCAGGTTCCAGAACCCCCAGTCACCATGGCCATTGACATTACAGTTAATATATAAAAAAGGTTTTTTATTTTTATTTTTTGGCGCTCTGGGTTCTATGCCACGAATTCTGTATTCCTCTCAGGTATTACTTGTGTTTGGACATTTGTCTAAACTGGAATTATTAAGCCATGTATGAACACAAGGCTGGGCTTCTTGTGATACTTGAATGTATTGTACTTGGATTCAAGCAAATATGAGTATGGAAAAGGATATTGGTAGTGAGTCTGGCATATGGGACACTAGGCCTACATGGATTGATATCTCCTATTCAGAAGTAACACATGAACAAGACTGTCAATACAAATACAAAGCGAGAATATGAGTGGAAATGTCATATTGCTCCTAGAACCCATTAAAAGATAATGAGGTGATACTAAAAAGTGTGTCTAATTTGAAAGGAACTTCTCTACAGTATTTTCAGATGAGTTACTCTAGTTTACTGAGTCTCAGCATATCTTTTTTGCTTGTCCTCCCAGTGGGAAAACCACAATAAGAGCTTACAGTTGGAGGCGCAGACATACCAGCGAATTCAAGAGAAGATACAGGAAAGGGTGATGAATAACCTGGGAACGTGGATAGACTGGCAGTATCTACAGAATGCAGCAAAGCTACTGGCTAAGGTGGGCGTCTTTGCTGTTAAATGCAGCTCCATCATGTCTGTACAGGAGTGGGGTGGGGTGTGATCGAACACAATAATAGTTCATGGATTGTATAGCCACAGAATCCTATTCCTGATCTAGAGGGCTTAAATAGTAACAAGGTGATGGCATAAACCACAGGCCACCAGTCAAGGAAGGCATCAGATTGATTTTTTAGTAGCTTGAGATCTGAATTATAAACTGGGGTGGGTTGTTTGTATCCTTCAAATTTTGTTGTGGGGATGTTGGTGGATTAGGATGTGGAAGTATTTCTTGTATGCCTCAATTTCTAAATGCACCCTTTGAACATTCTTGTGCTGATATTGCAAACATTGGAAAACTCAACGTTGGCATGCTATTCAACTTATTCAATGGGTTTGTCTTACTGGCAGCTCTAACCATTGTGTCACATAATGGTGTTGTATAGCATATTGAGTGGGTGTATCTTTCAAAGCTGACAGACAGCTCCCCCCCCCCAAATTTGGAGACAAACAGAGAACTTAATCTGCTGGCACAGTGTCATGAGCACAATTTACCAATCTGCCTTTCATTCTTTTTTACTGCAGTGTCGTTACACGCTGCAGTACACATATCCCTACGCCTACTACATGGAATCTGGTCCCAGGAAGAAATTGGTAAGAACTTTTAATGGCAACTAAATGTCTTAATGAATGAGATGGGAAACATGGGGACTCAAACAAAGTTGTCTTGTCAATATCTAAGAATGATCCAAAGGCACATGATGGAAATCAGTTGATAACAGTAGGTAAATTCTGACTTTATTGGACTGGGTTGGGAGACCACCCAGGAACAATAGCTAAGTGAGTTCTGCAGAAGAATGGGATATAATTATAATAAATTACATATCTTGTTTTTACTTTGTCTTCCATTGATTGTCTTTGGCAAGTATGCCAGACTATAACATTTACAGTACACATTAAATAGTCCCATAATGTTCAGTATAGTTTATTTGCAGCAGGAAGGGCACTATAATGTTACTGTTGTCTATTATTTTTTCAGTATTTTTAGTCTTCGCCTCATCTTCAAGACTGAATAGGAGTTTCTGTGAATTCTGGTTTTATTTTTTGTAGGGAGAAAGATAGGTGACATAAAACATATTGCTTTTCATAACATAAAAAATTAGCAAGGATCACCAGTTGTACAAATATGTAGTCTTTTAAAACATTATTTGCTCACTTGCCAGGCCTACCCATTGCAAAAACATGTTTGGAATTAATGAAACTATACTGAAAATCTTAAACATATATTGATAGCATGTAAGAATGCTGCTTCCCTTTTGAATCACAGGTTTTTATGTTAGAAAGGTTCTTATGCAAGATAACCTAATAAAACAGATGAGCTGTCCCAGAACAGCACTATATGAATATACTCAGGTTATACAGAGGAAGTGAAGAATGACCAGTGGTGATATCAGGTTCCCAGTTTTGATGTGGGATTTGTCCAGCACCTTTTGGTACTCATGTAGTTAGACATCAGATACAGAAATGCTGCTGTCTGACTGCTTGAGCAGTGAATAATAATAATAATAATAATAATAATAATAATAATAATACCGTAATATAAAATCTATTTATACCCTGCTCCTCTGTTAAAAACAATTGGGGCGGCTTACAACAGTTAAAATTACATCAAAATACAAACTAAAAACCCCAAAACCCCACCCTCCCCATTAAAAAAGTATTAAACTAAGCATCCATAAAATTTACAAAAATCTTTTAAAAAACATAGGATATATTAAACCGAGCAGCAGGCAAGCCAGAAACTAAGAGAGGGCGAGAGGTGCTTTAGCCTTGGCTTGCTATATAATGTTCCTTCAGAAGTGCCTTCCAGTGTGAACAGCAGCAGCTATATGTATTTTTCAGGGCAGGAGATGTGGGAATGTAGGGAAAGAGAATAGAAAGAGTATTTTTTTTTTCTTTGATTTTTATTTGTTTCTTTTCAGTTTGAATACCAGCAGGCTCAGCTAGAAGCAGAAATTGAAAATCTCTCATGGAAGGTAGAGAGAGCAGATAGTTACGACAGAGGGGTGAGTAACAAGCTTTGGCCACATTCCTTCTATCTAATTCATGACTTCATTTTTTGTACAGAAGAGGTCGACAAATCCCATGTTTGATGCCAGGGGAACTGGTATTAAAATTGGAGAAGTGGCTGTTGGCTCCTTGAAATACTTTCCTTGACTTTCTTATCTTTGTCAAAAATACCATATTTGAGAAACATGGTGTATGTTGGTTTTTTATTTACATCAGTGATGGATTTCAAACTTTTATAAGGACATCACCTAAGTGCCATCTTCTTCACTCACTAAGATTAATGAAAAGCTCCATGAGATTGGAGATCATTAGTTGGGCTCATATTCTAAAATCCACTCTTGACCATTAGTTACATTCCATGCCTCAGGGATCAAATTTAAAAGAATACATCAGGGGTAGGCAACCTTTCCCCTTTAAGGGCCGAGGGACTTCAGCTCCCAGAAGCCTTAGCCATGTTGGCCAATAGTCCCATGTTGACCAATAGCTCCTGGGATTCTGGGAGCTGAAGTCCCTTGGCCCTTAAAGGGGAAAGGTTGCCTACCCCTGGAATACATGATATTTCATTCCCCCACCCTCTTTTTGTTAGATTAGCTGTAGGGGGATTGCAGTTAGGACAGGGTCAGGGAGGAGGTTATTAGTTTTAAAAAAATATGTTTTGTTTTATGTTGTTCCTTGTATGTTATTTTATGTTTATTTTTTAAAAATCCATTTTTCTCTTGCATGGATATCTGTGAGAAACTGGTGTGAAAGGGGGAATGAATTAGAATGGAAAGTGTGTTCAAGTCCATAGAACTTCCCGCATATTTGTGCATAATAATATACTCACCCCTTTCTGGAAATCATTTCTCTAATTCATTCAGTCTATGTCAGTTTTTCTTTGTAGTCTCTGTGATTCCCACAGTTGGGCAGACTATCCAATTGGGACTGACATGGTTGGGTATGCTGCCCAATTGTGTGTATTCACAGATGACCGCTCAAAGACCTACAGTTACAGGTATGCAACCTCTCCTTTCTTTGCCAGCAGAAATAAAGCTGATCTTACTCTTTCTCTCCTTGCCCAGGACTTGGAGAATCAGATGCACATAGCTGAGCAGAGGAGAAGGACCCTGCTGAAAGACTTCCATGACACATAAAGTAGCAGGAGCTGTCAGGGCGCAGGGGTGAGAGCAAAGTGCAAGGTGGCGGTGGGAGCGGCAGCAAATGCAGCACAAGAATCTGGCCATCCATCACCACCTCCACAGAGAAGGGCTGAGGACAACACTTCACCCTCCCCTCGCAAAGCCAGACACAAGCTAGCACCACAGCATAGTCTTCTGTTTTTCCTCTCTTTTTCTGCTTTTCATTTTTGCCAGGCTAGAGGCTGGTGTTCAGATTGGCACCTTCTCCTGGGACTTCTTTCTCCCTGTTCTTGGATTGTTCTGGGAGGGAGTGTTGGTTTCTTTTCCCGAATGGCTGTTAATAGCATTAGATCATTACAAACTTGCGTAATTTTCAACGGTTGTACAATTATATAAAACAAACCCCTAAAATAACACAATCCCCTTTTAAAAAAATAAATTGGAATTGGAGTGTGTTTCCTTTTTAATAAGCTGCTTGTAAAATTAATGGCTGCTTCTGTTCTCTTCTTCCACCACCCCTCTTTTGCACTGAAGGTTATGAAATAGACCAGCTGTCTGTTTGTTGGCACCTCTGATGTGCACTTTTTGTATTGCTTGCCCTTCAGGTGATTAGTGCCTAGGCCAGCATACAGTTGAGTGGCCCTCCTAGTCTTCTCTGGCTATGCTGCAGCAGTAGGGCAGTGCTCAGGGCAGCATGGAAAATGGCTCTAATCTTAATGTTCCATTGACTTGAGGTTTTTTCCTGCATGGATTTGGGGTTGGTTTTTTTGTTTTGTTTTTTGGCTTTGTTTCTCTGGACTCCTCTTCTCTGCCAAAATTGAATTCTTGAAGGAGTTATGTGAGTACAACCTCAGCTGTCAATAGCATAGTAACAGCCACTTTGGTTTTACCCTGGGGATCATAGAGCAAGCCATGTTACATCCAAGCCTTGCATAGCTGAGCAACTCAAGTCATGTCATGCGACAACCTGGTCCTTTACATGACTGTAAGGTGATACATCAGGGTTTATTTCTCTTGCCCTGACAAGATCAGATTTCCCCCTACTGTTCATTGAGGGAAGGATGTGCCATTTAACATGATGTTTGTTTTTTTTATATGACAAAGGACTTGTCAATATATATATTGGCAGCATGACAAGTCCTTTGAAACATGTTTGAATGGTAAATATACATCACTGTCCTAGACGCGATTCAAAAGCTGGCTGAAAAGTAACCAGCAAATAAGTAGAGTGCTGCATAATTAGTATTAAGGTTCATGGTGGCTTAGGATTGGCAGGGGACTCTGAACTCCTTCATGTGTGTTCATGTCAAATTTTCCTCCATCCATGGTAAAAGCTAGCTGTAAAACAATGTCCAGAAACTGCTGTGTAAGGTGTGTGAAGAGCACATCTGGTTACTTTTGAGAGAGGAACCACTTAGGGCCTGAACAGACTGCCAGAAATAATCCAGCTTGAGACCACTTTAATTGCTCTGGCTCAATGCTAGGGAATCATGGGAACTGTAGTTTATTGTGGCACCAGAGCTCTCTGACAGAGAATGCTCAATGCTTCAGAAAAAAATACAGTTCCCATGATTCTCTAGCATTGAGCAAGGACAGTTAAAGTGGTCTCAAGCTGGATTATTTCTGGCATTAGTTCACACTCTTAGACAGGAAGATGGAATTGCTGGCTTTTTCCTGAAGTTGCTCTGTTAATGGCCTGAAATGAGAATATTGTTGCCACTTTGTTTACAAAAGCATGTTGCACTGAGCTTTTCTTTGTGCATTGATCATGACCTTTTGGATTTGTAAGAGGGATTAGATCATTATTCTCTGCTCATTTCACCTGCCTTTCTGGCCTTTGAGTTTTATTAGTGACTTGGATATTGTCCTGGCTCTTGGAGCTCATCTGCCATGCCACTCTCTGTCCCCTTCAACTGCTGCTACTACTACCTCAGGCACTCCAAGGAAAATAAGTATACCCTCCACTTGCTTGCTCCCCTAGTAGATGATCCCAAACCCTTTTAATATGACTATCTCCCCATCCAGTAGCCCATTAACCAAATGTAGGAAGGAAGGTACAAGACTAAGCATAAATGCCTAGGAAAGAAACTCCCACACGCCCATCCTTCTCATGCTTCCCTCTTCCATTTACCTTTTCCCCTTCCCATTGGTCTTTTATAAGTCTCTTGTAGCTGATACAGCATGACAACCTCATCAGGCTTGCTCCTTTAACCCATGTTGATCTGCTGTAAGCGGAGATCATGTGATTGTGTTATATTGGCTATAGATGTTTCAGTTTTCTCTGCATGAAGTCCACATCTGGGCCTTTGATATATAGAAACAGCCAAAATCTTTTAGCAAGTACAAAAAGTTCAGTGTGTGTGTGACTAAATTACCTACAGGATACCTTAGCATTCATTCTGTTACTGGTTTGATGAGATGTAGTGCATAAATTGCTAGCACAGGGTTACTTAATCTAACCCAGCTGCAGTTGGATCAACATCAGCCTCCAGTTATGGAGACCATTTGACTTCCCAGTTTTTACTGTTAATTGCTCACCTGACCTCCTTGCTTGCTTACACAGTGTTCAGTCTTTGAAAGAAATGAGCATCTTTTTTTCTTTAAACTGGACTATCTAGCTTGTTGAGTTTATTGTGTTATGGCATACATACTTCTGTAGCTCAGTACAGTCTAGTGCAAAAGGGACTGATGTATGACTTGCACTACATCTGACAAACACTTGCAACTGGTTGAATTTGATAGTAGTGCATTCACAATGTCCAACATCAAACCAAGCTTTCTATACAGTGCATTAAGATGTGCTCTGAAAGCAAGTATTGTAGGGCTTCATTCAGCATTGCATTGCTTGTGCAACAGAATTTTCCTGCCTTCTCCTCACTCTGGCAACTTCCCGCATGCCCCCCAAATTTGCTTTAGAGGGTCTCCCACTCTTGAGAGCAGATTTAATGGGAGGTGAAGGACTATGGCTTGAGGTTAGGGGAAGAACTGCTTCATTGGTGGTTGCCATTCTTTCTCATTAGTGAATGGATATGGTTGGATTTCATCAAAATAGCTGCCACTGAGTTTAAAACTGTCAGCATTCATGTATGCCTAAACTATTATTTTTAGTCCCAGAATTTACAGATGAACAGATTGTTTTTCCACAATATCCTCCCTATTTTAGAATTGCACAATCCCTCAGGCACTGCTTGAAAGGTTTTGTCATTGATGGAAATAGGTTATGCCCTAGGAATGTATCCTTTTTTCCACTGTGGAAACATATAGTGGTATTTTTATTACCAGCATGATCCTAGAGTAAGTCATATTTTTCTCCTCTTTGGAAGATCCCTGGATGGGGTGGGGAGACTGAAATTAAGAATTCATGGCATCTGAGCCGGGCAAGAATGGTGAACCTGTGGCCTTACAGATGTTGAACTTGCAACATCCTTTATCTCATACCATTAGCTGTGTTGACTAGGGCTGATGGGAGATGAAGTCAAAAACTATCTGAAGGGTCACACACAGTCCTGCTACAGGTAATTTATTTCCCTCATTGCTAGTTAACATCCTATACTCAGCGCTTTTGTCTTCCTTTTTCTGTAAGACTTGGGCCTAAGCCAATTTGGCAGCTATTTTCCACTCTCATTCTGCTTTTTAAAAATATTGGCTCGGCTCACCTTTGTCTCCAGTGCTTATTTTAGTTTGATTTACCTTCCATTCAGTATTCCCGGCCACAGCTTTTTTATAAAGAGACACAGAACATCTAAGGCACTATCTCTGCCTCAACTCCTGATAGTGAACATGGAGACATTCAGTTTATAATAAATTCTCCTGGCCAGCAGATTTTCATGCAACTCAAAAACTTGCACACAAGTATCAAAAGAGACTGTACAAAGAGTAGAAAAATCTTTCTCACCAGTTTTTTGCTTGTACTCTCCTAGCAACTTTTCTCTTTCGCAGCAGCTAGGAGTTTTCTGTTAACCTAAAACTGAATGTCATCTGTGTGCCATGCTAATGCTGCAGGAAGAACCAGAGACTCCTGTCCCTACTACAGCACTGTCTCACTTCGTTTTAAAACTTTTGGTTTCTCAGATCGGCTTCACTTCTCAATAGATTTTTTAAAGGAAATCTCTTACATGCTCACTCAAGTCTGGACTGTTCCAAGTTTTCAGGTAGTAGCTTCTGCTATGGGAGCTTTTTTTTATTACACAGAGTGCTACATTATCATGGCTGCCTTTGCTCTGTCCCTCATTGAGGTATAGGGGAGGGAAAGCAATCTCAAGAAACTGCCAACACTTTTTCCGGCATTAGGATGGGAAGGGGCAAAGGAAAGAGCCCTTGAAGTTTCCCTTCCTTAAAATTGTTTATTTGAAATAAATTGTGAATTTCTAATTTTAAAGATGTGTTTTGTCTTTTTTTCCTCCTCTGTTGACGCTGAATGTATCACTGAATAATGAGAAGGAGGTAATGGGCTAAGAGCAAGATAAATTTAAATTTTCAGGTTAATCTAGAGCTGGGAAACTGTTACTCCACCAATCTGCAATTGGTTAGAGATCCCACTTCTATTTTTGACATTGCCAAGGTTTTGTGTTCTACTTCCTGGATAATGCATTGTGAAACCACGTTGGTTTATAATGTGTTCTGCTACTGCTGATTTTTCAGGGTGGCCCAGTCTGCAGTGTCTCAAACCAACCTGAGCACAAAATGCTATTTGAAAACACTGAAATTCTGGACCATGACAACAACAACTATCGGATCAGAATGCACAGGGAAGCCATTGAAATCCACAAACACTTGGACAATTTCAACAGGAAAGAAAAAACTTTGAAAGTATACAAAGTTTGGCTACCAATCCTCAAAAACACCAAAATCAGGACTCAGCAAATGCAAATGAGCTTCACCCAGGGTCAGGGGGTTTCCCAGCAGATAATGGACCATAAATTAAATAGACACTAATCCTCCTCGCATAGCCTCCCACCCGGAGGCCTTGCCATTCAATAGAACAATACACAGATTAACATGTAAATCACATCCTCTCAACTAAAGGTCACACAGTGTGTGTGTATACATATATATATATATATATATATATACACACACACACACACATACCGTATTTTCCGGCGTATAAGATGACTTTTTAATCCTGGGAAAGGGTCTCAAAAGTCGGGGGTCTAATACGCCGGATAGAGGAGGAGGAGGATGAGAACGGAGGAGGGAGAAGAAGGGACTCAAGGCAGAGAAGAAGGCAAACAGAGGGGAGAGAAAAAAGGACCCAGTAAGAGCAGAAGGCAAAGGAGGGGAGAGAAAGGATTCAGGCAGAGAAGAAGACAAACGGAGGAAGAGAAAAAAGGACCCAAGGTAGAGAAAGAGGAGGGTGAAAAGGCGGGGGGGGGGGAGAAGAAGGAAGCCACTTCTAAGCTTCTTGTTGTTGTTGTATGCCTATGAGTCATTTCCGACTTACAGCATCCTAAGGTGGCCCTATCATGGCAAGGTTTCTTCAGGGGGAGTTTGCCATTGCCTTCTCCTGAGGCTGAGAGAGTGTGACTTGCCCAAGGTCACTCAGTGGGTTTCATGGCCAAGTGGGGACTCGAACCTTCGCCTCCAGAGTCATACTCTGATACTCAGATAGGGTGACCAAATGTGTTCAATGCAAAGGAGGACAAGTCACTACAAAAAATGTAGGACATAAATGAAAAAAATGTAGAGAAAGCTAAAAACACTAATATAAATGTAAATCCATGCTTCTTAGCCATGCTTAGAGAGAGGGTTGACATGGAGGGCATGTCCTGGAAAGGAGAGGGTTGACATGGAGGGCATGTCCTGGAAAGGAGAAGGCTAAGTAGCCCATTTCCCGCATCCAAGAGCTCTCATAATATGGAACCATGGCAGTTAAAGTGGTGTCAGACTGCATCAATTCTACAGTATGGATGCAGCCTGAATCTGCACTGCAGAAATAATGCAATTTGACATTGCTTTAACTGCCATGGCTCCATCTTATGGACTCCTAGGATCTGCAGTTTGCTTTGTGGTACTAGAGCTCTCTGACAGAAAAGGCTAAATATCTCACAAAACTGCAAATCCCAGAATTCCATAGCCTTGAGCCAGGGCAGTTAAAGCAGTGTCAAATTGCTTTAATAAATTTCTGCAATGCAGACACAGCCAAATTTGATGTGTTGCTTGGGCATGGCTTCTTTAACAAGTCTGCACAATGAGAGAGAAAGAGAGTGTACCCTTGAAGATTTATCTAAAGAATAAGTTCCTTAACTTGGAGGTTATATGTGTATGTTGTGTGCCTTCAAATTGTTCCTGACTTATGGTGATCATGGGGTTTTCTTGGCAAGATTCTCTCAGAGGAGGTTTGCCATTGCCTTCCCCTGAGGCTGAGAGTGAGTGGTTTGAGTGTTGGAGTATGACTCTGGAGACCAGGGTTCAAAACCTTACTTAGCCACCGGTACTGACTGGGTGACTTTGGATGAAGCACACTCTCTCAGCCTCTGAAGAAGGCAAAGGCAAACACAAATCCCCTTTGAACAAATCTTGATGAGAAAACTCTGATAGGTTTACCTTATTGTTGTTGTGTCCCTCCAAGTCATTTTTGACTTAGGGCAACCCTAAGGTGAACCTATCATAGGGTTTTCTTGGCAACTTTCTTCAGAAGGAGGTCTGCCATAGCCATCCTCTGAGGCTGAGAGAGTGTGACTTACTCAAGGTCAGCCAGGGTGTGGTTTTTTTTTTATGCTCAAGCAAGGATTCGAGCCCTGGTCTTCCTGAGTTGTAGTCCAACGCTCAATGTTGGCTGAATAGGTTTAGCTGAGGGTTAGCAAAAGTCAGAAATGACTTGAAGACGCACAACAAAGACCACCTTCAAAGTACCATACTCAGGGGAAAGGGCTCTGTATGTGTTCAAGTATACTTTATTCCCTTTTAGTAACTGCATTGTACTTAAGTATTCATAAAGATGTCTGGCCTGATATAGCAGATTTATTGTATGTGTGTAGTAGTATGTATGACACTTAAAATGTGACAATGTTTGCATCTGCACAGCAGAATTAATCCAGTTCGACACAGCTTTAAGTGTCATGGCTCAGTGCTATGGAATTCTGGGATTTGTAGTTTTGTGAGATATTCATGGTGAACAGGCACCCTCCATTTACAGGGCATGTCCTCCATTTCAACCTTCTGTGTAGGTGGAATTTCAAAATGTCCTCCATTCTGAGTAGAACTAAAGCATGCATTTATATTTAGTTTTTTATTATGTAATGTCCTCCCTTTTGCAGCGCCTTGCCCACCTTTGCAGGGGTCACCCTGGCCCTTCTTTGAGACGGCATCTGCACTTCAAAAATAATCCAGTTTGACACCACTTTAACTACCATGGCTCAATGCTAACAATTTCTGGTACTTGTAGTTTTGTGAGCTGTTTGGGCATCTCTTGTCGGGGAGCTCTGGTGCCACAACGAACTACAAGTCCCAGGATTCCATAGCATAGAGCCATGACAGTTAAAGCAATGTCAAACTGCATTAATTCTGCAGTGCAGATTTAGGCAACTGGCAGTCTTAACTACTAACTAGGCCCCTTGCAAGAGGAACTTTGAGGCCTACTTGTTATTATCACCAGCGGCTCGTCTGTCAACAAAGCAGCACTTTTCCCTTACACAAAATGGCTCCTATTTCAGCTTCAACTCAGAGGATGCCCTTAGCAATAGCAAGTACATTTCTATACCGCTTATCAATGCACTTAAGCACTCCCGCCTAAGCAGTTTATTGTAGCGAAGGATGGACGGCTAAGTGGACCTTGGAGTCCTGCCTGAGATCGAACTCACAACCTTGTGGCTGCAGTACTGGCATTTAACCACTGCGCCACCAGGGCCTCCTCGGCGTCCTCCAAAAACAGCTCTAGCTTCAACTCACAGGATGCCCTTAACAAAAATGGCTCCAACTAACTCAGTGAATAATGCCCTTTTTCAAAATGGCTTTCTGTTGCAGAGGCGTAAACAAACAGCGAGCGGAGACGAAATTGGTCAGGATCCAAAATGGCTCCCTTGTACGTGCCTGAAGCCAAGGTGCGTGCCCTTTTCTTGGCAATTCCCTAGCAGCCCTTTTGCCCCGTGTGGAACACAACCCCTCTTCCAAGGCCTTCAATCAGTGGCACTTCCACGACGACGAATGGACCGCCTCCTCCGTGCGTGATGACGCAACGCAGATCGCGTCATTGTTTAAACCGCGAGGCCTGTGGAGGCGCTGCCGCTGTGCAATTCGTGGGGCGGTTGCCGTGGTAACGGGCGGCCGCTTCGGGCCTAGCTAGGCCGGGCCTAAGATGGCGGCGGCTGCGGCGACGGAGGAGGAGGACGAGGAGGGTCCCTCGCTGCCAGGGCCGCCGATAGGGCGCCGAGCCGTCTGCTCCCGGCCCTACTTCGTGGTGCTGATGGTTTTCGCCCACCTCTACGTCCTCAACGTACTAGGCCTGCTCCTCTTCGTCCACATCAGCTCCGACGACGGCGACAGAGACACCACGGGCCCCGCACAGGATTCGAACCCGGCACCGCAGCCTTTGCCTTTGCCTTTGCCTCCTGGAAGCTCCCAGTCTTCGGCCCTGCCTCGCTTGGAGGGGATCAAGGCAAGAAGGCAAAGGCCCTCAGATACATATTTTGCCCTGAGTTTTGTAACGCTTTTATATAAAGTTTTTGGGGGGCAGGAGGAGCCTTTTCTCCTTCTCCAAAAGTGGTGGATGGTGGTGGTGCTTCCAGGACAGGGTGACCAGAGGGCGTCCTCCTTTTCCAGGGCACGTCCTCCATTTCAGCCTCCTCTAGGAGGAATTCCAAAAGGTCCTCCATTTCGTTAAAGCGCAACTCAGAAGTATGGATTTATATTTATATTAAGTGCCTTTAGCTTTTATTTACTATCCAGGAGGAATTCCAAAAGGTCCTCCATTTGGAGCATCACTCAGAAGCATGGGTTTATATTTATATTAAGTGTTTTTAGCTTTAATTTTCTCTCTCCAGGAGGAATGCCAAAAGGTCCTCCATTTTGAACATCACTAAGAAACCCGGATTTACATTTCTATGAGTGTTTTCAGCTTTTATTTTCTGTCCAGGAGGAATTCCAAAAGGTCCTCCATTTTGAACATCTCTAAGAAGCCTGGATTTACATTTCTATGAGTGTTTTCAGCTTTTATTTGGTCAGGTCCTCACTTTTTCTTGAAGGTCCTACATTTTGTGATGCCTTGACCTCTTTTGTGGTGAGGACACATCTGGTCTCCTTGTCTTCGCAGGCCTTGTTTGGTAGCTCAGGCTGAGAGGAAAGGACAGACTTTAAAGTTTTGGAAGCAGGAGGATTCTTTCCTCCCTCTCAAAAGGGATGATAAGGCTTCCAAGGGTGCATTTACAGTGTAGAAATAATGCAGTTTCACACCACTTTAAGGGCTGTAGCTCTATCTCGTGGCATCCTGGGATTTGTAGTTGCTTGAGGCACCAGTCTTTAAAACATACCCTTCTTTGTTCATGTTGTTTTTGGATGAGTCTACACTGTAGAATGCAATTTGAAAACACCATCCTAAGGAATCGTATGGGATTTATAGTTTGTTGAGTGTTTCTAAATAAAACAAACCTTCCTTGCTTCATGTGTTTTGGGTGCATCTACACTGTAGAAAATGATCCTCTTTGACACCACTTTTAAATGCTGTAGCACCATCCATGGAATCCTGGGATTGGTAGTTTGTTGAGGCACCAGTCTTTAAATAAAGCAAACCCTCCTTGGTTCTTGTTTTTTTGGATGCGTCTTCACTGTAGAAATACAGTGGGCACTTGGTATTGGCTGGGTTTTGGTTCCAGGACCAAACCAATGGATACCAAAAACCCAGGATGTTCAAGTCCCATTAAATACAATGCATAGTAAAATGATGTCCCTTATATAAAATGGCAAAATCAAAGTTTGCTTTTGGGAATATATATATATTTTCAAACCATAGATGGTTGAATCCATCTGTAGAATGGAGTCTTATTGCAGTTAAAGTGGCATCAAACAGCATTGTTTCTACAATGTAGATGCACCCCAAGTCTTTCCTCCCTTCCTGTTGTGTGCCTGATAGAGCAGATTTAAGCGTAGAGATGTTTTTGAAAGATAGCAAGCATATTCTCAAAATGTTCCAAGCACTACCTCCATTGCCTCTTCAGTGTTCAGTCACAGTATTCATGCAGGGGCATTATTAGGGGGTGCAGGGAGTGTGGGCTGCACCAGGTGACAATCGGGGGGGGGGTTGATACCTCTGCTCCCAAACGTATGCCTTTTGGCAGAAATGGGCTGTGACATTCGCCTGCATCCGTTTAAAATGTTGGAGCTCAGCAGAAGAGATGGTGTGAGTGGGACAAGGCTCAGTGGAAAGAGAAAGGAAAGGCCTCAGGATTTTGTTTTTAAAAAATAAGTTTAAATCTAAAAATTCTTTAAAAATGTTTTGTGTTACCAAATTTTCACTTTAAAGATTTAAACTATGTATGTGTAAATATGTTTAGGCTGTGCGTATGATGTTGTTGTTGTCGTAAACTGCCCTCAAGCTGACCCTGACTCATGGCAACCCTGTGGATGAGACATCTCCACGACTCCCTGTCTTCCACTGCTCTGCTCTGGTCCTGTAAATTTATACTTGTGACCTCCTTAATTGAGTCTTTCCATCGCTCTTGTGGTCGTCCTCTTTTTGTTCTCCCCTTCACCTTTCCTAGCATTACTGTCTTTTCTAATGAGTCTTGTATTCTCATGATGTGGCCTTAGTTTGGTCATGCATATGATATTGTGATTTAAAGGTATAGTTTTAATTTTGCTAGTTGTTCATGCAGAATTACATTCAGAGATATACAGAAATTACAATTTAAGAGTAACATTAGTACAAAAACATTACTAAGAATTCTGTATGGTGTGGTATGGGAGGAGATCAATGGGGTGTGTGTGAGTTATTGCATTGGCTGACACCAATCCTAGTGATGTCACTGTTCCATGTAGAGGTAAATACTTGTTTCCCCCCTTTAACTGGCCTTCGCTCTCCTAAATGAGTTTTTCAGTGCAACCCTTCCCCTGGTTCTCCTCTCATCCATTGTTGGTTACTTTTGCTTAACAAAAAGGAGGTATGATTTGGAACTGATGAGATATGATTTAGAACTGCTTAGTTAAACTTGGGCTGTCTGGTGTTTCAGAGTTTACCATGACATCCTTTAGTTGGGCGTTGTGTACAGTGTGCAGCACTATGAGTGTGGAGATCGGACCTGTCCATATACTTTATTTTTGAACTTTCCAAGTTCAGAACAACTAAAGGTGTGTGTGTATGAAGCTGTCTGAAGAGTCCTGAACCAGTATTCCAACTTAAGTTGCTGTGGGATAGATGTGATAACAATTCTGCATGATGGAACTAACCAGTATAGAATTTAATTCACTCTTTTTTCATTTCAAGGTCGGCCATAAACAGAAGGTGGAGCTGGTCCCTAACAGAGTCCATTTCATGAAGACTCTTAGCTTGAAACCACTTCTTTTTGGTAAGAAATAAACGCTAATGGAAATATATCTAAGTCTTGTGAACTCTAGATCTGTTACTAGGGGAAAGAGGCATGCCAAATATCAAAGTTAGCTTTCTTTTGATCCTAGAAATTTTGTCTCATTAATCACACTAATTATTAGCATAGTTTTCATTTGCATCCAAGCATTCTTTAAACCAGTGAGTCTGGAATTTTTTCAGATCTATAATTCAATCAGAATTTTTTTTCTACATGTTCCCTCTTTCATCTCCTTTCTCCAGGTTAAACAGGTGAAACAGAGAATGAGGCTCCTTTGCTTTTAACTGCTGTGGAGAAGAGCAGATTTTGCCCACTTGCAAGCTAGCATCAGCACATTATCATCTGTTGACATTTCACAGAAACTCTGTATTCTCAGGTCATTCTCTCTCTGTTCACTTAAGAGAAAGCAGGGAGCAGGGAGAAAAAGGGAACAATAAGGTGAACATATGTTTGACCTTCCTTTTGCCCATTTCAGTCAGCTGTAATTCAGTTGTCATGTGCCTTCATGTCATTTCCAACTTATGACAACCCTAATTGGAAACCCTATCATGGGGTTCAGAGGAGTTTGCCATTGCCTTCTGCTGACACTGAGAAAACATGACTTGTCCAGGGCCACCCAGTGGGTTTCCATGGTTAAGGGGGGGGGGGTTCAAACTTTGGTCTCCAGCATCCTAGTCCAGCACTCAAACCAGCAAGTAACAAATAGGGGTTGCAGAATGCCAGAAATAGTGCAAATTGAGTCCACTTTTAGGGTTAGGGTTAGTGCTAGGGAATCATGGGAATTTTTTTTCCTGAGACATTGAGCCTTCTCTGTCAGAGAGCTCTGGTGCTATAATAAAATACAGTTCCCATGATTCCCTAGCACTAACCCTAACCCTAAAAGTGGACTCAATTTGCACTATTTCTGGCAGTCTGCAACCCCTCAGAGTTACTAATATCCATACAAATTGCTGCTGGGGTTGGTGGCCAAAAATAGCTTCTAGTAGCCAGCGTGAATATGATAAAAGTGAGTCTATTATTACATCCTGCCCTTCTCCCAAGACTGGGGCTTAGGGCGGCTTACAACATTTAAAAAACAGTATAATTAAAAGCATACAAAAATAGTACATTAAAACAGAATTAAATTACTGCAATAATTAAAACAAATCACATGTTAAAATATCAAATAGTTTAAAAAGATAAAAAAATGTTTAAAACACATTAAACCAATATAACACCCAGACCATTCTTTAAAAGCTTTTGTTTTGAATGCCTGTCTGAAGAGGAAGGTTTTCGCTTGTCGGTATAAGGCCATCAAGGAAGGGGCCATTCTGGTCTCCCTGGGAAGGGAGATCCACAGTCTAGGGGCAGCCACGGATAAGGCCCTCTGTCACATCTCCCTCACCCATGATTGTAATGGGGGTGGGACTGAGAGAAGGGCCTCTCCAGAGGATCTCAGAGCCCGGGCCGGCTCATATAGGGAGATATGGTCTGCCAAAGAGCCTGAACCTGAGCCATATCGGGCTTTATAGGTCATTGCCAGCACTTTGAACTGTACTCAGAAACAACTGGCAACCAGTGGAATTGTTTCAGCAGGGGTGCAGTGTGATCTCTATAACCCGCCCCTGTTAGCAGCCTGGCTGCAGCTCTTGACCAGCTGAATTTTCCGAACACTCTTCAAAGGCAGCCCCAAGTAGAGCATGTTACAGTAGTCCAAATGGGATGTAACCAAGGCATGTACCACTGAGGCCAGATCCAACGTCTCAAGGAACATGCGTAACTGGTGCACAAGCTTTAAATGGAAAAGTGAAGAAGACGACGTGCTCCCTCGATCCCTGCCCATCTTGGCTGGTCGTCTCGGGGGACGATGCCTTGATGGCTTTTCTTAAAAAGGTCATCAATGCATCTCTTAGGGAAGGAATTCTTCCAACATGTTTAAAGGAAGCGGTTGTTAGACCGCTCCTGAAGAAACCTTCCCTGGACCCCCTGGATCTGAAAAATTATAGACCAGTTTTTCATCTACCATTTTTGAGTAAGGTGATTGAACGAGCTGTCGCCTTTCAACTTCAAGTGATCTTGGATGAAACCGATTTTCTAGATCCATTTCAAACAGGCTTCAGACCGGGATATGGGGTGGAGACTGCTATGGTCACTCTGGCAGATGACTTGTGCCTAAGCATTGACAGGGGAAGTATGACCCAGTTGGTGCTTTTGGACCTCTCAGTGGCTTTTGATACAATAGACCATGACATCCTCTTGGAACGCCTGAGAGAGTTAAGAATGGGAGGCACTGTACTTCAATGGTTCTGTTCCTCTCAGGCAGATTCCAGAGGGTGTCGCTCATGGACAGTTGCTCTTCAAAAATAGAGCTTACATGTGGCGTACCTCAGGGTGCCATCCTGTCCCCGATGCTGTTTAATATCTATATGAAGCCGCTGGAGGAGATTATCCATAGACATGGGGCGGGGTGTTATCAATATGCTGATGATACCCAAATATATTTCTCCATGTCTCTGTCAGCAGCCATGACGGCAGATGGCAGTTCTTCCCTCAGTCAATGTCTCGAGGCAGTAATGGACTGGATGAGGAACAACCGACTCAAGCTGAATCCAGATAAAACGGAGGTACTCACAGTAGGGGCCCCCAAACCAGGTATTGGGTCACAACCTCCAGTCTTGAACAGGGTCATGCTCTCTGCTAAGGACTGTGTTCACAGTTTGGGGGTGCTCCTAGACTCGTCGCTTCACATGACAGATCAGGTAAATGTGACAAGAGCGCCTGTTATCAGCTTACGCTGATAATGCCAGCTGCACTCTTTCCTGGAAGTAAAGGACCTAGAAACTGTGATGCATGCGCTGGTAACCTCACGATTCAACTTCTGCAATGCACTCTACATGGGGCTACCCTTATACCTAGTCTGGAAACTACAATTAGTACAAAACATGGCGGCCAGATTGATCACTGGGAAATCTAAGAGTGATCATATTACACCTGTTCTGAAATCTCTCCACTGGCTGTCTATTGGTTTCCGAACACAGTATAAGGTGTACTATTCCATAGGGATCGCCTTCTTCCATATAATCCGCCCCATACCCTCATGTCCTCTGGGAGGAATTTACCGCAACCGATAAAAACTAGATTAGCAGTAACCTCCCAGAGGACGTTTTCTGCTGCTGCTCTCAGACTGTGGAATGCCTTGCCGGAAGAGATCCGTTAAATAACCAACTTGGATAGCTTTAAAAAGGCTATCAAGACGGATCTCTTGCAACAGGCCTTCCCAGAATAGACTACTCCACGTGAACTGTGCTTCTTCCTGATATACATCTCTGTTATACACTTCTATTGGTGTCCCAGATCGTATGTTGTTTTAATCTTTATACTTTTATTATTGCATTTAGTTTTAAGGAGGGTATTGTATTACGGCTTTATGGCATGTATGTTTTTAATCTGTATTTATACTTGTAAGCCGTCTTGATTGCCAAGGCAAAAGATGGGGTATAAGAAAATAATAATAATAATAATAATAATAATAATAATAATAATAATAATATGCAAAAGCACTTCTGGTCACTGCAGAGACCTGGGCCTCCAGATTCAAAACTGAGTCCAAACTGCTAACCTGCATCTTCAGGAGGAGTGTAATCCCATCTAACACAGGCTGGATCCCTATTCCCTGATCTACCTTTTGACTGACCAGGAGCACCTCTGTCTTGTTTGGATTACGTTTCAATTTGTTTGCCCTCATCCAATCCATTACTGATGACAGACACTGGTTTATGACCAGGACAGCCTCCTTGGATTGAGGTGGAAAGGAGTAATAGAGTGTCATCCCCATATTGATGGCACCGCAGCTAAAAACTCCGGATGAGCTCTCCCAGCAGTTTCATAGCATAGGGGACAACACAGAACTCTGAGGGACTCCACAGGTCTGGCCAGGGGGTCAAGCAGGAGTCCCCTAGCACCACCTGGGTTCACCCCTCCAGGAGGGAATGGAGCCACTGTAAAACAGTACCCCCCTGTCCCATCCTAGAGAGATAGCCTAGAAGGATGGTTGATGGTATCAAAAGCCTCTGAAAGATCCAGAAGAACTAACAGGTGATGTAGAGTGCTTTTCTATTTCCATTGAGCAAATTAAGGCTTGTCCCATATAGAGTTAGTCCTCTCCTCTTATGCACACACCAGAATTCAAGAGCGGGCTTACAGGACAAATGACAAAGCTTCCTTTCTTCTGTCTTTCTTTTAAGAAATTTAGTACTGAACTGTGCACAGTTAAAAATGCAATCTCTCATTCAAACAAAAAAGCAGTCCTAGTTTTTCCTAACTCCTCTCCAGAAATCATTCCTCCCTCCACTTCCATCTCCTTTGCCAAAGACAAGCTCATCCTTTGCATTCACTACAGAGGGCTTAAATTGAGCTGAGCACAGTAGAGAAGGAATCTGTCTTCAAGACCAGGATGAAAGACAAGTAAACTGCTTTCAAATAGTCCACTCCAGATTTCTTTCCTTTTGTTCAGCAACTTTGTCTTGATATTGCTGCTTTAGTCAGTCTCAGCAAAAACAACAAGAATCATGAAGTGTCTCAAAGACTTAACAAAATTTAAATGGAATAAGTTTCCATCGTGTCCACGTCATATGTCATTATTATAGTATGACACAATACATTCATTAACCTTTCAGGTGCCACAAGCTTCTTTCTTGTTTTTGTTTATTTGTTTTTTAAATCTTCCCCAGTCCAGGATAACCAAGGCGAAAAGCAGAAAAGGACAGGGAGGAAATGAATTTAAAATAGTTCTGCCAACTCACATTGAGTTAGGATGTTTCCAGGTAAGCTATTTATCATGCAGTTGCTGTGCCTCATTCACAGAATTTTATGGGCTCCAAGCAGCCTCTTCTACTTGTAAACCTCTGTGTTTCCCCACCAATTCTTTATTTGTTCTATCTCCAAATAATATGTTATGGATGAAAAGGCAAAATATCTTTTGAGTGGTTACTCTGGGAGCCACCATCTGGAAGCATCCTCAGTCCTGGAGGCATGGCAGAATTAGAGACTCAGCAGATGGGGCTAGTTTGGCAACTAGCTTACAAGCTTAATAGGGGAAACACCATCCATTTTGTCTTATTTGTTTAAGAGCAAAATACTGCAGTTGGTTCATGCTGGAGGCAGCTTGCCAAAATTAAAATCATTGTTGCTATGGTGACAATGGCAAACCTAATTGTTGACTCCTGAATATAGATTCAGATTAGTTTTGTTTGTCTGCACAATATCTGTTACAAAGCCTGATATAAATACAACATACTTGCTAAAACAAATCAGTGACAACTAAAACTCTTACTATGTGAGACTAAATACATAACAGAGATCTTGTAGAACCTTTGAGACTTAACTGAAAGAAATAAAATTGGCAGCATGAGCTTTTGTAGACTACAGTCTACTTCCTCAGATGCTTTTGGTGGAGTGGAAGCCAGGGAAAGACAAATGTATGCCGTTGGTGTGTGAGGATGTCAATTCAAATTCCTTTGTGTATGGAAATAAAATAGCAAATCCAGTTTTAACAAGAGTTGTTTGTGGACAAAGACATAGCCATTTGGTATGGAAATGAAGTGGCAAGACCAGCCTGTAGGTGGGGAGAATAGATGAGTGTAGGATGCCCCCAAGAAGATGGGGTCAGATAGTGTTGCGATGTGTGTAGTGAGCCAGGAAGCCATTGTCCCTGTTCAATCCATTACTGAAGGACTGCAGTTTATGGATGAATTCTAATTCTACTGTTTCTCTTTCCAATCTACCTTTGTAATTCTTTTGTTCAAGGACCTCTGTTTTGAGGTCTGAGATGGAATGCCCAGGAGATTGAAATGTTCAGCCACCAGTTTTTGTGTATTCCCATTCCTAATGTCTGATTTATGTCCATTTATCCTCTGGCGCAGGGACTGGCCTGTTTCCCCAATGTAGAGTGCTGAAGGGCATTGCTGACACAGTATAGCATAAATCACATTAGAGGATGAGCATGTGAAGGTCCCCCTAATATTGTGGGTGATTCCATTAGGTCTTGTGATGACATTTCCTGGATAAATGTGTGAGCAGAGTTGGCATCT
Organism: Phrynosoma blainvillii; assembly: GCA_026167975.1. NCBI lineage: Eukaryota > Metazoa > Chordata > Lepidosauria > Squamata > Phrynosomatidae > Phrynosoma > Phrynosoma blainvillii. The sequence continues at coordinate 368,413,068 of JANUYF010000002.1, forward strand.
TGGTTTGCAGCAAGGCTTGGTACCTGTGTCCCTATCTGTGTCATGTGTCTTTCTGTGGATGAGTACCTGTTTGTGGTTTGGAGGCTGTCTGTAGGTGAATGAAGGTCTGCCTCCAAGAGCCCTTGAAAGAGCGGCATTATTGTCCAGAATGGGTTGTAGTTCATTGATGATGCACTTGAGTGGTCCCAGTTGGAAGCTGTATGTGACCACTAGTGGGGTTCTGTCATTTTCCCTCTTCAGTTTGTTCTGTAATAGATCAGTCCTGGGTACACATTTTGCCTTGTTTATTTGTTTTTTTAACTTCATGTGGTGGGTACTGTAGTTTGAGGAATGCTTGTTGTAATTCCTTGAGTTTGGCATCCCTGTCTTGTGGATCTGAGCAGATGTGATTGTATCAGAGGGCTTGGCTGTAGACTATGAATCTAGTGGTGTGTTCAGGGTGAAAACTAGAGGCATGCAAGTACATGTAGTGGTCCATGGGTTTGCGTTATAGTGTGGTGCTTAGATGTGGTGTCCAGAAAATAGACTTGTTCTGTAGATAGTTCCAGGCTGAGGTTGATGGTGGAATGAAAGTTGTTGAAACTCTGATGAAGTGTCTTGAGTGAGTGTTCTCCATGAGTCCAGATTATGAAACTATCATCAATGTACCTCAGGTAGACGAGAAGCTTCTGGGTACAGGAGTTAAGGAAGCATTGTTCTAGATCAGCCATGAAGATATTGGCATATGGTGGTGCCATGCACATGCCCATGGCAGTGCTATTAACTTGAAGGTATATGTTGTTCCCAAAGGTGAAGTAATTGTGTGTGAGAACAACCTGGCAGACCTTGGTGGCCAGGTCTGATAAGTTCCCATCTGGAATGATGTTCCTGACTGCTTATATTCCATCTTTGTGTGGGATGTTGGTGTGCAGGGATTCCACATCCATAGTGGCTAAGATGGTTTTTCCTGGAAGGTTGTGGATGCATTGTATCTTCTGTAGGAAGTCCATGGTGTCCTTCACATAGCTGGGGGTGTTGGTGGCATATGGTTTGAGGATATTGTCCATATATTTGGAGGCACCAACTGTAAGTGTTCCAATGCTAGAAATGATAGATTGCCCTGTTTATGTATTTTAGGTAATAGGTAGAATGTGCCAGGTTGGGGCTCCTGCAGTTGTCAATAAGGATTTGGTTTTTCACCTCCATGGGAAATTCCCTGAGCAATCTGTGCAATTCCTTTCGGTATTCCTCTGTGGGGTTGTTAGATAGGATTCTGTGAAATGTGGTGTTGGACAGTTGCCTCTCAGCCTCCTATATGTAGGCAGATCTGTTCATGATGACTGCCGCTCCTCCTTTGTCAGCTTCTTTGATGACAATATTAGGATTGTTCTTGAGACTGTGTATGGCATCTTGTTCCTTGCGACTGAGATTCTGTTGTAAAATGCATTTCTTGTTGATTATTTCTGTCTGGGCATGGCGGCAGAAACTTTCTATGTAGGAGTCTAGTTATGTGCCCTGGCCATTAGGATGAGTCCGTGTGGAGTTCTTCTTTTTATGAGTCTGAGATATATTGCTGTAGTTTCTACAGTTGTTTTGAGTAGATTGGTGTGATCCTTGTGTGTTGTTCTCCTGACTGGTGTCATAGTCCCTGAAGTATTCTTTGAGGAGTAGGCAGCAAGCAATAGAAGGCCTCTAGATCACTACAGAAACATATGTGGTGGGTTTGGATGGGCAGAAGGATAAGCCCCTTGACAATACAGACTCCTCTGCCGGACTCAGGTTGTTGGTTGTGGAGCTACTGGAAGACTCCACAACCAACAACAGGAGTGCCATGATTCCAGACAGCAATATTATACATTTATCACCCACAATGCTTCATGTGCTCATCCTCCAATGTGATTTATGCCATACTGTTTCATCAAGGTCCATCAGCACTCTACATCGGGAAAACAAGCCAGTCCCTGTGCCAGAGGATAAATGGACATAAATCAGACATTTCAATCTCTCGGGCATTCCATCTCAGACCTCAGAACAGTGGTCCTTGAACAAAAGAATTACAAAGGTAGTTTGGAAAGAGAAACGGCAGAATTGGAATTAATCCATAAACTGCAGTCCCTCAGCAATGGATTGAACAGGCACAATGGCTTCCTGGCTCACTACACACATTTCAACACTATCTGATCTCATTCTTTTGGGGCATCCTACAATTATCTATTCTTCCCACCTACAGGCTAGTTTCCAAGGCCATACTGGTCTTGCCACTTCATTTCCATACCAAATGGCTATGTCTTTGTCCACAAACAATCCTTGCTAAAGCTGGACTTGTTATTTCATTTCCATACACAAAGGAATTTGAATTTGAATTGACATTCTCACATACCAAGGGCATATATATGTCTGTCCCTGGCTTCCACTCCACCAAAAGCATCTGAGGAAGTAGACTGAAATCTACACAAACTCATGCAGCCAATTTATTTCTTTCAGTTAGTCTTAAAGGTGCTACAAGATCTCTCTTATGTACTGATTCTACAGACTAACATGGCCATATCTTTGAATTCTACTACTATGTGAGACTAAGAATCATGTTCTGGCCGAAAATAAAAGAATAAAAAATAAAAGAATGAGACCAAAAATTAATACTGAAAGTATATTACTACAGAGCAACTTTGACAGTGGCAATTAAAACAACTAGTTTTCTTTGCAGTCTACTGCTGTCTTTCTTTCTTTGCAGCAGATATTTGGACTCCTGTTGGAAAAGTGGCAACCTTGCTTATAGTGCACTTAATAAGATCTGCCACAATATCAGCCACCCCCCAACTGTCACTTTCTCTCAAATGATCTCACAAGAAATTAGTCCTGGAGTCACTTTATAATAACCGGTATAGTAAATAACGAACTACTAGATCTTCCAGAGCCACAAAAACATAATGGCTGTGTATAGAGGTTCCCTTTATACCTTCTCCATAAATAAGCTAAAGGCATTGTTTCCTAAAATATTTATCCCTATGGGTTAAGGAAGTCACAAATTAAGACTGTAATAATGTTGACCAATATTGATCCCATCCATCCTGAGTACATTGTTCCATGAAGCATTGTTTTGAGATATATATATATATATATATATATATATATATATCTCAAAACAATGCTTCATGGAACAATGTACTCAGGATGGATGGGATCAATATATATAACATTCAGGAATTCCTAGTAAGCACAGTAATGTGGCATAAAGGATTTAAAAAAATTTTTTTTTATAATACATAAGCTATAAATGGTTAGCCATTTTTTATTCAAACGGAAAGCACAGTAAGAAACTAGACAGCTCTCTTGTTACATTATTTGATTATCGATGTGGACAACCTCCTATGCTCAGTGGGCTTTACTGGACCTCCTGCAATACAGGTGGAGCCACATTGCCATCAGATGTAGCACCACTGGGGATATTGCTAAAATTTAGAGGCTCTCTGTGGTGCAGGAAGATGTTTGAGCGTCATCCCACACCATAGAGCATGACTGCCGAGCAAAGCATCTACTTCTGTGAGTGAAGTAACAGGGAAGGGAGGAGGACGGTGAGAATGCCTTGGGGGCAAAACAGACTGTCCCTGAAGTGGCGGCTTGACACCGGCCCTTTGATTGCTGGATCAAAAAGAAGCGCCAAAATGCCACTCCTTTCTGGGGCAGAAAAAAGGCACCCTCTCCGCTGCAGCCGCAGCTTTTCTGTGTGTGTGCGGTGTGTGGCATCTAAATGCCACACCACAGGAGTGCCACAATGCTGCTTGCTGTCTGGGCAGGTGGGTGGTGTGACGCTGGCTTGGGGGCGGCATCAGGGCGCAGGGACCTGTATATGTTATGCTCCCAAGCCGCCAAGAAGCCGCAGCTTTGGGGCAGTGTGTTTCACCCCTTGGGCTCTGCAAAACAGGCATGAGGACTGAATACTGTCTTTAAGCTGCTTTGATGCCCACCATTGCCTTAATTCAACAAGAATTTTGAAGGAACACACAGTGATGTTGTTGGTTTCTAAATACATAGTATTCATAATTTGCGAGTTCCAAAAGGAGTATATATGTGTTTGCGTAAAATAATAAAATAAAACTGAAGGAAGCTGCAGAAACAGAACATGTGGGGAAAAGTATAATTAGGAAATAGGTTGTGGGTGATAAGACGTTATCAGGCTCAGTTCTATAAGGTTGTGTGTTTATGTTTTCTGAAGTTTCTATGCAGTTGAATTAGCTTTCTAGTCATGTATGGCCCTCAGTCCTAGGAATAGTAGCCAACAATTTATTTCCTCCTGAATGAGGCTTCCCCATTCTTTTCTTAGTGCTGTGGTTTTCAAACCTTCTGCTTTTAGGGAATGTTTTCCATATAAGTTGTGCACATTTGTACGATACTTCTGCATATCTGTCAGATAAAACCAGCACACTGCAGATAATTCTGAGAAGTGTGCTGGGATCATATTCAGGGAATTGGCCTGGTTTCTTGGATTTCAGTATTGCCTCATGGGAACATAAAGTGTCCCCATGATACTTCTAATGTTTGCTGCTGCTGTATATTGAGAGGAAGGAAACTTTTCTATTGCTATTGTTCTTTTTGTTAGGAATATGTGGTAAGCTCCCAGGGAATAGCAAGATTCCTCATACACAGTTTGAAAACAGCTTTCTTAGTGCAGTGGTGTCTGATTCTGTCTGCTTTCTTGTCTTTCTTTTTTAAAAACCCTATAGCAAGTATACATTATATACAGTTGCTTGCCTCAGGCTTTGGATTAAAAAACAAACAAATCCAAACTGTTCTAGGTAAATGTATGGGAGCAGCTTTCTATCACTGGGATTAGATTTTATACCAGGAGTCTAAAGCAGTTCAGACCCGGCACTTGTAATGTTTCCATCGCCGCGCAGCAATCTGTAGATTTCGGTTCTTCTTGTGCCATGCATAGGCTTTGTGCACCACAATTTTGCCATTCTGCATTTCACCACTGATTACATATACCCCTGAGTTTGTGCCTCTCATAATGTTGTGCACACAGGTGGCATCTAGGTTGAGCCACTGTTGGAGTTTGGGGTGAGTTTCAGTCTTGAGGAGAGGGCCATGCTTCAATACTTCCAGTTTAGAGTCAAGCTCAAAGTCAGCAATAGTGGAGGTCTTGTTCTTCCTAGAAATTCTTATCTTCACAGCTAAAACAAATGCATGTGAGAAAAATCAGATTGCCATTAGGATATGTCAGTGATGGGTACACTTAAAACTTCTTGATCTCCTTTTAGAACCCTGAGAGCTGCCAGCTGGAGTGTAATGCCAAGATATACATGCAAGGAATTAAATAATTCAGCATTGTGGGATTAGTTTTGAGTACCATAACAGAACGGTACTCATAATCCATCCACAGATATCCACTCCTGATTATCTTAAACTTTATCTCAGCAGTATATGTTTGTATGCTGGAGGTCTGGTTGTCATTTTGTTTCTACTGTTGTTTTAAGAAAGGGAATCAAAACTCTATGCCAATGTACTGAAAATTTTCTGGCAATCTCTTATTATAGTCAGATCTTTTTTCTGCCCATCTGTGAGGTAAGTACAGTTGTCCCTTCCAATTTGCGAGGGATCCATTCTGGGCGGACAGACACACACACACACACACACACCGCAAATCTGAAATATCGCTAATATTCAAGTCTCCATTGTTTTCAATGGACGCACGTGCCATTTTATCCCTCCTCACTTGCCTGTCTGCAAAGGATCAAGACCGCAGATTTCAAATCTGTAAACGAGGAGGGAAGACTGTAACCATCAACTTTTTTCACTTTTCTCAGAAAGCAGATGGTCTTTATTTCAAAATATAACAACAGGGGTGGGCAACTTTGACAGGATGGGGAGATTATTCCCCCAATTGACTAACTGCTATTGAGGGCCAAACACCTACAGGGGACATGGCCTAAGGAGAAGTGGACATAATTTAATGGAACCATTAACAGATAAATTAAAAATAGATATAAATCATGTAAAATTTGTAACATTGAGTGAATATTTGTTTATTATAAACATAAAATTGGCTTATACTACAACTTATTATACTACAATATGCAATATATTTAATATATTACAATAAAAGTTGTTATTATATTGCCCAGCCATAGAACAAGGAGTTAATTAACTGTTGTTTGAAAATATTAATTAAATTGTAATCCATTAAATATTATTGAATTAATTACAATTTATTGAGGATTCAGTATGATTCAATCTAAATAAATTAATTATAGAATAATTTTAGTTTGGGAAACCTTGAATTTTAAATTGACTCACTATGGTAGTGTAGCACAAACAGTAGCAGTGGCAGCTGAAGCAACAAATTAAAGATTTACTGTTCAAATTGACTGGGGAAACACTTGGAAATGTGTGCAACATCAAGATTCTGCTTGTTGTCAGTGACACTGTTAGCACACGTTGTGGTTTGCTGTTAGATTTCAGTGGCAGATTAGGTCTTTTTGTTTTATTTATTTTTTTGAGGTGCTGAGAATTTATGAAAAAGGGGTGGGACTTTACATAGAACATCTCTGACCTTCTGTCTTGTTCCATCCTTAAACAACAATGGCAATCTAATTCAGTGAAAATTCTCTATTTCGACCCCCTCAAAATGTATTGCCCAGTTCCTGTTGTAAACAGACTAATTTAAGGAAGATTTATTATCTTATGAGGCTAGCAAAAACAAACAAACAGCAACAACTTGGATATCTTAATGAAGTTCTAAGAGACATCAGAAGCCTTCTACTAGTACATCCAACTACCATAGAGTTAAGTGTTATTTTTCTGCATATGAAACATTCACAACTCAGTGGAGGAAATAAGTGGAGTTATTGCTCTTTTTGTTTTGTGCCATAGTTAAATGTGTGTATGTTTTGGAACTGTAGTAAATGAGATGATTGAGGACTGTAATCAGATCTCTCATTTCTTTACATTTTGGAAAATAGCAGGTGGAGGAGGGATTGTGGGTCAAAAGGTTAATTCCCCCTTCCCTAATGAAGATGCCTTCACCATCTGCTATTTGTCTCCTTAAGGAAAGCATATATACTTAATGTATTAGCCAGGAAATTTCCTGTGTTTTCCCTAATACAGGAAATAGCTTAGGGGTGATCTTTATTAGGAAAGTGACCTGGGATAGGTAACTTAAGCCTCCATCCAGCACATGCATGCACACACACACACACACACTTGGTATTTGCCAATTTTTAAAGAGACAGAAGAACAGAAAATACAGAAATTTATTACTTGCTGAGACAGGGAAAACTTTATAGCTGGCTGAGTGGTTAAAGGTGTGGGAGCAGTTGTTTACTTACCAAAATCACAGGTGCAAAAGTTTTCCAGGATTTCTTTGGCGGAGCTGGGTTCTTCGAGTTCACAGTCCCTACAGCTGGCTCGGGGCACTGTTGGAATACACACAGTTGTGGCTAACTTAACCTAGAGCAAAGTACAGTCACATCCTAGATGCACAAAACAGTGTTACCTTTATTGGACCAGCCAAAAAACTTGCGACATGTATTTTGTGCTTTTTGGTTGAGCCAATAAAGGTATCACTGTTTTGTGGATTTTGGATGTTGTTATACTTCACTGTATGGCCAATACAGCTATCCCTGGATATATTAACCTAGAGCAGTGCTATTCAACCTGGTGATGCATGCTGTACATGCCTTTTGCTGCCAGTCCCTGGCAAGTTCCCAGAAAAGGAAGAAAAAATTGTAACTATTGTGGATAAATACAGTATCTATCCCTGGCACATGGGAGGGATAGGATTGCTGGATCCCCATATCTGATTAGGTTGAGATGCACTAACCTAAAGAAGTACAAAGTCTGCTGATAGTTGATACCTTTTCCCTTGAAGCACAGCAATAAGAAAACCACATTTTCTCCATTGTTGAAGTTGATTTTGTTTAACTCCCATCTTCCCTCATACAATATGTGCCATTTTACATCGTTTTCCCTCAGAAGCTTCTGGAATCTGCTTCCTGCTCCAAATTGGCAATGTAATCAGTACTTCCCTGTATTTCTATCAAATCAACAAGATAAGGATTCCCCTTCATTGGAAGTTTTTAAGCAGAGATTGGATGGGGATGTCTCAACAGTGCTTTAGTTGTGCACTCCTGCGTAGCAGTGGGTTGGACTAGTTGGCCCTTGCAGTCCTTTGCAGGTCTATAAGGATGAGGTACATTGGAAATAAAAGATTCTTTCTACGACTACAGTTGGTTTAGAGGGGAAAGCCACATTCAGCTTTGATATTAAAATATTAGGGCAGGGGTGGGTAATTTCAAAAGGTTCACAGGGCCATTTATGACCTCCAAGGCCCTCCACAGGACACAGTAGGATCAAAAAGGCACATTTAAAATTGTAATGGCTGAATGTCTGCTTCTGGTTTCTCTTCTTCCTTTTCCTCTGTCTTTCCTTCTTTTAGCATTTTTGAGGCTTTGAGGGAGCTGTGGTAACCTGACACTGCAAAAATGCCTCTTCTAGAAGATTCCAGGGGCCAGAAACATTTTTGGTGAAGAAGGGGTAGTGGGGAATCAAAGAGGTATGGAATGAATTATAGGCCACACTTTGCTCACCGGATATTATGGTGTTATCATTCACAAACAAATAATGGCTCTACCTCTGCCACATATGTCTTCCTATAGCAGCCTTCTAACCAAAATCTCACAGCTGCACATGCACCATGGTGCTGATTTGTAGAGGGTGATAAGCTAGGGCACCCCTTGAGCTGTCATGTTCTCTCAGCCACCGAAAAAAGCAGGAGCAAACCCCCTGTGATAGGGTCATCTTAAAGGTAAAAGTATTCCCCATTGACAAGGTTGTCAAGTCGTGTCTGACTGTAGGGGACGGTGCTCATCTCCGTTACTAAGCCGAAGAGGCAGCATTGTCAGAGACTACTCTGTGATCATGTGGCCAGCATTAGTGCACAGAACGCTGTTTATTTTCCCATCAAAATGATACCTATTTATCTACTTGTATTTGCATGCTTTTGAACTGCTAGATTGGCAGAAGCTGGGACTAGTGACAGTAGCTCACCCCATCATGCAGCACCCAGGCCTCAAACTGCCAACCTGCCAATCTTGCAATCAACAGAGTCAGTGTATTAACCACTTGAGCCACTGCATCCCTAGGGTCATCTTAGGGTTGTCATAAGTCAGAAATGACTTGAAGGCACACAACAACAAAGAAGGTGAGGGTATGATATGGCAAATACAGATAGCAAAATGCCATACTTCTCCTGCTTGAGGTGGTTTCATCTGTGATAGAGGCAATGCACAGCTCGTGGTCTTCAGGAAATTTGTTACAGTTCAGGATTTCAGGCCAAGGATAGCCATAGCAAGCCATGACTGGGGCACAGCTGCTCCTGACAGCTTCACACAGGCTGCGGCAAGGATAGATGAGCCTAGAACAAGAAAGAAGACTGACTTAGTTAAAAAACCTAAGGAACATGTGCCTGTAACTGACCCACTACTTTGATTATGGTTATAGTATGTTTTTAAACATCTATATATAAATAACTTCATTATTTTTATTAGTTGTAGTATTTGAGTTTAACTGTGAAACACTGATTGGGGAAAGAAAACTGACATTTATTTGTTGTTGTGTGCCTTCACGTCATTTCCAGCTTATAGCAACCCTAAAGCGAACCTATCACGGGGTTTTCTTGGCAAGATTTGTTCAGAAGAGATTTATCATTGCCTTCTCCTGAGCATGTGACTTGCCCAAGGTCACCCAGTGGGTTTCATGGCTGAGCTGGAATCGAACCATGGTCTCCAGAGTCATTGTTCAACATTCAAACTGGTATGCTACACTCGCATTCAGAAAATGATTCTAATAGATGGGGTGCATTTTGACTGTCCCCTTTCTCCTAGTTTACCATTAATTTATTGACCAGTGAAGCATCCACTGTGCTGGATTGTGATCTTGGAAAAATAATGACCAGAGATCATACAATCCTAAAGGGCCATCCAGTGCAACCCCATGTCATGCAGGGACATACAATGAAAGCACCCCCAACAGATGGCCATCTTGCCTCTGATATCTTTTAACTCATGTAGTCAAGAAGGTATGTTCAGGTTATTGGTCTTTACTGATATATCTGAAGGTGTATGAAAGAGTAGTAAAAAGCTGCCCTTGTATTTTCCAAATATTTTTTGTGTTAGGGTGCCTGTAATCCCCACTTGAAACTGTAAATTTGAGTAAAGGGATGCAGTAAGAATGTTAGCTTATATTTATGCCCTTGTGAATTAAAATCTAGCACATATGTTTAGTTTGAAGAAGTTGCCCAATACACACACACATTTTTTTTCCTGGTAACACAGCTATTTCCTTGGTAAATGTAATTAGTTGTGCCAAAATAATTTTTGCAAAGGATAACTGAATCCTTAATGTTTTAGAACAAACCATCTTGCTGTGTTTCTCTTTGTACCAAATATACTGAACAGAAATACTCAGGTTTACCAGATACTGTCATACGTACTTCTTAAGGGCTGGGTATCTTTGAATAAGAGCCTAAATACCCCAAAGGCACTAGAATTTCTCTGATCTTGGAAGCTAAACAGGGTCAATACTTGGTGTTTAGTACTTGGATGGAAGACCACCAATAAATGGCAGGTGCTGTAGGCTATATTTCAGAGGAAGGAACTGGCAAAACCATCTGAGTATTCCTTGCCTTAAGAAAAACCTATGAAATTCATAGGGAAAAGTAAAAGTGTTCCCCATTGACAAGGTTGTGTCCAATCGTAGGGGGCGGTGCTCATCTCTGTTATTAAGCCGAAGAGCCAGCGTTGTCAGAGACTGCACTGTGATCATGTGGCCAGCATGATTGCACAGAACGCTATTACCTTCCCACTGAAGTGGTACCTATTTATCTACTTGCATTTGCATGCTTTCGAACTGCTAGTTTGGCAGAAGCTGGGACTAGTGATAAGAGCTCATCCCATCTTGCAGATCCCGGACCTCGAACTGCCAATCTGCCCATCTTGCAATCAACAGAGTCAGAATCTTAACCACTTGAACCACTGCACCCCAATTCATGGGGTGAAATTCATGAGGACACCATAGGTTGATAGGTGACTTGAAGGCACAAACACACACATCTTTGAAGAGTATTGCAGATGCAGAATAAAGCAAAAAACCCTGTAGGACAGGGTGTGCAAATTATGGGGTGTGGCCCACATGTCACCCCTATGATCTTTTTTAAAACTCCCAAGAAGCTTCTTCCCATTGGGAAATGTTTTACTCAGTAAGATTATGTTCTGCTCCTAGAACTCCCCAGAATCAGCTAAAAAACATCACACAACCTGCAAAAATAACAGAACTGGATGTTTGGCTATTTCCTGTTTCATTTTTTTTACAGTGGAATTGTTTTGCATTTTCAAGGCTGATGAAGTTTGGCAGTAGAAAACTGGCTCCTGTACAGGTGGAATTTGCCCACCCCATAGAGTTAGTTCTTTCCCTATACATTCTGCTGTCATGAGTATGCCTTAGTAGTCCAATGTAATATTTCTGAATTTCTTCCCTTCCAGCGACACTCAAATTCTGCATTCACATTATATGTTTCTGCTCTGTTTTTCTTTGTTCTAGGATGACAAAAGTATTACAGAGTTTTGTCCAAGTCTACATTTACATTGAGTCAGATAATTGGTCCATCTGGCAGGGGCTATGCAGGGTTTCAAAAAAGGCTTTTCCCCAGCCCAATCTGAAGGCTTGGGATTGAACATGAAACCTATGCATAAAATAGGTGATTTGCTGCTGAGGTTTAGTGCATATTTCAAACCAGACTTTTACAAGTACAGCTTCCTTTTATCAATACCTCCAACGACAAGTGGGGTTTGATCCAGTGAACACAGGGAGGAATTACAGAAATACCTCTGAGGATGTCACGAGATAGAAGTGATGAGAACACAGGAAGTTGTCTTTATATACTGAGATGGACCATATGTACATCTAGTTCAGTGTTGTTTAAACTCACTGGCAGCAGCGTAATGAATATCAGGTGCTGTAGGATACATATTTCAGAAGGAGGAACTGGCAAAAGCACCCCTGAATATTCCTTGCCTAAGAAATTCCTGTGAAATTCATGGGGTTGCCCTAAGAATAGGTCACTTGAAGGAACATGTGTACAAGCACACGCACACACACACACACAGCTTGCAAGAGAGGAGGATGATAGAGGATGGTCAGTCTCTCACAAAACTACAGACCAGGAGCAACTGAACATTGAAGCTTAATAGTAAAAAAAATAAAACAGATAAAATGTAATAGAAATAAATAAATAGATTAAAAAGGAAATACAGCCATCCTTCTGTTCTCACAGACTTAAAGTCCATGGTTTTGCATATTCACGGAGGGGTGACCTCTGTTTAAATCAATCTCTGCCCGTGCGCCCATCCGCAAGGGCACGCCCCATTTGAGACTATAGGGCTTGAATATTTGTGAATTTCCATTTTCGTGGGGGGAGGGGATCCAGAACGGATCCCCCACAAAAACGGAGGGCCAACTGTACTTCATATAGTACAGAGTTAAATAATAATAATAATAATAATAATAATAATAATAATAATAATAATAATAATAATAATAATAATGTTTATTTGTATCCTGCTTATTGGCAGACAATCCAAGCGGCTTACAATAAAACCCGTATAACATAACTCCAAATTATGGGTTAAGTTTCTACAGAGTGTCATAACCATCAATGGGGGTGGCGTTTAAAGGGTATGAGACAAATTCATATTGAATGAAGTATTGATAACTGCTAGTCATTGAGCCTATATATTACCTTTAGTATCAAAGGCAGTATGCCTCTCATTATCAGAGGTATGTGTGTGGGAAGGTGCTATTATTTCTTTGGTTGGTTGGTTATTAAAATATTTCTACCCCACCTATATCAAAAAGATTTCAGGGCAGCTTCTTCCCCTAGGCAATGGCTGGCCATTGTGCAATGAGAATCTTTAGCCTGATGCAGTACAACTGTTCTGAAAGATGATTTCTGGATTGCTTCATAAAATCACTAAAATCTTTAATGTAAATTGTGAAAATTTATGGGAGCATCAGTTAAATCATCAGCTTTTCTGATCCTTTCTATGGAGACAGGAACAGAATGGGGCAGCCAAGAATTTCAAAGTCTAAAATATTTGTCTGTATCACAATAGCCTTTATGCTCTTGTGATTGTATTATTCTTTTTGTGTCAAATAATGCAAATATGGAAGAGGAACTGAATGTACTCAAGACTGGTTTTACATTTTCATAAGAGACCTTTAAGCCAAAACTGATTTAAGCTTCCATGTATAAAAACTGTTGCTAGTAAAGTAAGCCATGATCACATCTGTCACATTCTAGAGTTTGGGTTTTGTTGTTGTTTCGGTTAGGTAGGCCATGGAAACACACTGGATGACCTTGGGAAAGTCACATACTCTCATCCTCAGAGGATGGCAATGGCAAACCCCCTCTGATGAAACAAGCCAAGAAAACCACCTGAAAGTTTAGCCTTAGGGTTGCCATAAGCTGAAAACGACTTGAAGGCACACAACAACAAACAACAAAGGCTTACTCAACCTATCACTCTCGATATATGTTGGAACTATAGTTCCCATCATCTTTGCTAGCATAGTCATCCCTGTGGTGGTTGGGGATGATGGAAGCTGTAATCCAAGACATTTTGATTGCTTAAAAGTCAGAGAAGGTAGCATCGGGGAATTCCAAGTTGGAGAAAATGAGAGACAGAATTTCCACGCAGACAGTTCAAAGGTAGCAATAGGGTTGGGGTTGAAGAGGGAGGCAGCAAACAAAAGTAGACCACACAAAACTTTACTTGGCAACAAAGTGAAGAAAGTATTTTTACCTGTCCAGGCAGATCGGGGCAAAGAGGGAGCAGAGGAAGATCCTGGCATCTGGATGGCACTCTCTGGCTAGTAAGGGCAGCCAGCTGGTAGACTGCTGGATTGCTTCAGCCATGGTCTCATGGTCCAGCAGGTTGGGGAGTCTCATCTCGGTGTACCCAATGTCGTAACACAAAGCCATGCTGTTTGGAATGTGGGTGCATCTGGAAGAGCTTCGGTAGCTTCCAAAAACTCCCAGAAATCCCGAGACTAGCAGAGATCCCAAAAGTGCTAGAAGCTGCTGTGGTGTGTGTTTCATTGTGGGATGTCAGTGATAACAGTTTTCCTGGATTCTCTAAGCCCAACAAAACCCCTCTCCAGGAAAATGGATGAAATCCTGCCTTTCCCAAGTCAACTTAGACTGAGACTGTCTTAAGGGGGTTCGTTTATTATAGCAGAGCAGCCACCTCTGTATGAATGCATTTTTATTAAGCTGTTGGGCCACTGTTGTTTTTTGTCTTGGCCTGTAGCCCCCAACTGTTTGGATTTTGACTAGCAGGTGTTGAAATGAGGGCAGTCAAATCAGCTTGAATGGTCGTCCCCACACCACTATCTTGCATTTTGGGTTGAATCATTGTTTGAGCATTGCTCAGGCCTCAGGATTAGTCCTTATTTTATAAACACCCCTATTTTCCTCTCTTTTGTTTTTTGTGGCAAAGCAATCACAAAGTTAATTAAGAAACATTTGTTTAGCTCCAGCCATTGTTACAGAGGCAATGGGGTGTGTCAGCCCTGTATTCTGAGTGTTAACTATTTTGGAAGATTCCCTGATTTGGATAGGGCTCCATGGAGGTCATTGTTGACACACAGGATGGAGTTGGCAACATTTTCTATCGTATAACCACGCCACAGGAAATTAATTGTGGATAGTGGTGTAATTACTATTTTGGCATTAAGTGAGGTCCTGTGATAGGAGTGGATCGCTCTATTCTCACATAATTGTCGAAAACATTTATTGTCACCTCACTGCAGTTTTTAAACATAGACCATGTCAAGTCATGGTGGGGGGCATTGCTCCTTGGGTTGGTTCCTTGTTAATTTGTTTTGTGCTCTTGACTAATAGCTGAGGGTAGCTGAGGAAAAGAGCCTTCTAAGAGGATTATGGGCTTCTTGTAACAGAATACATTCTCTGTCAGGGTTTTACACAGCCATTGTGCTTTCTGCTTCCTGTGGCTCTGGGAAAAATTTGCAGTTTTTCTTGCTCTTTCTCAGTTATGATTTTAACTCAGGTCTTGACTGTAACTCATTACAAATAATTAATTACATGTGGTGATTATGTTTAAAAGTAACTTTCTAAGCTCTGGATAAATTTTTTTATCAGGATGTGCAAAAAACTAACCTTTGCATCTTATTTTCCAAGAGCAAGTCAATATTCAAGTAATAAAATGTTGGATTTAGATCTTAATTCAAACTCCTTATCAATGAATAGTGAATGTCACTGTCTCCTAGCTGCAGATCTATAATGTGGAAGTAATATTAATGCTTCAAGAAAAAAACAAGATAAGCAGGAAAGATAAATTTTAATAATAATTTTAAGTCTTAATGCTGGGCAGAGCAACTTGCCTGATAGTTTATGCTGGAGGAGGCAGAGGAGTAGCTGCCACCATACTGGTGGACCTCTCAATGTATACAATATATGTTTAACCTGAGAAGAGAAAACACGGTGCAGAAAATTCCAAAATGGTGTGGAAATGTCAGGAAATGTCAGGCATGGAAATTGTGCCAAAGCATGGGGTCTACACAGTGACAAGGCCCAAATAACCAACCACACATAGAGGGAATGAATGAATACATGTCTATGGTGATCAGTCCTCAGCACATTGTGCTGCATCACAGCACCCACTGTTGCATCCATAATTAATTAATCAGTCTGTGTTTCTCATGCTTCAGTGAAGCCCCATAAGAATTCTGCCCCAATTGTTTTTATTTTTTCAGTCCCTTCATTTCTAGGATTACAGTAACTTAAAGCTTCAGTTGAGCGTTTAGAAATACAGTTTAGGCGTCCAAAGAAAAAGCGCAGGCAAAATGCAACACACAGCAAATACATGAGTTCTAGACGTTAACAGTTTTTAATGTCATTTTCTCTGCAAGACTAGAAATTTGGGGAACGGAAGAAAAATTCATTGTGAAGGCAGATTTTATTTTATTTTATTTTATTTTGGAGGGAGGATGCCCTCATTTCCCTATCCCAGTAGCTACACTCTGGATGCCAGACTTTTGTTTCCCATGTGTTATGTCCCATAGTAAAACAAGCTAGGAAAATAAGCCAGGATCACAACTATCACATTCTGGCTTTTTTGTTTGTTTGTTAATCAACATTAATTCAGGCTTCTTCACTTAGGATGTAAAGGAGAACTCTTGTTGGTTCAGGATTAATAATTGGGGATCAGTGACTGGGGAAAGAAGAGTCAAAGGACAGAATGCTCAGTCCAAACTCGCATTCCTGAACTGAGCAGCAAAGACATATGTGATCCTTCGTGTTCACCTTTTGATAGGAATGCTTATTTTTCTCTGTTTTTCCCCTTCTTTTGGTAGAAATTCCAGACTTCCTGAGCGAGGAAGAATGTAAATTAATTATCCACCTGGCTCAACTGAAAGGACTACAGAAAAGCCAGATTTTGCCCACAGAAGACTATGAAGAAGCTATGGAAATGATAGATATCAGCCAGATGGATATTTTTAATCTACTGGATCACAATCAAGATGGACAATTGCAGTTAAAAGAGGTATTCAGTAATGGCTGTTGGTAATTCTTTCAGAGATATAGGCCTTGTTCATATGGAATGTTAAACCATAATTTAGTGCTGTGAGAACAACCTGAGAGCTTTAGGCTTTCTCTGGCACTATTGCAAGGACAAATGTTACAAAAACATTTGTATCATGTTAGATATATATATATTTCTATATTAGACATAGGATGGGGGACACCTGGTTTAACAAGGCTACATGTAAAAGGGATCTAGGAATCCTATTAGACCACAAGTTGAACATGAGTCAACAGTGTGATGCGGCAGATAAAAAAGCCAATGCAATTCTAAGCTGCATCAGTAGAAGTATAGTGTTTAGATCAGTAGATGTATAGTGTTTGGATCACTCTATTCTGCTTTGGTCAGGCCTCACCTGGAGTACTGTGTCCAGTTCTGGGCACCACAGTTCAAAAAGGATGTTGAGAAGCTGGAGCATGTCCAGAAGATGGCAGCCAAAATGGTGAAGGGTCTGGAAACCATGCCTTATGAGGAGAGACTTAGGGAGCTGGGTATGTTTAACCTGGAGAAGAGATGGTTAAGAGGTGACATGATAGCCATGTTTAAGGATGCCATACTGAAGATAGAGCAAGCTTGTTTTCTGCAGCTCCAGAGAATAGGACTTGGAACAGTGGATGCAAGCTACAGGAAAAGAGATTCCACCTCAACATTAGGAAGAACTTCCTGACAGTACAAGCTATTTGAAAGTAGAACACACTCCCTTGGAGAGTGGTGGAGTCTCCTTCTTTGTAGGTTTTTTCATAGAATCATAGAGTTGGAAGAGACTAATCCAACCCCCTGCTGTGCAGGTACTCACAAAGCACCCCCGACAGATGGCCATCCAGCCTCTGTTTAAAAACCTCCACACCCGGATTGTAAGAGCTGTTCGACAATGGAACACACTGCCTCAGTGTGTGGTGGAGTCTCCTTTGGAGGTTTGTAAACAGAAGCTGGATGGCCATCTGTTGGGGTGCTTTGATTGTATGTTCCTGATGTCAGGAGGTTGGATTGGATGGCCCTTGTGGTCTCTTCCACGATAGGACATGGAGGTATAAATGCCTTTAACTTAATTGTGCAGAATCAGCCTTGCACAGCTATGCATTCGGTCTGATAGCTAATACCTTTGAGGACAACTCTCCATAAAGGGTAGAGGCCCAAAGGAGAAAGGCTTTCTGTCAGAAAGAATTGACCTAGTGTAATGTCCCTGGGACCCTTCATCACAAGTTGAAGCAGCATTTATTTGTCTATAGCTGTAGGTGCTTCATTGATGAGAGACATAATAGTGGTTAGTTCATTTTCAGATGTACGAGTCCCACCACCTGGGTTTAGATTGGCAATGCTTGCAGTAAAACTCTCATTGGGCTTGCTGGTGACATAAAGCAGCAGTAGGCATAGTTCAGATCAGAGGCTACATGTGCCCTTTAGCTGTTTTTTACCCTTGACCCCTCCTGACTCCCTACAAACACCCTTTTTCTGGTGCAAATAAGGATGAATTGCCTCTCCTGAAACTTTTAGGAGTTCCACTTCAGCTTTTAACTATGATGCAGGAGTTGCTGCACTGTTTAACATAAAAATATCTGTTTTTCAAACCCAAAAGTAGATCTTTAACCACTTCTGGGTTAGCTGGGGGGCAGGTTAGGAGTCTGTTGGTAGAGTCTGAGGGGCAGAAAATTGCCCCTCAGACCTGCTGCAGTTGCCCACTGCTGACAAAAAATTGGGTGTTGCCTTCAGCTGTATATACAACAATGTAATACGCACTATTACATGATCTGAAATATTTGTTTGTGCTGCTGAAATCCCAAAGGACTGATTCACACATGCCTGTCTGTTACCCTTATTTCATCAGCTGATGACCCTTATTGAATGTAACAAACAAATTCTGCTGCAAGATATTTATAGAGTTGACTTAAAAGTTCTCTGGTCAGTTCTCTCTGTGAAAATGAACATGCATTTCTGAATTTGTTGATTTCAGGGTGAATGCAAGCACACATTTTTATTTGTATAAAAAAAGATTTTTAGGGTGCTCAATTACTCCAGCTATAATTTAGGAAAAACATACATAAGAACACAATATTGTACACAATACAAATCAAAGTGCTACGAATCACACATTGAAACAATAGAAAATAACACCAAACAAAGATCTGCAGATCTCCGCTGCTTGATATAGAGCTGTCTGTCATTTTTTAATCCAAGAAGAATTTTCAGTAAAAATTCAGTGACTTTTCAGGATAGAAGCTTTCTCCAGAGAATGCAGTGCGTTGTTGGTGGACTATACATGTTACTATTTCAGTTAAAGTACTCAGTAAAAGACCACTGAGAGTGTCACAAAAGGGATGAGCATCCCTTTGTGTTTTGCTGCCTAGTTGAGATTAATAATGATTGAATACATTCTAGAGTTCAGATGTAAGTTTAAGCTGCTTGTTTACATGATCTTGGATAAGTCGCCTGCTTCTTCTGAGTTCAGGGTTCTCCAAGTACAGCATTTGTCTGCAGATACATGCTAGAAATTTTTTCACATTCTAGCTTTGGGAATTGTGTGTCCCCTCCCCCCCAATGTTACTGAAGTACAGCTCCCAGTGTTCCTTACCACTGGCTATGCTGGTTAGCACTATTGAATGTTAGAGTCCAAAAATATCAGGGAGCCTGCATAATTTCCACTCCAATTCTAGTCAGTAGTTTTGTAGAAGCTGATGTATTTGTATTTTCAGGTGTTGACACACACTCGTCTGGGAAATGGCCGCTGGATGACACCTGAGAGCATCCGGGAGATGTATACTGCTGTGAAAGCAGATCCAGATGGCAATGGTGAGATAGAGAATGCTGCTTTCCCATATTGTGCGCAGTTACTCCTTTCCCCACCTAAGCAGATCCAAGCCTTTTGTAATCCAGCAAATGGAAAGGTCCCAAAATTAGTAACAACATGAGGCATGCTGAGCAACTACACAACCAGTGATGATGTGTCTATAGTGTGTGCACCAAAAGATATATTTCTTGTGCTTCAGTAGTAAAGGATTGTCTGAAGATGTAGCCTGCACCTCACCCCCACGTCATTGGTCTTAACATTTGCTCTAAATCTAGTGAGTACATGGCTTTACAGCAATATTTAGTGTCTGAATTGTGTGACATCCCAGGAACCATTATTTTGAAGAGATCCTATCTTAGTTTCCTTCTTGCTCTGCTATGGCCTTTAGTATCTGGTTGGATACAGTCTTCTCAGTCTGATTATCACCTCAACTTCATGATAGAGGCTACATGGGTTCCACAAGGCTTCAACCATCCTACTGGCCTCCTGAGAGCTCCTGCTGGCCCGGATGTACACTGTGACCTCCCCTCTTCTAATTAGAATGCGTTCAGTTGAACGCTTCTCAATTTCCTAATCAAATTAAGTAAACTGGCAAAGTGTGCACCCATGCTGCCAGCTTGCCTGATGATCTGCACAGCCGTTGAGAGGCTGTGTTGGAGTGGGAAACAATACTTTGGTGAATGGAGAGCGAGGCTCCAAATCCGGTGGGTAAACCCATGCCCTGGTGCCCTTTTGGCTTATGACGTCTTTGGCAGAGGCTGGGGAGGATGCACTGTTCGTGGTGTTTCCAGCACTGTAAACATCAGTAAACTAAAGAACTTCAATTAAAGTCTCAGTGCCTTGTTTGGGGTGTCCAGGGTGGCCTCCCTTCCCAAAGTCTGTTCTCATTGTTAGTGGTGTGGCAGGAGGAAAGCCAAGACTTGTATCCCGGATATAGTGATAGATCATGGGGGTCTGAAGCTGATAAAGGAATAGGAGATGTGAGCATGCACTGGAAATAAATAATAGCCATAACTGTCCTAATTTGACCTCTCTTCAGAGTCTGGTCCTTTCCTTTTCACTTTATGATTAATGTGACTAATGCTGCTATTCTGCTGTTTCCTGTGTGCATGACATTTTTCATAACATCTAGTATCTACAATGGTACTTTTTAATGTTTATTTTTAAAACCCAGTTTTAACTCTCCTGTGGGCTGAGTATGGAATAGAAAAGGTGCACATGTCACTGGGATTTCAGGGCTTTTTTAAACAGAGGCTGAATGGCCATCTGTCAGAAGTACTTTGATTGTGTATTCGTGCATGGCAGGGGTTAGACCGGATGGCCCTTATGGTCTCTTTCAGCTCTATGATCTGTGGCCATTATTTTCGTTTTCTTAATGTTCATCTATAAACCTGCCTTTGCACTTTTTTCTTTGCCTTTCTTCAGTAGGCTTTCCAAGTGTTTGCTATTTTCTGTTAGTAGTATAGTGTCATCTGCATATCTTAAATTGTTCATGTTCTTCCAATTTTCACACATCTTTCTTCTGAGTAATACTGCTTTACATATCACACATTCAGCATACAAGTTAAAGAGATAAGGTGATAAAATTCAGCCTTGTCTGATCTCCTTGCCAGTTGAAAACCATTCCATTTCTCTGTATTCTGTCCTGACGGTAGCCTCTTGCCTTGAATACAGGTTACACATCAGCACAATCAAATGTTGTGGCACACCCATTTCTTTAAGGGTGATCCATAGTTTTTCATGAGCTTTACAATCAGATGTTTTGCTATAGTCTGTAATGCACAGGCTGATTTTCTTTTGAAATTCTTTAGTACATTCCATTATCCATTAGTGTTTATAATATGATCCCTAGTGCCTTTTCCTTTGTTAGACATCTAGCATTTCTCACTCTGTATATAATAAAAGTCTTTGTTGTAGAATTTTGAGCAATACTTTGCTTGCATTGGAAATTAATGCACTGGTCCTGTAGTTGCTGCAATTCCTGCTGTCCCCTTTCTTCGGGATTGGAATGTATATTGGGCATTTTCAATCTGTGGCCATTGTTTTGTTTTCCATATTTGTTGACAGATTTAGTTAGAACTAGAGTAGATTCTGTCTCTAGATTGAAGCAGCCATCTGTTCCCTGTGATTTATCTTTCCCAAGAACCTTTCACTTTCTAAAATTGGAGGTTCATCTTTGAACGAATCTGTCATTCTTTCATCTCTTTTATATAGTTTATTGTTTCCATCATCTTTATTTATTCTTAGTCACGTCATGTGTTCCCCTGCTGGTCATAGAGCATCCCCACTCTTGGTATAAATTTCCCTTTGATTTATCAGATCTTGAGGAAGAGATTTCATCTTCTTTCTTTCTTGTTGTCACCTTCTATTTCTCTGCATTGATTATTATAGTAGTTCTTCTTGTCCCTGCACACAAGTCGTTGAACAGTTGCATTCAGAGTTCTGACTTTATTTCTGTCGCATCTGCCTTTTGTTTCTCATGTGTCCTTAACTATTTGAAGAGTTTCGTCTGTCATCCATTCAGGCTTCTCTTTCATTTTGGCTATAGATAATGTCTGTTTGCATTCTTTCCTAACAGCAGGGGTAGGCAACCTTTCCCCTTTAAGGGCCGAGGGACTTCAGCTCCCAGAAGCCTCAGCCATGTTGGCCAACAGTCCCATGTTGGCCAATAGCTCCTGGGATTCTGGGAGCTGAAGTCCCTCGGCCCTTAAAGGGGAAAGGTTGCCTACCCCTGCCTAACAGTGTCCCTGGCTTCATTCCAAAGATGCCAGCCACAGATGCAGTTGAAATGTCAGGAATACATTCTTCTAGAACACGGCCTCACAGCCTGAAAAACCCACAAAAACATAAACACAATAATGCTTGGTGAGGTAGAAGGCAGTAGGAAAAGAAGACAACCACATTCCAGATGGATAGACTCAATCAAGGAGGCCACAGTGGTCCTGAATCTGTAAGATCTGAGCAGAGCTGTTGAGGATAGGGTGACTTAGAGTTCTTTCATTCATAAGGTCATCGTAAGTTGAAGTCGACTTGACAGCAGTGCACAAACAACAAAGTTTAGGTGAGACATACAGAGTGTGAAAGTCCTCCAGTCCTTGCTTACCATGCAGCAGCCACTGCAATCAGTAGGTCTGTTCCCCTGTTGATTTGGGAATCAGCTCACTAGTGTTCCCACCCATCTTTTGTGGGAGCAGTCTCTGACATGAGAGGATGTTGCAACAGGGACTCTGCTTCTGTCTCTTGCAGTGGCAATCAATCATGGGAGGGGGTGGGAAAGTCAGTCAGCTGCTTCCCAGTCAACAGGAGAACAAAGTCCTGTCACTCACAGTGGCTGCTGCTTGGTAAGTGGGGATTGGGGATGGGGTGGATGGGAGCTACTATAAAGCTATAGTGATTATGCATCTGTAACTGCCTTAACTTATTGGAATTTATCTGTGTCTCTTAACTTTGGTTAAATTTTTAAATTTGGGATGACTGAGGATTGAGAACTAGGACTTGGAAGGGCAGCTTTGAAGGAACTAGACAAGATCCTGAAGCCTAATGATATATAATTAAATACTAAAGTTAGGATAGTCCATGCCATAGACTTTCCCATTTCCATGTATGGTTGTGAGAGCTGGACATTTAAGAAAGCTGACAGGGGGAAAAATCAACTCATTTGAGATGTGCTGGAGAAGGGTTCTAAGAATACTGTGGACCACTAAAAAGAACAATGGATGGATCCTAGATCAAATCACAGGATACTTGCCATTGCCTTCATCTTAGGTGGAAAGAGCATGACTTGCTCAAGGTCAGCCAGCAGGTTTCCATGGCTAAGTGCGTATTCCGACCCTGGTCTCAAGAATCCTTGTCTAACACACACACCACAACACTACACTGGCTCTAAAAGGAGTCTTTTCCGGGGGGGGGGGGGGTTCTGTTTTTTGCCTTCACCTCTAGATCTTTATTTTACTTGGACTTCTGTTCTTTTAATTTCTTAACATTTTCTTAAGGCACTTGTTTTTTGTTGTAGACAGGAAAGACTAATTTCCCCTTAGCCTCTTCTGTGCATCTACAGGGCAGCTGCTAAGATTTGAGAAAGTACCACATTTGTGTCCAATGCTTAAATTGCATATTTATCTTCAGAAAAAGCAAACTAGATACAGAAATGAATACTTGAGATTGGCTATTTCAGTTCATTTGCAGCATTCTTACAAAAAGCTGCACGTTGCCTAAAATGGAACTGTCCATACCCTTTTCTTTTTCTTTACTTTTTTATCAGGTGTCCTGAGTTTGGAGGAGTTTAAGCAACTGAACATCCGGGATTTCCATAAATATATGGGAAGCCAAAAAGTGAAGATGAGTGACCTGGTGCGGAATAGCCAGCATACATGGCTGTATCAGGGCGAGGGGGCACATCAAGTTATGCGCTCTATACGGCAAAGGTAACTGTTCTCTGGGGGTAAGAATAACCCAGTAATAGCTAACTGAAGCAAAGAGAGAGGGGGACACAGATCATTAGTTGCAGCTGTAAAAGGATGCTGCTCAGTTTTGCTATCTGCTGCAAAGCGCTCAACTAATTTAAATATGGCCTATATGATAAATCATCTGTTCTTTATTAATTTCTTGTATTTCTACAATGCTCTTTTGAAGGCATTGAAAGAATATGGTTACTAATAAAATTGTCATGACATATGAATCCTTTTAACAATTCTTGCTCATCCCTTGCCCACTAAAGGATACAGAGCAGTGCAAGAAAGCCCTGCAATATTAATTTGTGACCACGGTGGGCAATATATTTGATGCACGCAGCATGTCTTCTTTTTACTTTAAAAAGAATGAAAGGGGATCTAGTCAGTACTGTGAGATTTTTTTTAACCTTTCCATGAAAATCCCAATAAAAATCCCAATAAAAATCCTCTTCTCTCCTTGCCCTTCCTATTGTCCAAAGCTACTATCTTTCCCAACTACTATTGGCACTAATGGGACCCTTTTGTAAAATTGACAGCACAGGCCCATGCATATTTATTCAAAAGTCAGCCTGAGTTCAGTGAAACTTCTTCCCTAGTCAGTATATTTAAGATTAGAACCTGAATTCTCCAGTTCCCTTTCCCTATTTTGTCTTGTTTATTTGGATTTTTTTATAGATAGTTTAGCAGATGGTGAGAGTGGTTGCTGTTCTCACATGGTGAGAGTATTTGTAGAAGTATATGTCATTAAGTCTGTTGGCACACCTCTATTTCTCTTTCTTCAGGGTGATTCATTTAACCCGTTTGCCCCCAGAGATCGTGGAGCACAGTGAACCACTGCAGGTGGTACGATATGACCAGGGAGGGCACTACCATGCTCATATGGACAGTGGACCAGTGTTCCCTGAGACTGCCTGCACTCACACTAAACTGGTTGCCAATGAAACTGCTCCATTTGAGACTTCATGCCGGTGAGTCTAGAATGGGAAGAAAAAATATTTTCCTGCTGTTTTATTCTTCTCCATGTGCGCTCCATGTTACATAGAAATCCCATAATATCTCTCTGGAGTGAATATTTGCATTTAAATGCTAAAATCTCCTCCTCTTACATCCATGCGATAGTCAGTGGTCCATGCATGTTTGGGCTTTGTAACCATGGAAATGGCTTCCTTAGCTGATGTTTCTCTGGGAAATTTCAAAAGAGAAATTGTACCTTCTTCATTTAGATCCACTGTTAAATCCTTATTTCATGTTGGAGATTGCTATGAAAGCAGGGCTGGTGCCATCAGTTGTTCTAGAACAGTTGTCCACAGTCTGGTGCCAACCTTTAACAGGTGGTTTTAGGGACATTTTCCGATTGCCTATGCTGGGTGGGATAGAAAGGAGTTAAATGTGGTAGATATCTGAAGAGCATCAGGTTAGGTACAGCTGTTCTAGATGTCTCCAGAAAATGCTGTCTTCCTAGTGAGCTTCCTATAGCAGATGAAACTACCTGTGGAATAAATACCTCAACACAGACTAACAAGGCCCAAATCCAGGAAAGTGTTAAGTATTTGTATTACTTCCAAGCCTAACCTATAGCAAACACTCTGTGTTTCACAGCTATGTCACAGTACTGTTCTACCTGAATAATGTCACAGGAGGAGGAGAAACCACTTTTCCCATTGCTGACAATAGGACCTATGAGGAGATGGTAAGGATTTTCTTTTCAGTTTTCTGTAAAAAACAAAACAAAAACCTAAACTAAACTTTTTGCCATTATGTTTTACATTAAATGGATGAAAACTGGATGGGTAAAGAGCCTGTGAAAGGGGCTGCAAAAGAAGAGTTTAAAAATCGTGTGTTACAATCTGAGAAAGCACACATACTTATAAGGGCGTAGGTTCCACTGGATATAGTAGGGCTTACATCTGAGTAATTATACGTAGGATTTCAGTGTGAGTCAATCAGTTACATTTACAGGTGAATAACAATTTTTTTGTGAAGAAAGAAGTATTTTTTGAACTTTCTTTTTTAAATTATACATACATCCTTTGTAACAGCAGCATCTCAGAAGTATTCTTCCTCCATGCTGTCTACAGTTTAAGACTTGTTTGAAACATAATAAGGTTTAAAAAAAGAAAAAAAGAAAGACACCATTTTAGGAAACTAAAATACATTTTAATTTCTTAACTAATTTAACATTACAGTGCTATTTGACAGTTCTGTAGTAGGATATATTGAACTGAATAGAAGGAATTTCATAGTCTTTCCAAATAATCAGACCATCATACTACAAATGTCCTGCACTGATTTATTTTGAAGGGAATTCAAGTGTGTGGTTTTTTTCCTCAAGATAATAGCACTGTTAGTGGAAAAATTCACATTTTTCAGTCTCCAAATAGCAATATTTTGTTGCATGCAAAATAACACACATTATGTTGCATAATTTTACTGAATAGTGTCTACTATATATCTGATATGCAAAATGAATGTTTGCATTGCAGTGTCTATATCTTCTTGTGAACACCTAAAAGGTTATCCCCCCCCTTTTTTTTTTTTTAAGTTATGTAGAATCAGAAGCTGAGTGACTATTCTGCTGTTCTACTATAAGGGTCAACAAGCAGCAAGCAATGTTTGAAAATTTTTGACAATATGAATTTTAATTTTTTTAAAGACCATATGCTTTTTCTTATCAAAGCTGAAATGTGTATCTTCAGAAATTTGAAGTCTGACACATTAATTTATTAGAGCAGACTCAAAATGCAAAGCATTGCATTTTTTAAAAGTTCTCATCTATATGTATTGTTCTATTTAGTAGACTATTTTATCCTACTTTTCTTTGCTATTACTTGATGGTCTCACTCCTGTTGTTGGTCCCAATTAGAGCAGAGCCATTGAATCCATTGGGTTTACCTACACATCAGCTTACCATTCAACAGTTAATTGTATGAGCGTGTTCTCATTGGAACTAACCAACAGGATTCCAGCCAATATCTCCTAATATAGTTCTTAATATTGGAACGGTTTTAATGAGATATCTGGGAATATAAATAATGGTAGAAAAGGATACATTTTTATATTGGTATTTTTCCTGGAATGTAGCTCAGAAAGCATTTTCTTCTCTTTTTCCCCCCTCCTCCCAGTCTCTAATTCAGAATGATATTGACCTGCGTGACACTCGTAAACACTGTGATAAGGGAAACCTGCGCGTAAAACCCCTGCAAGGCACTGCTGTCTTCTGGTACAATTACCTGTCAGATGGGGAAGGTAATGTGCTCTCTTACTGCAACCACTTCTTTACAAGAATGTTCCTCTTGCAGATTTCTGATGAAGTTGGCTAACTGAGAATTCTAGAAGGCTGACTTGTAATCATGTGAAAGTCTGGAGTAATTCATGAGTTCTTGTCTTCTTGCAGGCTGGGTTGGTGACCTAGATGAATATTCCTTGCATGGAGGCTGCTTGGTCACTGAAGGAACCAAGTGGATCGCCAACAATTGGATCAACGTTGATCCCAACAAACGACGACAGCTCCAGTTCCAAGAGGAGATGGCTCGATACACAAACAAGGACGAAGAGGACCAGAGCGAGTGGACTGTGGACAAATCCTACAACCACGTGCACGTAGAACTTTAGTGCATGAAGAGGCCTCTTCCCTGACTCAGAAGAATCTTTTTTTGCACTAGCCAGTCTCAGCCCTGTAATTGCCCCCTTCTCACCCTTTTCCCATCCCTATATACTTCCACAAAGAGTGCTAGCTATACTGTGGTCTTGCATTTCTGATTAGACTGGAGAATGCAAAGCTTTGGATGGGTACGCATGGTCATGAGTTCAGTTTAGGGGAGAACCAGTAATAGAATAAGCAGGAGAAATGCCATGGCTGGCCTTATAGGATATTTGTTGTTGTTGTGTGCCTTCAAGTTGCTTTTGACTTATGGCAACCATAAGGCAACCCTATCACAGGGTTCTCTGGGGCTGAGAGTGTGTGGCTCTCCCAAAGTCACCCAGTGGGTTTCCATGGTCGGGCAGGAAATTGAACCCTGATCTAGTCTGACGCCCAAACCACTACACCACACTTGCCCCTTGTCTCTTTACTGAATAGTAGGTTTTGCTGCAGGGAGTTCTGGGTCTGGAGTGACCTTACCCCATGGTATGTACAAGCAAGCTTCAGGATTTTTACCCTTCTTCATCCCGAGGCACATTTGTTTCACTGGAGTTATTTTCCTCTTTGATAACTCACCTTGTAGCTGCATTCCTGGCACTTGCCCTTCTCTTGTGCTGTGACAAGATCTTCCCTCTGTGCAAGTGAACTTGGATCCTGTCACTCAAGAGTTGGTCATTTACAGATCCAGATAGCAGTAAGATCCTGTGTCAGCAAACTGGTCTTGGACCATTTCTGGTTCTGAGTCCAAATTGCTCTCTATGGAGTGTTGTTTTTAGCTTTTACAGGACCATCTTGTAGTGCACTCCTGTGTGTGTCTACTCAGACGTAAGCTCCATAAGGTTTCATAAGGCTTATCTCCAGCCAATTTTGTATAAGAGTGCAGACTTGCATATATACAGTGGGCCCTTGGTATCTGCTGGGGTTTGGGTCCAGTTTCCCCCATGGATACCAAAATCTGTGGATGCTGAAGTCCCATTAAATACAACAAACAGTAAAATGGCAACTCTTATATAAAATGGCAAAATCAAGGTTTGCTTTTTGGAATTTATATATATATTTTATTTCTTTTCCAAGCATGGATGCTTGAATTCGTGGATAAAGAATCAATGGATACAGAGGGCTGCCTGTACTAATAAAGAAAGACCTTGAGCAGCTGTATGTTAAGGAAGGTGTAGAGATTGTGATGGTACTGAGTCATTCCAGGTGATTTTCAATACTCATCCTGGATAATTTTTCTCAGGGTCAGACATAGTTCTAAATAAGAGCATGGTTCTGAAATGCTTATTGTGTTGATTATCGGGGGGGGGGGGGAGAAAGTGCTGAAATGTGCAATAGCAGCTGATGTGCTGCATTTGTTGAGATTTCTACTTCAATAACTTGTTTTGTGTGCTCAGTTTTTTTGTTGTAAGTCTGGGAACAGTTTGATTTTGCCTAAGAAATATTCCATACCATTTACTGTTTGGTTTGCCAATGGCATGCTCACTGATAACGTCTTCTTGCTGATAGATATACTGTATATACTCATGTATAAGTCTAGAAATTTTAGCCAGAAAATTGATCCAAAAAATCTGAGTCAACCATTGGTCAATGTAAGTACTGTACTTTAACTCTTTAAAAAAGGAACCATTCCCTGGTAAAAGGGAAGAGTGTAGTCTGTCCTGGAAGCAATGACCTTCCCTCAACCTCTCATCCATCCAGGCTTTAGGATGAGGACAAACAGTTACACCTGCTAGAATTTTGTAAGTTCTTTGG
The DNA here is from genome assembly GCA_026167975.1 of Phrynosoma blainvillii. Taxonomy (NCBI): domain Eukaryota; kingdom Metazoa; phylum Chordata; class Lepidosauria; order Squamata; family Phrynosomatidae; genus Phrynosoma; species Phrynosoma blainvillii. Next base: position 368,442,333 of record JANUYF010000002.1, read on the forward strand.
TGTCACTTTCCTGTGCTTAATCCTTTAGATCTTATGTTACACATCTCAAAGTTTTTGTTGTTGTTGTTGTTAACTGCCCTCAAGTCGATCTTGACTCATGGTGACCCTATGGATGAGACGTCTCCAAGACCCTCCATTCTCCACTGCTCTGCTTAATTCCTGCAACCCCTTAATACCCATGACCTCCTTAATAGAGTCCATCCATTTGGCATGTGGCCTTCCTCTCTTGCTACATCTCTCCACCTTTCCCAGCATTATTGTCTTTTTGAGTGAGTCCTTCCTTCTCATGATATGTCTGAAGTGTGACAGCCTCAGTTTGGTCATCTTGGCTTCCAGGGAGGTTTCTGCCTTGATCTGCTCTAGGACCCACTTGTTTGTCTTTTTGGCTGTCCATGAGATCCTCAGCACTCTTCTCCAGCACCACATTTCTTCCCATCATCTTTCTTAACTGTCCAGCTCTCACATCCATACATGGTAATAGGGAATACAATGGCTTGTATGTTTCTAACTTTTGTTCTGAGTTGTATATCTTTGCATTTTAGAATCTTTTCTAATTCTTTCATAGACACCCTCCCAATTCTTAGTCTTCTTCTGATTTCCTGGCTGCAGTCCCCATTTCTATCAAATGTTTGATCCCAGGTATGGGAATTCTTTTACTATTTCTATTTCTTCATTGTCTACATTGAACTTGTGAAGGTCCTTGGTGGTCATTATTTTTGTTTTCTTTATGTTCAACATTCAGCCTGCCTTTGCACTTTCCTCTTTGATCTTCCTTAGTAGGTGTTTCAGGTCTGTGAGGTTTTCTGCTAATGCTATGGTGTCATCTGCATATCTTAGATTGTTGATATTCCTTCCTCCTATTTTCACTCCTCCTCCTGTGTCCAAGCCTGCTTTTTTAATAATATGTTCTGCATACAAGTTGAACAGATAGGGTGAAAGGATGCAGTCTGACCTTTTCTAATTGGGAACCATTCTGTTTCTCCATGTTCTGTTCTGACAGTAGCCTCTTGTCCTGAGTAAAGATTCCTCATCAGGACTATCAGATGTGTTGGTACTCCCATGTCTTTAAGGGCATTCCATAGCCTTTCATGCCAAAGCACATACTGATTTTCTTTTGGAATTCCCTGGTTCACTCCATTAGCCACCTGAACCCCACTTGAACCTCTGGGATTTCTCTCTCCATGTGTGGTTGGAGTCTATGTTGCACAATTTTGAGCATGATTTTGCTTGCGTGGGAGATCAGTGCTATGGTTCTATAGTTGCTGCAGTCTCTTGTGTCTCCCTTTAATCCATCATTTTGGTCCCAAAACCTGCCCTCAACTTATACATGAGGTTGACTTATAGTTGAGTATATACTGTACATAAATGTGTGCAGATTGCAAGGAGCTGAGTCTGTTAAATCAGAGTCAAGTCCTGTATGTAAGCCTGCTCCCTATTTCCCACAGTGATTACTCAGGTACCTGTAAGGAACCCATAAGCAGGACAGAAAGGCAATAGCCCTTCCTGTTGTCGCTCCCCAGCAACAGGCAATCAGAGGTATGCTCTTTCTCTACATGGTAGTTTCATGTAGCTCCCTGGCTAAGCAGCAGTTCATTGGCAAATCCATCAGTCGTTAGTGTGATCCATTTTTAAAACCATCTACAATAGCTGCCATTTTCAGCAACTTCATATGTTAATTTTACATTTTGTCAAGATGTACTTTCTACTGACTTTCCAGACCATGCATATTTTTACATACCTCTATTGTGTTATGCCTTTATTACCTTATTTTCCTAAACTGAGAAAGCCCTAAGCTGTGTGTGTTTTCTTGTGCTGCAACTCTCTGGCCATCTCTGTTGCTCTTTTCTGTAACAAAGGTGGCAAGCTTGGTCTCAGTGTTGCAGCAAAATGTCTCAACTGCTGTCCAGAGGGCTCTGAGAGATCAAGAAGGCAGCAAGAAGTTGCCCTACCTATTTGTAAGTCTCACTGAGGAAGAAGGCTGTTAGTAAGCAGTGTTGATGCTTGTATCTTGAGACAGTTTGCCCCTGCAGGTAATGGACTTAGCTTCAACAAATGAGTAGTAACATGTATTATTATTGTTGCTGTCCTTAGTTAGAGGTTTGTACAATCTGTGACTTGCCAGGTCAAGCACAGCCCACCAGGTACACTGTGACTTGGCAGAGGCTTAACATTTGTCCTGCCCTGTTTTTGTCATCCTAGGCAGATGACAAAAGTGAGAGGTGAATCAAAATCCTGGCAGCTTATCTTTAGCTTAGTGGGTCATGAGCTGTGCAAGTCTGTGACAGTATTAGCAGTGTGCTTTATAACTGGGTGAAGTTAGCAGGGCTTGTTACCATTTGACAGTCCTGCTAGAAGAAGAGATGCCTGCCATCCTTCTTGGAATGAAAAAGTCATCCTCCCAGTCCTCAACCATGTGCCTGTAGATTTCACTCACTATAGTGTAATTTGTGTTCACGAAGTATGTTTAAGACGTGGCTTTATTGCATTTAACCTGTAAGGCAAGTTGAAAACCTTGAGGTCCTTCAGATGTTGTTGGACTTCAGCTCCCAAAATTCTTCACCATTGGCCATGCTGGCCTGGGCGGCTGAGGCTTGCAATCCAACAGTTATCTAGAGGGATGCATCATTGCCACCTGTACTGCTTGGGGCAGGGATGAAACCCTTTGGATAGAATATGGTAAGGACGAGTAATCTTTTACTTGAAATTCCTTGTTTTTCCAGGTAATCCCAGGGTTCAGGAAATGTTATCACATAAGCAAAGTGAGCAATTTAGTATATCTTACTTAGCAAATCGTCTGCTAGTCCGTTTAAGAGGCTCCCTTGAATTGCTTGCTAATAGCAGGAACCTAGACTGGGTTGAAATGTCTTGTCTCATTTAGTACTACTAAAGTACAGATAGCTTGAATGCAAAAGAGATTCCCTTCTTTGCTGCTGTTTCTGAATTTCGTGTGTGTGTGTGTGTGTGTGTGTGTGTGTGTGTTTGCCCTAGAGGGAGCATTCACTTCTTGATTGCGGTATTTCCACATTACTAGCTAGACCGATAGAAAAGCATGTAGGGATTTTCTGTTGTTTTAAAAAGCCATTAAGTGGGTAGAAGTGTGATCTTAACCTTAAAATGGTAATCCAAAAATACTGACGCCCCTGAGGCAGAAATGCTGTTGCATGGCTTGAGGATTGTAGACTACCCAGCTCCCGGTCTTGGCATGGTGCTTTTTGGATGTCAGCCATCTGCACTGCACTGCAAGGGAATGGGGAAGGTGGCCTCAGTACAATGGTTTGCTTTGCCCAAAGGCATGACCTATGTACCCAAACCCACAACAGAACCTCTTGCTGACCTTAGCTAGTTTGAGTGCCCTTACATTACTGGTTTTATGTATAGCTAACTGATCAGCATTATTTTTTTTATATTACTGTGTGTTCTCAACACTTCTGTATTTCTGAGTAAGTTGTTATTATTATTATTATTATTATTATTATTATTATTATTTAATATTTATTTAATTTATTTTGATCCCATGCACAGATGTCAGGCTGTCTGTCTTGCAAATACAAATTGGAAACCCACCACTTCGTCTGTTCAATTGCTTTGAGCTCAATAATTAGGAATACCATTTAGAGCTGCTCTTGTTCTTCACAATGACTGTTCCTCAAAGCTTCAGTTTATTAGATTCTTGGTGGGTAATGTTAGCAGTCTTACATTTTGTCAAAGTGCCAGCAAAAAACCCTGCTACCCCATACAATCATTCCATTTCTTTATTATTATTATTATTATTATTATTATTATTTGTATTAATGTTATTTTGAAATCAGTGATTTGATGTCCACTCCTCTTAAACACAATAGAAAAGCCATCAGTACTCTCTGTCTGTCACCCCAACTGCAACAGTCTCCACTGCTAGGCTATCCAGCCAGATCGAATACACAGGTGAATGAGTGCATAAAGCAGGCAAACACACTCTCCCTCTGAGTTTTGGGATCCAGGGGAAAGCAGGAGTGTTGAGCAGATGCAATTTTGCCTGCTGCACCAGCTTGAGACAAGACAATCTCCTGTTCTTAAGAGCACCACTTACACCATTTCCTCCATTTTTCTGCTCTTAGGAAGTTCTCACTCTGCTATAAAACCCAGGTTATTGTATTTTCCAGGCGCCTAGAATGGAGACTGCAGCCAAGAAATCAGAAGACTAGGAATGGGAAACATGGCTATGAAAGAACTACACAAGATCCTAAAGAGTAAAGAAATACAACTGAGTGCTAAAGTTAGGATTGTCCAAGTCATGGTATTCCCCATCGCCATGTACAGATGTGAGAGCTGGATGATAAAGAAAGCGGATAAAAAGAAAACTCCTTTGAGATGTGGTGCTGGAGAAGAGTGCTGAGGATCCCATGGACAGCCAAAAAAACAAAAAAAGTGGGTTCTAGAACAGATCAAAGACTCGCCCGGGAAGCCAGGATGGCCATATCATGAGAAGGCAAGACTCATAAAAAAAAACAATGCTAGGAAAGATAGAAGGTAGAAGAAAGAGAGGAAGGCTGCATGTCGGATGGCTAGAATCAATCAGGGAGCCTGAGCCTGGAGGACCTTAGCAGAGCAATGGAGGACAGGGGCTGTTGGAGGTGTCTCATCCACGGGGTTGCCGTACGTTGGGATTGACTTGAGAGCAGCTAACAACAAAATAGTAAACTGCAATTCCAGTCCTTCCAAAGTCAGGATAGCCAGTCCAGAATTTACACAGCACCATCATTTGAGTTCAGGAGATGTAGCCTTTCTTTGCTTTGTACCTTGCATCTATTTCGGGGGATCCCAGCCCTGCCCATTGTTTGCAGCTTTCATTCCTTCTTATGACTCTTTAGACAGCTGCCATTGTTTCTGACAGACATTTTTTGGCCCTTCCTCTGAATAACTCCCTACATTCATCCACAGGGTATGGACACTTTGTACAAGGTGATGAATACCTTTGCTATCCCATGCCGCTTGCTTTGCGTCCAAGATCAGACGGGGTCTGGTGCCTTTAGGACACTTAGTAGGATAACTGGTTTTTCTTCTTCACGGTATCTGTGCCTCACACAAGAGGGTTTTGCGCCTGCACAGAGACTCCATTTGGAAAGCTGTAAAGCTGAGCAGATGGGTGGGAAACCCCACTCACTCCCTTGTACTGAGCATGCCCAGTCCTGCCAATCTAGCTCCACCTTGAGTTCAACCGCAAGAGAAACTGCTCAGATTGCTCTCTCTCGCTGAGTTGCCCCTTGTGTATGGTAGAATTTTTTTTCTTATTTTATTTTTTATTATTTTCATTCATTTTTGTGATCGTCGTGAGCTGCCCATTCTTTTCTTCGAGCTTAGCCTTGGTATTCTAACATTTTTTGCCCAGCTGGGTGCCCAAGCCCTGGGCCACTTATGGCCTCCACTTCTCTCTTTAAGCTTTGTGTTGCTTGCAAAAGAAAAGTTGCTCTTAACTGATGGACACTCGGAAGTGCCTTTTTTGTCTGGGAGAAACTCATGTTATCCATCGTTGTTCTATTTGCCGCTCCTTTACCACTCAAACACTCCGTAATTGGGCTCAGTGTTTAAAACTTTTTTGTCGGGAGCACTCCCTTTCTGTTGCTGAGAAATCATCTTTACAGCAAGATCCTCCCCATTTCTAAGCTTCCATGAATCCATAAGCTATTTAAGAAGTCTGAGAACTCCACTCCATCTTCTTTACAAACTTCAACATCAATATCAGCCACGTTTTCCTTGTTACCGACACCCACGGTATCGAGCGTTTAGGGCCCTTCCACAATTATGGCTTCGCAAAGCCCTGCCGAGTCCTCTGCTGGTCAATTGCCGGTACCACAAGAAGTTCCCTCAGTCTCCCAAGGCAAGCATAAGGGGAAAAAGGTTGGTGGTGGGGGGACCTCGATACCAATAAGGCTAAGAGGAAGCACAAATCTAAGCCAGTCCTACCATCTTCATTTCCGGCTCCATCTCTTGGTTCCTCACTGCCATCCTTGCCAGCAACATCAATTGTTTCCTCGCCAGCTCCTTTGGAAACCACCTCACTGGCAGCGGCTCTGGAAACCACTATGGTGTTCTTACTGCCCGCTACTACACCATCAACTCAGCCTCCCATCTCAGTCCCACATATGGACTCGACATCAGGAGTGTTAACCTCAGCATCTCTAAGTGTGGCTACAGTGTCAACTTCCTTGCTGGGATTGTCTGTACTGGGATTGTCTCATTGCCGATAGTATCACCTCTGCCTCCAGTGCCAATTTCGGTACCGTTGCAGATTTTCGCCTCTCCTATACGTGCATACAGGCTCTCCTCACCCCTGCCTCCTCAGGCTCAAGAAGCTTCTCCAGCTTGATCCCATCACTCTCCTACCCCATCAAGGGATAGGGCCAATGTCTCGGCATCCTCGTCTCATCTGTACTTTTGAGGCTTGCCCTTCACTTCTGTCTCCTACCTGGAATGTTACTGAGCGGAAGATTATTGGAGAGAGCGATCGTCCTCATACCGATCATACTCACTGTCGTATCGAAATTGGTATCATCATAGAGAACTATATTATCACTCTCCATCTCAGTATTGAACTTGCTCTCATTCTCGATCTCCTTGAGAATCCTCTCGATATCATCATCACGAGGACCTTGAGTCTGAACACCATTGGGACCATCGGCCTGACAGGGTTCCTTCACTACCTACAACTACTTTGAAGGCGATGGTCTCTTTGCTGCCAAGACTGATGAGTCTTTAGATGCTTTGGCCAAGGCTCACCTCACTGGCAAGCAACTGGGAGTCATGGGCCAAAAGCAACAATATTGCTCCTCCAGACAACAATGGAAATCTAGGCCCTCCTTGTCCAACTACCCAAGGTCCCATTTTGCTGGCTCTTCTCAGTTTGGGGGAAGTCTCAACAGTCCTCTAGACGCCCCTACAGACAGCAATATCCATAAATTCAGCAATAACAATATCAACAGCAATCTTCTAAGAAGTCTTCCTCTTCTAAATCCCATTTTTTATTATTCTACCAGGACATCACCCCTTTCTCAGCCAGTCTCCCCACTGCCGTCCTACCATGTTTCCAAACGCTGCTGTTTTTACAACAACTGGCACCAAATCACCACAGACACCTGGGTCCTCACAATCATCTGCTTGAGCTATGCCATAGAGTTTTCAAATACTCCACCTCTTGGCATCATTTGTTCTACTCCCCTTTCCCCTCATCTCCAAGAGGAGATCTCACTTCTTGATGAAGGCGCTATTCAACGCATCCCAGGTGCAGGACAGACAGCTACTTTTCCAGATACTTCACAGTGCTGAAAAGAGACGGGAGGTCAACTCCCTATCCTCGACCTCAGAGGTGTGAAGAGCTACATCACTCCACGCAAATTCAAGATGGTGACGCTTCAATCTATCCTCCCCTTTCTTCACCAGGGTGACTGGTTTGTGTCGATCGACCTGAAAGATGCTTATTTTCACCTCTCTATTCGACCTCAACATCGCAGATATCTCTGTCAATACAGCGTCCTACCCTTCAGACTCTCCACTGCTCCCAGAGTGTTTACAAAATGCATGGCAGTGGTTATTTCCCATCTATGGATACGTGGGATCAGAATATTTCCCTGCCTAGACAACTGGCTGCTGGACACAACTGTACTGAGATGTCCACAACACTTTTTCACTTCTCACCGACTTAGGCCTTACGGTCAACCCTTCCAACTCCATTCTGGAACCGGTCAGAGTGATAGAATACATTGGGACTTCTCTGGACTCAGTCATGGCTCGCACCTATTTACCTACTTGGAGAGCAGATGTCCTCTGGTCTCACCTCCACATGTTCTGTGTCTCAGCCACCCCTCAGCATTGGACATTCGACATCTGCTTGGCCTGATGGCTTCCACCAAAGCTGTGACCTACTTAGCTTGGCTCAAATTTCGTCCTCTTCAAATGTGGTTTCTCTCTGTTTTTGACCATCTTCACGACAGTCAATCCAAGAGGCTGACCCCTTCCCCCGGAGGTATGAGCCTCTCTCCATTGGTGGTCGATCCCATCCAACATTCTGAAGGGGATGCCCTTTCAACCCCCAGAACCTTCCAGGATGGTCACTACGGATGCCTCCATGACAGGCTAGGGAGCACATTACAAAGATCTTTGTGTTCAAGGCCGTTGGTCTCCTTTTGAAATGGAGATGCACATCAATGCCTTGGAACTCCTAGCAGTCATCAAGGCTTTCCAGGCTTCTGAAGACCATCTACACCACAGAGTGGTCCAAGTGGTAACATACAACACCACCACAGTCTGTTACATCAACAAACAAGGCAGCACTCATTCTTCTGTGCTTCTGTGACTTGCCCTCCCATTTTGGAGGTGGTGTCACCTCCATTCCATCCATCCAGTTGCGGTTCACCTTGCAAGCAAAAACAATGTTCTGGCAGACTCTCTGAGTCAAAACAAGACCCTGCAACACAAGTGGACCTTGTCACCGGATGCCTTTCAACTCCACATCTCGGTGGGGGACCCCTCAACTGGATCTCTGGCCTCCCCAGAGAATGTTCAGTGCCCGCTCTTCTGCTCCAGCGCAGGCCAAGGAAAGGAGTCCCAAGGAGACACCTTCCTCTTGAACTGGAGCCGCCAGTTCCTCTACACCAGGGGTAGGCAACCTTTCCCCTTTAAGGGCCGAGGGACTTCGGCTCCCAGAAGCCTCAGCCATGTTGGCCAATAGTCCCATGTTGGCCAATAGCTCCTGGGATTCTGAGACCTGAAGTCCCTCGGCCCTTAAAGGGGAAAGGTTGCCTACCCCTGCTCTACACCTTTCCCCCTCTTCCCCTAGTGGCGAGGGTTGTGGCCAAAATGATGGAGGACAGATCCAATGCGATTCTGGTGGCACTTTACTGGCTGAGGCAATCCTGGTTTGCCCCTCTCCTCCACCTGTGCAGGGGCCACTTCTTCAAATTGCCCACTTGATGGGACCTTCTCTCTCATTCCAACAGAGTGGTCCTTTATCCGGATCTTTACAACCTCCACCTAACAGCTTGGAGAATCCAGCCTTGACAGTCCTTGAACTCCTCAGGGTTCTCTCTGCTTCTATAAAAGACTCCACCAAGCGTTCCTATTCCTACAAGTGGAGATGTGCCTTTGCTGAGTCTAGAGCAGAGCCTCCTTCTCCTGTTCAGCTCTCGACAGCCCTGCATTTTCTCCTTCGCCTGCATGGCCAGGGATTGGCATTTTCATCACTCAAGGTTTACCTCTCAGCCATTGTTGCTAACCAGCCTCCTGGCTCACCATCCTCCAAACCAGGGGTAGGCAACCTTTCCCCTTTAAGGGCCGAGGGACTTCAGCTCCCAGAATCCCAGGAGCTATTGGCCAACATGGGACTATTGGCCAACATGGCTGAGGCTTCTGGGAGCTGAAGTCCCTCGGCCCTTAAAGGGGAAAGGTTGCCTACCCCTGCTCCAAACTGTTTGCTTCGCCAACCCTCAAGAGATTCTTCAAAGGCCTTCACCATCTCTATCCTCCATTGCCACTATTGGCTCCCTCATGGTTGCTCTCACTTTTGCTTACACAACTCACAAGATCCCCATTTGAAGCTTTGGGATTGGCCTCCCTCAGGCTTCTTTCTCTTAAGCAGGGGTAGGCAACCTTTCCCCTTTAAGGACCGAGGGACTTCAGCTCCCAGAATCCCAGGAGCTATTGGCCAACATGGGACTATTGGCCAACATGGCTGAGGCTTCTGGGAGCTGAAGTCCCTCGGCCCTTAAAGGGAAAGGCTGCCTACCCCTGCTCTTAAAGTAGCCTTTCTCGTGGCCATCACTTCGGCCAGGAGATTTTCTGAACTGGCTGCAATACGCTCGGATGAGCCCTTTCTGACCTTCCATAGAGATAAAATGGTCCTCGGACCGGACATCGCTTTCCTCCCCAAGGTGGTGACCCCTTTGCACCTCTCTCAAAACATTGTGCTACCTACCTTTTACCCAGTTCCTTCTGTGCCTCCGGAAAAGACTATGCACACCCTTAATGCGCTTTGGCCTTTTATGTTCAACGTTCTGCTGATTTCAGGTTGACCAACAAGTTATTTGTTTGTTACGGTGGGCCTAGGAAAGGCCGTCCTGTTTCTTCACAAAGGTTCTCCAAGTGGATTGCCCAGACTATTTTGCTGGCTTGTCAGCTTGCCAGACACCCTCCTCCTGTTGGTGTGCGCCCACACTCAACCAGGGCTGTCTCCTCATCTGCTGCCTTCCTCAGAGGCGTCCCCCTGGTTGATGTCTGCAAGGCGGCTACGTGCTCTCAGCCTTCCAGGTTCGTCCGGCACTACCGGCTTGATTCCAGGTCTCATTGGGATGCCAGCTTTGGCCATGCCATTCTCTCTTCTATTCTGCAGTGACCTTCCCACCTGCCACAGGTAAGCTTTTTAGTCACCCTATTGCAGGGCTAGGCAACCTTTCCCCTTTAAGGGCCGAGGGACTTCAGCTCCCAGAATCCCATGAGCTGTTGGCCAACATGGGACTATTGGCCAACATGGCTGAGGCTTCTGGGAGCTGAAGTCCCTCGGCCCTTACCCCTGCCCTATTGTGTGAGGCACAGAGACCACAAAGAAGAAGAACAGAGTGGTCATCTGTGTCCTCACACAAACCCGCCCTACCTCCCCTCAGTCAGGTCCCCGCTCCTTTCTTGCGGCAGACTCGAACTGAAGGACTACCACAAATTATGCAGTCGAGTTTCCCGCATTTGGGGAAATCGCAGGGGTCAGCACACCCAAAGTGCAATGGATTGGCGGGATTGGGCATGCTCAGTACACGGGAGGGGCAGGGCTCCCACCAATCTGCTCAGCTTCCCAGCTTTCCGAAAGGAATCTCTGCGCAGGCATAAACCCTTTTGTGTGAGGGCACAGATGGCCACTCAAACAACCGCAGTGACAAGTAAGCAACCTTATTTTTGAATGGGCATTCGGGTGCAGCAGATAGACTTTGAAGACACTTTGGGCCAGGGACCGGCAACCTACGGCCCCCGTGCCGGTTCCGGCCCAGGTCACCAGACTTACCGACCCAGGCAGACTCCTGCCGCCGCCGCCACCGCGCGTGCCATGCCCGCCATTGTGATTTCCGAAATGGTTGTCGTGACGCGTTTGCGCATGCGCAGGAGTACTGCACATGCGCAGACGCGTCGCGGCCACCATTTTGGAGAACAAAATGGCGGGCGCAACTAGTTTGCGCATGTGCAGTACTCCTGCACATGCGCAAACGCATTGTGGCTGCCATTTTGGAAATCAAAATGGCGGGTGCGACATGTGCTGCAGCGGCTGTGCCCGCGTGCGCCACGGCAGCAGTGGTGGTGGCGCACGCGGGGGGGGTGTCGCGTGCACACCGCCATTCCCCCCCCCCTCGGCCCAGCGGAGACCTGGACTTTGGGGGACCAGCCTAGGTCTCCAAAAGGTTGCCTACCCCTGCTTTGGGCCTTTACAGACTGCCAGAAACAATCCATCTTGAGACCACTTTAACTGCCCTGGCTCAGTGCTAGGGAATCATGGGAATTGTATTTTTTTCTGAGATATTGAGCCTTCTCTGTCAGAGAGCTCTGGTGCCACAATAAACTACAGTTCCCATGATTCCCTAGCACTGAGCCAAGGCAGTTAAAGTGGCCTCAAGTTGCATTATTTCTGGCAGTCTGCAAAGGCCCTTAGGCATGGGTGAAATTCATTTCCAACTTATGGTGACCCAATCATGGGGTTTTCTTGGCAGGATTTGTTTAGAGGTGGGTCTTCATGGCTGAGCGGGGATTCGAACCCTTGCCTCCAGAGTCCAGTGCTCAAACCACACCATAGCCAGCTTTCCTATTATGGGGTTTTCTTGGCAACTTTCTTCAGAGGCAGGTGACCAGAAATGTCCTCTTTTCTTCCCCCAAAACATGGCCCTCCTTCATCTCAGCCTCCTTTTGCCCAATGTCCTCCATTTGGAGCAGGACTAAGAAGCATGAATGTATATTAATATAATCAATATAAATGATGAGTATAATATTATAAGTATAAATATAAGTATAAATAAGATAAGTATAAATATAAGTATAAATATAAGTATAATAAGTATAAACATTAAATATAATTTGATATAATATAATTAAATATAAGTTGATATAAATATTTATATTACATTAATATGTTAATTTGCAATGTGTTTTCTAGCTTTTCTTTGGTCACATCCTACATCTTTTCCCCTTGAATGTCCTACATTTTGCAGTGCCTTCTCCTACGCCTGTCCAGAGGAGGTTTGCAACCATTGCCTTCCTCTGAAGAGGCCGAGAGAGTGTGGCTTGCCCTAGGTGGACTTCCATGGCCTGTCTATCGTGACCCTGTGGTAGAGTTTTCTTGGCAAGGTTTCTTTTCTTCAGAGGGGATTTGCCATTGGCCTTGCCCTGAGGAGGCTGAGAAAGTGGGACTTGCCCAAGACCACCCAGTGGATTTCATGCGCGAGGTGAGACTCGAACCCGGGTCTCAACCTTTCCCCTTTAAGGGCCGAGGGACTTCAGCTCCCAGAAGCCTCAGCCATGTTGGCCAATAGTATAGCTCCTGGGATTCTGGGAGCTGAAGTCCCTCGGCCCTTAAAGTCTGCCCCTAGCTCCAAAGTCTCCAGAGTCCTAATCTAACACTCAGACTACTAGGCTACCAGACATTTGGAAAGCGTCGCTGTCCCTTTAAGAACATTTCTTGACGTGAAGGAGGAGCCAATCCCAGGGTGAGGAAGAAGGCGCCTCTGAAAGCCTCTGGCCAATGGCGTCCCTCCGTGCAAGGAGAACCGGGAAGCGGCCTCCTGATTGGTCCTGAGCGGCGGCCGCAGTACGCATGGGAGGAAAGGTAAGGTTCGAAGGTGTTGGTGAGGCCCTTCTTTCCTCCTTTCCTTCCTCCTTGGTCTCGCTCGCCTCTGGAGCCCAAGCCACGCTGGACTCTTCGCCCCCATGGATGGGAGGTAGCCGGGCGCAGGGGTGGGAGGACTAGGACTCTGGGGATCTGGGTTCCAGTCCCTCCTCAGCCATGGGAACCCACTGAGTGGCCTTGAGGCTGTGACTGTGTGACGCCAAAGGCCTTGCTATTGCCTTCCTCTGAGACTGAGAAAGTGTGACTTGCCCAAGGCCTTCCCCTGAGGCTGAGAGAGTGTGACTTGTCTCAATGCCTTGCCAATGCCTTCAGAGGCTGAGAGTGACTTGCCCCAAGGCCTCGCCATTGCTTTCCCCTGAGAGAGAGTGATTTGCCCCAAGGTCTTGCCATTGCCTTCCCCTGAGGCTGAGAGAGTGTGACTTACCCAAGGCTTTGCCATTGCCTTCCCCTGAGGCTGAGAGCGTATGTTATGTCCACAGTCCTGCTTGCCATCCCTTGAGGAGGCTGAGAGCATGTGACTTGTCCAAGGTCACCCAGTGGGTTTCCATGGCCAACCCAGGATTCAAACCCTGCTCTCTAGATTGTTATAATCCATCTCACTAAACTACAATTTCCAGGATTCCATAGTATTGAACCACAGCAATTAAAGTGGTGTCAAAGTGCATTATTTCTGAAGTGCGGACGCAGCCAGAGACTGTCATTGAGTGCCTGCCAGTTGGCACCAACTTGGAGAGTCCTTGCTCTGGGGTGAACTTCGTTTCTGGTACTATTTAGAAATGCTTAGAATCATAGAATCATAGAGTTGGAAGAGACCCCAAGGGCCATCCAGTCCAACCCTCTGCCATGCAGGAACTCCCAATTAAAGCATCCCCTGTGACAGATGGCCATCCAGCCTCTGCTTAAAGACCTCCAAGGAAGGAGACTTGATTGCAAAGGGATCCTGTGTTAGCTGTGCAAAAGTAGTTGTAGCATAAGCTTTCATAGACTTGGGCTGCATCCACACTGCAGAAATAACACAGTTTGACACGACTTTAACTTCCACGGCTCAATTCTTTGGAGTCCTGGAGATTGTACTCTTATGAGACCTTTAGCCTTCCTGGTCAGAGATCTCTGGTGCCACAACAAACTACAAATCCCAGGATTCCATAGCATTGAGCCATGGCAGTTAAAGTGGTGTCAACCTGGATTATTATTATTGTTGTTGTTGTAGTGCAGGTGTAGCTGCAGTCTACTTCCTCAGACCAAATCTACAAAAGCTTACGCTAGTTGTTTCCCTCTGTGCATGTGCAATGTAGAAATAATGCAGTCTGACACCACTTTAAGTGCTGTAGCTCCCTCCTAGGATTTGTAGTTTCACAAGGCCTCTAGCCTCCTCTGCTCAAGAATGCTGGTGCCTCACAAAACTACAGAGCCTAGGATTCTGTCGGATGGAGCCACGGCACTAAAAGTGGTGTCAAAGTGGCATTATTTCTACAGAGTAGATGCACCCTCAGTCTCAAAGGTGCTGCAAGATCCCTTTGCATACTAAATCTTCCAGACTAACAGGGCTGTTGTGTCTCTGAGCTCTTTATGCTTGAGTCTCTCCTACTTCCCAGGAAAGAAAGCCCCCTTCCTTGGTGAATTGGTCACTGGATTATTTCACATCCAGCTATGCTTTTCAGGAACGATCACTAGTGTGCGTTTCATTTCCACGTTGGTTTATGGCTTACGTGATTGTCTTCGGTACATTTGTGTGTATCTCTTTTTGCAAAAAGCTATATATCCCATAACAAAATTTGATGGTCCTTAAGGTGCCACAGGTACACAGCAAATGCCTTCGGGCCTTTACAGACGGCCAGAAATAATGCAGCTTGAGGCCACCTTAACTGCTCTGGCTCAGTGCTAGAGGATCATGGGAACTGTAGTTTATTGTGGCACCAGAGCTCTCTGACAGAGAAGGCTCGATGTCTCTGAAAAAACTACAATTCCCATGATTCCCTAGCATTGAGCCAGGACAGTTAAAGTGGTCTCAAGCTGCATTATTTCTGGCAGCCTGTAAAGGCCCTTCGTCTCCAAAACTGACCAAGACTGTAACAGATTAAGGACCTTTGCAGACTGCCAGAAATAGTGCAAATTGAGTCCACTTTAACTGCTCAGTGCTAGGGAATCATGGGAACTGTAGTTTATTGTGGCACCAGAGCTTTCTGACAGAGAAGGCTCAATGTCTCAGAAAAAAATACAATTCCTATGATTCCCTAGCACTGAGCCAGGGCAGTGCCTCAATTTAATGTGCACTATTTCTGGCAGTCTGCAAAGGCCCTAAGATGGCCATCCTTCTGGGAAAGCCTCACTTGCCATCCTTTCCTTCCTGCCTTTTTAAAAAAATCATAAATTATATAAATTACGGATGAGCAGCCTTCAGGTTTGATGTGAAGTCGAAGGCTTTCACGGCCGGCATCCATAGGTTTTTGTGGGTATTTCGGGATGTGAGGCCGTATTCTAGAAGAATGTATTCCTGACGTTTCGCCTGCATCTGTGGCTGGCATCTTCCTATCATCATCAAAACCCAGAGCCCTCTATTTGATCCCATGCTTTGCAGATTGATCAGAATATCTTCACTATTGCTTCGTAAAGTTTTGCTGATTATCATTGAGCAGAGAGGAGCTTGTGGCTGCCAGATATTGGATTGCGACTCCCATTATCTTCAACTGTTGACCATGCTGGTGATGGGAGTAGAAGTTGAATCTAGAGCAGGGGTAGGCAACCTTTCCCCTTTAAGGGCCGAGGGACTTCAGCTCCCAGAATCCCAGGAGCTATTGGCCAACATGGGACTATTGGCCAACATGGCTGAGGCTTCTGGGAGCTGAAGTCCCTCGGCCCTTAAAGGGGAAAGGTTGCCTACCCCTGGTCTAGAGGATCAGAACCTCCCCACCTTTCTATTAAGGTTTAAGGCAGAAGTGGGATTTGTGAGACCCATGGGAAGGTCCAGTGTGGCCCTTGGGGCCCCCACTGGCTCCTCCAAGCACCCCCCAAGATAAACACAGAGCCCCCTATTTTACAGCCCCAGATGCTAGCAGAGATAGGCAACCTTTCCTCTTTAAGGGCCGAGGGACTTCAGCTCCCAGAAGCCTCAGCCATGTTGGCCAATAGTCCCATGTTGGCCAATAGCTCCTGGGATTCTGGGAGCTGAAGTCCCTCGGCCCTTAAAGGGGAAAGGTTGCCTACCCCTGCGCGGCTAAACACTGCTTCAAAGCACTTTAAAATGCTGTTTCGGGGTCCCCCCCAACAACCTGAGAATAACATGAGATTACTTCTGATTGACCAAAATAGCATCTGTGACAGTGTGCTGCAGTCAGGGTGATCAGATGTCCTAACCACAAAGGAGGACAAGGCACAGCCAAATGGAGGACATAAAGAAAAAAATGTAGGGCATTGCCCAATATAACAGTTTTTTTCGGTTTTGATGCTGTACAGTTTTTAATCTGAGCTTGATATTTTATATGGTTCAAACTCTATAGACAGTTTAGTATTTTTAAAAATGATTTTTATGTTTTTAGCTGTATGTGGTTCTCCCTTGTTTCTCCTTTTATTCTGTAACCTGTATTGAGTCTCATTTTGAGGGAAACAAAATTCAAAGACAGTCTGGAAAGTCGGCATGCAAAGGGATCTTGCAGCGCCTTTAAGACTAACTGAAAGAGAGAAGCTGGGAGCATGAGCTTTTGTAGATTTGAGCCTGGTTCCTCAGATGCATGGTTATCATGAATCAGATATATGGGGGAATGCGAAATATAAATAAAATAATTGATTGATTGGCATCTCATTTCCATTTGCTCAGTAGGGCACATAGCTGAGTGCATGATGCCATGGGCAAATTATTCTCTTAATTGGCAATTTAGTAGGTTTTTAATTGTACTGTGTTTTTTAGACTGTAAACCACTTTGGGCCCCAGTTTTGGAAGGAAAGTAGGATAGAAATATAGAAATAATAATAATAATAATAATAATAATCATTATCATCATAGTAATACAGTCCAGCACCACTGTGCTGTCTGTACCTGGAGTGGCTCTCCTTTGTAGATCAGAAAATATGAGGCAATCCAGATCATGTTGGACTACAACTCCCATTATCCTTGACCACAAGCTATGCAGGCTGGGGCTGATAGGGTCAAATAGCATGAAGATGGCCACAGCTTACTCTCCTGTGCTCCAGATCATTCTTACTGTGTAAGCCAGGGGTCGGCAACCTAGGCCCGGGGGCTGGATCCGGCCCCCCGAGGCCTTTGGACCGCCCCCAGGCCGGTCCTGCCGCTTTGCATGTCACGGCCGCCATTTTGTTTTCCAAAATGGCGGCTGCAACTTGCTCGCGCATGCGCAGTACACCGGAAGACCTGGGGACCAGCCCCAGGTAAGAAAAACTTGCCGACCCCTGGTCTAAGCTGAAGAAGAGTGCTTTTCCTTCAGTCACAAACCTGAGTTGATGCATATCTGCAGGACTGTTTATTGTCCCTCTCCTTCCTCAGGTGTGGGTGCCCTGATGTAAGAGGAAAAGAACCAACACAGACCCACCTTTGAGCTGCAATGGAAACAGAACTGCTGCTGGCACCTATCACTGCTCTGGAGATTGTGGGAGATCATCTTGTGGCAGGTGGGTGTCCTCTTAATTGATGCCATGGGGACACAGAAGGCCCTTGCAAGTCACCACACTCTGGTTGCTGGTGAGCATTGAGACACCCATGTGTCAGATATCCCCCCATGGCCTTGGTAACTCAGTTAAGCCAAACATAGTCTAGTTCAAAAGTGGGCAACTTCAGTGGCTAGGATGGAAAGCTGCGCCCTTCCACTGGCAAAAGGACAACAGCAACTTGATTTTTAACTTGCAAACTGCTGCACCTGAATTTCAATAGCACAAAGTCTTCAAAAGGCTTTTCTTTTTTTAAAAAGAATGTCTTTTGCAGGGAGTGTGTGTTTTGTTTTCAAGCAGATCTGTAGTCCTAGAAGCATGATGTTGCTTTAAAATCAAAGAAAAATTGTGAGTTTTAAAGTTGTTGCCACCACTATTACTGTAACACCAGTTTGGTGGTACAGAACCAAACAAGCAGCACAAACCCTTGTGGCTCATGGATTTATACTCTGCCCTTTAGCCCAATGGTACTCAAACTTTTTACCCTTGGGACCCTCTTTTACATCTACATGTGGATATCCCCCCCCACAACCTAGTATATGAATAAAACTATTTTGTTTATTTAGTGTGCGTATTTTCATTCATATATTCATGTGCATTCATACCTTAACATTATATCCGAAAATAACATTCAAATTAGAACAGCATTATTTAAGAAAATTCAATGCATGTGTAAATTTTTTGTTTTGCTTTGTTTTTGGGCTAAAGAGTAGTGGAGAGAGTAGTGGAGTCTCCTTCCTTGGAGGTCTTTAAGCAGAGGCTGGATGGCCATCTGTCAGGGATGCTTTGATTGGGAGTTCCTGCATGGCAGGGGGGTTGGACTGGATGGCCCTTGTGGTCTCTTCCAACTCTATGAGTCTATGATTCTATGATTTACCCATTAAAAAGTTTGGGGAAGAACAGAAGGAGAGATCAGGGCCTCCAAAACTTGTGCCCCTCTTGAGTAACTCTTGCACCCCCCTGGGGGTCCTTCCCCATTGTTTGAGAACCATTGCTTTAGCCCAAAAACAAAGCAAAACAAAAAAGGTCCCAAAATTTACAAATAGTTAATTCATTAGTTCCTATCTTCAGGCTTCCAGTCTGAATAAAACGGATGGAGGTGTGCCTGGCTACTCTTGTTCTCTCTCTGGGGACCTGTAGGGAGGGTCTTTCAGCAGTTGCTAGCCCCAGGCATGATGGATGTCTGGCCAGTCTTGTATAGCCCACCCCCTGTTTAGTTTTAGGTGTGCTGCAAAGTCAAGTTTCTCCCCAGATGAAAAGCCAAACATAATGGTAATAGGAAACATTAGTGGACACAGTCTAGTAGCCCAGGTCCAGGGTTGACAAAGAAGTGATAAGCAGGAAACCAGAGACCCTGGATGCTCCTTGCTCAGAACTGAAAAGATGGTGGCCAGAAAGATGCTGCTTACTGAGACTATACAAAATGTGATACCAATCAGAATTCACATCTTTTTTTAAATTTCATTTTTATGCCTCCTTTCTCCCTGAAAGGGTCCCAAAGCGGCTCACAAGATGATCTGAAGTCTACAGGGGCAAAATTACAGAAGACAGTTCTAAGGAGACAATTCAGGGAGGGGCAGGGTTTTTGTGTGTGCAAAGTTTGTAATAATAGAAAGGCTATATCTGCGACAGTACCATATCTGGTGAAATGGAGATAGTACTCCACACCATGGGCTTCTGCATTAGGAGTGGAGTTGCATTGATCTCATCTATGAGGATGGGTACTATTCAAATAAGTGTGCAGAACTTCAATCCTGTTTTCAGCGTGATGATTCTGGCCTCTTCTCCTCCAGGTGAAGGACCCAACATAGTTGTCTACTCTCTGGAGCCTGATGCCACCCACTCGGTGAGATGCTCTAAACAAGTCCTTCAGAGTTACAACATCCATGGTATCAAGGAACAGCGAAATGTGGTTCCAGAAACTAGAGGATCCACCAGGGTGGCCATTTTTGGAGGTAAAAGTCTAGTTGTCATACAGCTCAGCTTCCAGGATGGCCTAGTAAACATAATGAAGCTCTTTCCTCTCATTGAGCTACATGACTGGATCTGGGACTTGCAGTGGATGGAGAGCAAAGCTGACACACCCAGATGTGTGGCTTTGGCCCTGGGCCACAATTCAGTGGCCCTGTATGACTGTATTGGTCAGAGGGTCCTCCGAGAAGTGCACTGCCAAGAGAAGTGCATCCTCTACTCTGCCCACTTGGTGGGGAGCAGCTGGGACACTTTGGTTCTGGTGGCAGGTACTGTCTTCAACCAGCTGGTGATTTGGAGCATGGATGACCTGGTTGAGGGCCCAGACAGGATAAAGCCCCGCTGTAGGATCAGTGGGCACAATGGTGTCATCTTCAGCATTTGCTACATGGAGAGCAAAAGTATATTGGCTTCAGCCTCAGATGACAGAAGCCTGCGGCTGTGGGGCATTGGTGATCTCAGAGCACCACCCGATCATGTCCCGTGCTTGTTGGTCTGCTATGGGCATCAAGCAAGGGTCTGGTCCGTCAGGCTGCTGGGAGACTACATAATCAGCATTGGGGAGGATTCAGCTTGTCTTGTGTGGGACTACCAGGGTGAGATTGTGCAGAGCTTCATGGGACACAAGGGCCGTGGCCTTTGGGCTGTGGCTGTGCATGAGGGGCAAGGCTGGGTGTTCACTGGTGGGGCTGACTCTGGTATCAGGCGTTGGAACCTCAAGGGTCAGAAGACCAACAGGAACGCTCTTGTGCAACTGAATTTTCCTTCATCTGAGAGAAAAGGATCGCCCAGAGTGGTAAAACTTGTGGATGTCAACTATCTCCTGGTCCTGACTGATGCTGGGGCTCTCTATGCCTATGACTTGACCTCAAAAACATGGGGGCTGATCCTGGAGGATGCTGCCTATCGGTCCTATGGTCTCCTGGAAGTGTCTAGGTTTGTTGGTGGTGGTGTTGTGTGCGCCATGGGCAATCTGTCAGGACAGGTCAAAATCTTCCCTCTCCACAGCCCCGCAGAAAGCAAGGAGCTCCACTTGTATGAGGGGAAAGTGCACAGCCTGAGCTGGGCCCCCTTTCCCGAACAAGACTCCAATACTTGCAGCCTCTATGCTTCTGGCCCTGCTGGTGCTATGGTGTGGCTGGAGGTTTCTTGCCATTTATGTGAAGGAGTGACTGTGTTGGTGAAGCAGTGTTTCCTCTTGCCTCTCTGCAAGCAGCGATGGCACACTTGTGCTGCGTTCCTGCCCCAGGGGGAGTTTCTGCTTTGTGGAGACCGCAGGGGCTCTGTAATGCTGTTTGCATGCAGGTCAGCTCTTACATTGGCAAAGGTATCAGGGAGAGAACTGGATAGTTCTGAGTCACGTGTGATCTGTGACATACCTGGGCTGCCCTTTCCTCTCGGAGGGGATGAGCTGTGTGCTAATGGCCCTGTCTCTCTGCTCTTTGGCCTTCATGGGAAGCTTGGAGTGACCTCTGTCACCTGCCAAGGGGATTTTGTCTACAGCACAGGCCGGGATGGCTGCTACCGCCAGCTCCAAGTACAGGGCCAGCAACTCCGGGTGCTGAGGAAGCAAAAGCCCTGCAGAAGCCTGGAATGGCTGGAAGAGTTGCGCTTCACTCCAGATGGGAATACATGGGTCCTAGGCTTCCATGCTGCCCATTTTGTGCTCTGGAGTGCCACCACCAACGAGACACTGCTCTTCATCCCCTGTGGTGGCGGCCACCGTTCTTGGAGCTACACCCACTGCCTCTCTGCAGAGACCTTTGCATATGTCAAATCTGGGGATGTGGTGGTGTACCAAAGCAGCGATGCTCCCAGCGGACAGTGTGTCCTCAAAGAGTCATTGCATGGCCGGGAGCTGACTTGTGTGTGCCACGTTGGAACTTTGAGAGCATCAAGGCAGGAACTGGTCAGCATCCTTGCCACAGGAAGCGAGGACAACACGGTGAACATCCTAGCCTTTGGAGAGCAGTCCCACTTGATGACGCAGCTCACAACCATAAGCGACCACATCTCCAGTGTGAGGGCTCTGGCTGTGGCCAAGAGCAATGTCTCATGTCTAGACACAGAAAGTATTTCCACCATGCTTTTCTCAGCTGGAGGCCGGGCCCAGATTGAGTGCTACCAACTGCTGCTCAGCCCAAGTCACAGTTCACACATTGGTGTAGCCTGTCAGCTGGCCCATGTGGCATCCCATCGCCTAGATGAGCAGTGGGACCGCATGAAGAATAAGCACAAGTACATCAAAATGGACCCAGAAACCAGGTAAAAGTGATTGCTTTTTCCAGAACCTGATTCTTTTGAGCATGGGTGTGGCTTGGCAATGCCAGCCTTCCAGTGCCTGAAAATTGCATCTACAGACATAAGGGACATTTAGGTGTGCAGCTGTCCCAATCTGAAATCTGACCCATATGTCTGAAAGTTAGACTTGTGGAACTCTGCTTCCACAACTGTGAACCAAATACAGATAAGGTGCCGTGTCCAAAAAATTACAACCGCATGTATAAGAGAACTAACTTGTGTGCAAAACGGCAACAGGATGCCAGCCAAAAACAAAACAAAAGCAGTGACAGTCAACGCAGGGCTATAGCACAGGACAAAGTGTCCAAGCGGTGCCTGGTGGATCTCAGACCAGTGTTCTGTGGTGCACTGTGGCAGAGTAGTGGTCAGTTACACTAGTGGCTGTACTTTCTCCATGCCTGCTCAGGGGGAGGAGGCAGTGGCTGCTGGCTCTGAGGTTGATGGTGGGGAGAGGTTACAGGTATCTGAGGCGCTCTGGGAGGGTTGACTTGTCTTAGACAGTTGCCTGCATGTGGCACTGGTAGCTTCTGAGCCATCTCTCCCAAAGTGCCTCAGTTCTTAGGACCCCAGAGAAGGGCATTCTAGAGCCAGCAACTGTTCCTTGCATGATGGTGGCTGCTAACATACCTTTCTCATTTTGGTCCCACCACATTTTTGCTTCCACTACTACAATTCCAGGACTTCTGGCACTGAAATTAAACCTGGGCAGGGAAAAAGAGAAAGGGCTGAGCAGGATTTCCAGGTGGCAGGGCCGCAGTGTCCTATACCATTTTTTGCCTCTTCTCTCCTGCTAGGAGCAACAAAAGCAGAATGAATTATGTAAAATGATTCCCACAGATGTTTAATTTATATCAAAGACAGCATTTTCTTCTCCCCATTATGCTATTCTGTGATTAGAAGCATGACTCACTGAAAGGGAAAATAGTGCTGGGGAAAGTTGATGGCACAAAAAAACAATTGCATTCCAGGCAGTTTGAATAAAGGAAGTCTCAGCCCTGAATTCACAAAACCTGAGCAGGGGTGTTAATAACAAGAGTTCCTCAGAGGTTTCTCATTCATGTGGTTGCCATACATTGAACTGAATTGATGACACATAACAACATCAGCCATATAGCTAGCCATCAAGAGAGAATGGGGCAACTACTTAGACCAGGGGTAGGCAACCTTTCCCCTTTAAGGGCCGAGGGACTTCAGCTCCCAGAAGCCTCAGCCATGTTGGCCAATAGTCCCATGTTGGCCAATAGCTCCTGGGATTCTGGGAGCTGAAGTCCCTCGGCCCTTAAAGGGGAAAGGTTGCCTACCCCTGACTTAGACCAGGCAGGCACTGATAACTTATCACTTTCCAGCCGGTGTATTAATTTTTTCACTGTTCTGGGTATGGAAGCTGCCAGTGGATGGCAAGCCAAAAGAAGATGATAGACTACTACTTTTGTATTCTAGGTACATGTCTATTGCAGTGCTGGCTGGTGCTGAAGATGCCAAGCTGCCTGGTCCCTTCTTCTTCCTAGCAGCTGCTTGCAGTGATGGATCTGTGAGGTAAGATGGGGTCATTGGGCTCTTCTTGGATAATAGACTGCCTGTCTCCCTAGTAAAATATCCAGAAATGATGTGTGATAGGATATTAACAGAAGCCAGGAAGGACAGAACAAGGAGTCATTGCTGTTTAAGTTTCTTAGTTCCTCACTTTCCCCAAACTAGAGCAGGGAACATAAACAGCAAGGAGTTGGAATGTAGTTTTGGTTCTTAATATCTATACAGCGAATGTGACACCTGTAAACTCTTTAACCTCTGAGTCTTCTTTTTCTTCACTATCTCTTTGCACACCTACACAGACTTTTCCTGTTGCTGGAGCATGCCCAGAAGCTGTGGCTTATAGCAGAGTCCTTTCATCATCAGCACTGCATCCTGAAGGTCCAGGCCTTTGTGCACAAGACTGAAGGTGGAGGAAGGTGACAATACAGTATCTCCATTTCCCTGTGTTCCTGTGGGTGCATCTCCCATGACTCCCATACTTTCCAGAGGGGAAACAGTGTTAATGAATTGTAGCAGAAACAAACAAGAGACTTATGATCGTTTTACAGACTTAGCACAAAAGCTTTCATGGATAACTCTCTTCATTATCAGGTGCATGCAGTGTTCTCTTAATTTGGCAGGCATACCTATACAGAGATAAAGGAGTCCTGTACTACCTTTGAGTAGAGTTGTAAACAGTGATGTCAGAATAGTTGTTAAAGCCATAGTGTTAGTCTTTCAGCCTAAAGAGAGATAAAGGAGTCCTGTGCTACCTTTGAGACAAAAATAATTTTGTAGCATAACCTTTGTGGAACATCCCCCCCCCCACCTTTATCAGAGGCAAATGAGATCAGAGGCAACTGAAATGTAGAAAGTACTGAAAGTGATAATTACCTTTAACAATGTTCATTCACAAAAAGTGACTTCTACAGTTATACAACATTACTTGGACAGTTGAGAAGCAAGAGTAGAATTGGGCTGATCTGACCTAGGTCTTAAAAAACTGATTTTAATAAGGTGGCCATGTTAGCCATACAGCAGGTTGGTTCCTCCTTTTGGCCATGCGGTCACTGGAAATTTTTAAAATCCAAGGAAATTTAATGTCCATTTGTAATCCAAGGAGCCAGCCTGCAGATGGCCCTCCCCTAACATCTGAACTGAGATCAGAAACAGAAAATGCAGGCCCAAGACTAACCTCTTCAATTTTTTCTCCTGTTTGCCTGAAGAAGCCAGTGTGACTTTGACAGTTTGCAACATGTAATTGTGCATTTTGGTTGGCCCAATAAAGGTGGCATTGTTTGGATGTTAATTGATTTTAACAAGGTATTTTTCTTTCTTTCATATATATATCCACAGGCGACACTTCTTGGGCAGTGCAGCCACAGATGGGAGCATTGCATTTTGGGACATCACTGATACCCTCAACCTTGCTGCTGAGGTCATAAGGGCAGAAAGCAAAGAGATGGAGCTCCTGGGTAGGTGATTACATTGATTCTCCTGTTTGCACACCTTTCATACTCCCAAGGCACTTTTTTATTCTCCACACTTGCCTTCTCTTGCAGAGGTATTGGTGAGAGCTCTGGTCACCCGTGTTCTTCTCCAGCCTTGTACACTTCAACTATATTTTAATATTTGTTTGTTAGCTAAGTATATACCATGCCTTTCCCTTTAAAAAATGCTGGGAGTGGTGGTGGTGGTGGTATTAACTGCCCTCAAACCAATAGCAACTTATGGCAAATATGAATGAGAGAGCTCCGTCACTCTGTTATCTATTGCCCTGCTCAGGTCTTGCAGATTCAGGGCTGTGGCTTTCTTTATTGGGTCTATCCACCTGTCATGGAGTCTTCCTCTTTTCCTACTGCCTTCCACCTTGCAAAACATTGTTGACTTTTCTAGGGAGTCCTGTCTTCTCATGATATGGCCAAAGTACAACAGTCTCGGTTTAGTCATCTTGGCTTCTAGGGAGAGTTCCTGAGTGGCAAGAAGCCATGAATTTCAGAGTAGAAAAATAACCTTCCCTTTTCTGTTTTTCAGCCTTGGGAACTCCAGTGTTAACTACTCAGGCTCACAGCTGTGGGGTGAATAGCCTCCACATTCAGGAAATGGCAGGTGGGCATTTCTTTGTCGCCAGTGGCAGTGATGATGGTTCCATCTCGCTCAGTGTCATTGACGTGAATGCCAAAAGCACCGCTGGTGTTGCTGGGACTGGCATCTGCATCCTCAAAACTTTCTCAAGGCTTGGAGCCCATGCAGCTCATGTGACAGGACTGAGACTTCTACCTCAAGACTTCCTCCTTTCTGCTTCTGTGGACCAGCGCCTGACACTCTGGCGCTTTTGTGAGGATAGCCTGTCTTTTGTCTGCAGCAAGTTCTGCCACGTGGCTGATGTGGCTGCCCTGGAGTGCTGGGAAATAGAGGAGTGCAACTATGTCAGTGTGATATGTGGTCAAGGTCTAGAAGTACTCTCTTGCAGCCTGGAGGAACAAGGTGCAGAAATAAATGGTGGTGTGTGAGAGTGTGAAGTTGCTTAGTTCGACAGGAAATGCCAAAAAGCAGGTATGACTGTCATCCAGGCAGAGAGGCATCATGTAGCAGCCAGGGCCATAAGAAGCCTTTTGGGAAAGGCTGCTTCCATAGCAGCTGAACAGATACTGTTCCCATACAGATACTGTTGGCTTTCTGACAAAAGTAGGTGTCTTTGATATATGTCCTGACATTCAACCTCTCCTTTTGAGCACTGAGGTGGAATCAAAACTTTGAAAGGTTACCCTTTTGCACCAACTCCCAGGATCCCCCAGTCAGCTAGGGGATCCTGAGAATTGCAGTGTAAAATGCTAACTTATCCAGGATGTGACTCCAAGGAACATAGGGTACTGTGTTATAACAAGTCATGCTCTTTGTTCCTCTAGCCCAGTACTGGCTAAATTGACTGGTAGTGGTTCTCTGGGGTCTCAGGCAGACATCTTTCACATCATCACCTACCTAGCACCAGGAATTGAACGCTTGGGCTCTATCTATGGATACTTGATCCTGTTTGTTCCTTACAATCCCACTGGATCTGCCACAGAGTCAAATGGATAGCATTCACCTGGATTTGAGGAAACACTTGACCATACAATGCCTACTGTGAGCAGAGCCTATAGAGTTCCTCCTCAAAATGCAAAGAAGGATTTCCTTTTTGCCCTCCTGAGAATGGCTGTTACTATCCTTTATAAGCTAACTAGCTGATTGGGTCTTCCAACTCTGTGTACGTTTGCTGTTGGCAGCTTCTTAAGCTGCAGCACTGAAGGTGGAAGGAAATATCTGAACAATCCCTCACCCTGCTCCTTTCAGCTCATGTGAAAGAAGCTATTTTGGTGGAGCTGGTTGTGCAAGATTACCTTCCTGGCGCCTGCTGTCAGGATGGGAGTGGGATATTTAACTATATGATGCATGTTCACTACAAGCATTAAGATACAAAGAGAATCACAGAGAGTCATTTAGGGCTATGAACTGGAAACCAGTTACCTTTTTATCCTACATAAGCTACAGAGGAGGATGTGTGTTTGTGAATCAGGTAGCCCTTTTACCAATGTCCTAAAGGTCTTAAAGACACCAGATCCCATATGATCTTGGAAGCTAAGCAGGGTATGTCTCAGAGAAAGGAACTGGCAAAACCGCCTCTCAGTATACCTTTCCTAAGCAAACCCTGTGAAATCCATGGGGTTGCCATAAGTCAAATGACTTGAAGGCACACAAATACACACAAAGCTCCCAGTAGTTCTGTGTTTCCCTTTGCTCCCTACCACCTTTGTGTATTATTTTTCCCTTTGAAGCCACAAGTGTCCCTGGATGAGGATTTTTCACAGTTCAGCTCCTATAGCCCTGGCACAAGCTAGGCTATCATTGGGGGCCCCAACCAGAGATGAGGATGTGCTATACTGCAGTATACTTTGTGGCATATATTCAATAATTCAGCACTTGAGCCCTGGACTGGCTGGGGTTACTGGCTTCACAGCATCTTCATGCATATTTTATGGCCTAGATTTCAATTAACAGGGCGGTCACAACAAGGCCCCTTTGTGTGGTGGTTCAGCCCATGGCAGCTTCCCAGTACCCTTTGATTTGAGGAGCACCAGGGTGAACAGCTGAACCTACTGCAAACCAGAACGTTATCCTGCGCTGTGCAGATCATGGGACGTCTCTGGTTGTTGCTGGCTTGAGAAGCACATTTGGCAACATGGTTTAGATGCTTTTCCAATAGGAGTTCAACATATGGGGGTTGCTCCCAACAAACCTGGGATGATACAAGTGAGTCAGCGCAAATTATGCCATTCCAGCCCAGTTTTGCCCGCAAAACCTGGCAGAGACAAGTTGCCTCAGAAGAAGCCCTACAAATGGTACCACTGGAAGCAACGGGCACACTTCCTTCAGTGACTGGCTCTGTGGTCCGAGGCTCAGCCCTGCCCACGGCAAGTGTCATCACTTACCCAGGTTGCGCCATGAGGATGAGTGTGAATTCTGCCATCAAGAGATGCCAGGGCCGGGCAAGAAACAAAGAGGAGCCTGTCAGAGCCAAGTGCACAGCCTGGCTGGAAAAGGTATGGAAAGCCCTAGTGGGCACAGGGCTTTACTGGGGTGAGGGCAGGAATGACTGGAGGGCAGTGGTGGGAAATAAAATTTCAGAATAGCTGAAAATTCAGGATAACATTACTCACTGCTGAGGTCCTAAATCAGACAGCTGCATTGTTATTGTTCACGGACTCAGAGTTGGAAGAAACCACAAATGTCATCTAGTCCAAAACCCTGCCATGCAGGAACACAGAATCAAAGCACCCCTGACAGATGGCCATTCAGCCTCTGTTTTATAATCTCCAAAGGAGACTCCACTTTCTCCAAGGCAGCATATTACACAAACAGCTCTTACTGTCAGGAAGTTCTTCCTAATGTTGAAGTGGAATCTCTTTTCCTGTAGTTTGAATTCACTCCTCTGTGTCCTGCTCTCTAGAGCAGCAGAAAACAAGCTTGCTCCAGCCTCAGCATGACATCCTTTCAAATATTTAAACATGGCTATCATGTAACCCCCTAACCTTCTCTGGACATCTGGAGCCAAAGGCTTATTGCCTTATTGATTTCAGGGAGAGATGAGAGAAGTGGCCAGTGAGGTATCTGTTAGCTGAGGCTGAAGTACTTTTGTGGAGCAAAGAATCCAATGTTTCGCTTGAGTTCCATTAGCAAGGTTGCTCAAAGAAACAAAACTGGAAGAAAGTATGTCAGATTCCTCCAAGCAGGTCAGTGTGTGGTTTTAAATGGTTTGCTTGCATTTTGCTTAAAATAGCCAGCTGTGCAATGCTTCCTGTGAAACTACATTAAAAATTGCCTAGAACTGCCCACAAGTAAAGGGTCAGTTTAGGGCATACGAGCCAGGCTGGCCTTTGTAATTCTGCCAGGACTCCTAAGAACTATAGCAAGGCAACATGTTGCACAAATGGATATGAAAAGAACAGCCTGTGTAATTCCTGTCAGAAGACTACACAGCCCATCTCTCAGGACATGTTCTCTGCAATCCACAGTGTTGTGTTGACCCACACACAACATATCTTTCTTTGTTTTGCTTTCATGTCCAGGTAAGAGCTGCAAACAAGCACCAGAATAAAACTACTCCCAAAGGTCCCTTAATCTCCAGACAGAACAGGATGGCTCTTCCCCAAATTCCTAAAGGAGGAAACGAGGACTTTGGTAAGGCTCTGGTCTCTGAACCACCCCACTCCACCCTGTATTAGCAAGTTTGCAGGGAACACTGATCTAGGAACCGTTGGCTCCCAGTGTTTTAGGTGACTAATCTTATAACCCCCTACCATTTGCCATGGTGGTTGGAGCCTCTGGGAGCTAAAGCATAAAACATCTGGAGGTCAAATGTTTCCCACTGGGGCCCTGGCCTACCACTTCCTTGCTGATACTTGAGAAAAGGATTTGCCTCTGTGTGGAGGGATTGGGAAATAGCATCAGCTTCCAGTTCTGTTGAACCTGGAGGCTAATAGTCTGTTGTGGGCTAGTCTTTGGAGCATCATAGTTTGCTGCGTGCCTCAGATACAAGAGGCTGATACTGGTTTGCTCACTTCAGCAGGGTTTCTGCATCAGCCAGTTATTTCCCCATAAGAAGCCCTTCACCCACCTGGCCCATGTTTGGGTCCAATGCCTGAGCTTACCTGGTCATGTGCCTCACTAATGCAAGTTCTCCCATTTCTCCCACCTCAGAGAAACCAGGCCAGAAGCTGCCATGTCTTCCTGCCTGCTCCTCCCGTGCCAAAGTGACCCCTTTGGGCAATCATGACATGACGCCCTGGACTGGGCCCTCTCAGTCCGAGACATCTTTCCATGCCCTTTTCAAGCCTACGGTGTCCTTCTTGCATAGTGTCCCTTTCTCAGCAGTAGGCATGCCCAGCTCCTGCAGCTTTTTTCCAGACCTTGGAGAGAAAATTCCAGCTGCTGAGGAGGAACAGAGGCAGAGGGCTATGCAGATGCAAAGCAAGACCAAGCAGAAGACCCGGAGCAGGGGCTCACCCAGGCATGTTCGGAACAAGTGGCATAGCATGAAACTGCCCCCTGTGCCCAGCATCACCAACCTCAACTTCAGCAGAAATTTCACCTTCTCATTCTTTGAGCTGCCACCTCATCAGAGTCACCAGTCCTGGGTGCAACGCCAGCAACTCATCCGCCTCCTAATGAAGCAGCTGAAGTAGCAAGTACCTTTGGCAGAAGGTGTGAAAAGAGAGAGCAGCAGCCAAGTGCAGTACCTGGGACCTTCCCACATCTATCCAAGGAGAACATACTAGGCCCAACCAGTCTCTAGAGATTGTGGCTCCCTGCTATGTCAGCACACAACCTGCTGGGCACAGTAGGGTAAAAGGAGCTGGACTTGTATGTGTATACACATACAACCCATTACCTTTGTTTGCTTTGCTTCTCCAATTAGTTGCAGCTCTTTGTCTACAGGTTTACAACAGCAGACAATGAACATTCCATCCTGTCTTGCCACAGCCAGCAAGTCAACACCAGAACCAGATTCTCTGTTCCACCTTGTGATGTTTAGACAGATTATGTGCAACAGGCAAGGACAACAAGTGTGTGTTCTTTTAATTACAATTTCTTTGTTTTTACTAACTGTGCCAAAAATTCTCAGTAAAGGGTAAGGACATGGCCTGAAGAGCCTCAACCATTTCAAAATAGAATAAAAACAGTAGCCTACCAATTGTATCCATCAGCAGTTCTTTCTTTTGGCTTGTGCAATTTTGATAGCCATAAAAATGTGAGTTCGTTGCCCAAGTACGATTAAGCCAATCTCCACACAGGATGAAGAAGAATGAAAAGATTTATTTGCTGCAGAGAAATAGGTGTCAGTCTTTTGGGTTATGAAACCACTGACACCTATTTTGCTGCAGCAAATAAATCTTTTGATTCTCCTTCCTCCTGTGTGGACACTGGCTTAATCGCCAACGAACTCCTGCTTTTATGGATATCACAATCACCTTCCTTTTGCCATTCACAATATCCACTGTGAGCAAATGGAGCAATGCAATTAACCAGATAGTGCTGTCATTCCCTTTTCTCCAAATCATTTTTAATCTATGCATGCTCCCAACTAGGATCTCTTTTTTCTTTTTAAAGAACAATTTTAAAGAATCTCCTATAGGCAGTTCAAGGCCAAAACGTTAATGCTCTGCTTGATTCCTCTCCTCCCTGCAATCTGTTGTTCATTCCTCTTCACAAAACAGCTGGCCCTCAGGAAGGCTTGTGGAGGCTGTCTGTGTCACAGCAAGCGTGGGGCCAACTTGCTCAGATCTGGCTAAGAGACGGCAGATGGAGGGTGGCCAGGGCAATGTGGAACACTTCTCTCACTGCCCTCATCAGCTGTAACCGGGCAAACATCTGGCTGAATAAATGAGGGCGTGGCTCCTGTTGGAGGCAAAGAAAACCATCACCTGTCCTGGTTGGCAGCAAAAGTAGCTTTCTAGTGGTAATGGCCTTGTGGAGGAAATGGTTGGTTTCCTCTTTTCATTCTCTCCACAAGTGTCCCTGAACTTTTCCACATAGAGATACTGTTCAAATTTGCTGAGGAAAAAGGCCTGGAGAGTATGTGAAGAGAATTTGGTACTCTGAGGCAAACAGGGATGAGCTTTCTATGCCATGTGACTTTTAAAAAGTGGGCAGTGGAGTCAGTGATCTCTTTAACAGTAGCTGGTGCTTGTACATCTCTAGGAAGAGGCTATCCACTGTAAAGTCAGGCTTAGAAAGCTGAGCCTTTTGCCTTAGTCACCTTATTTAAAACTTTTGCATCTCCTTAAAGAAGTTTTGATTTTGCAAACCTGCAGAAAATAGCTTTAAAGGGTGGGAGTTTGAATGCCCGTAAACTTTCTGCCCCAAATTACTTTCCCATTAACCACAATCCTTGTAAAATATTGATCCATATTTACACAGCATATGCTACATGTTTAAGGTTTTCATTTTAATCAAGTATAGTGTGTACTTTAGCAGAGAATGCTAAATGGTAACTGATGTTTACAACACAGAAGTTAGCTTATGTACCACAGGAAAATAGAGCCTCCATCCAGGTTTGTGACTTACATTATATCCATCTTTTCTGAATGTATTTTCATTTTGTTGATAAGGTCTATGCTGATGTGGTGTCATCTCACAACTCATTTCGTTTACCACATAAGCCCTAAATGTCCCAGCCATGCTCCTTACGCAGTACTTACCCCCAAGATATGTACCCGGTTGTAGTAGGAACTGAAATCCATGCTCAGTTGGATCAAGAACTTGCAAACCTATAACACAATGCAAAGCAATGCCTTGTTTACAGATCCTTCAAAGAGGGAAACAGTATAATTGTCAAGCAATGGAACTCAGACTTATGAAACTGTCTTACACTAAATCAGACCACTGATCTATCTACGGTACTAACAGCAGTATGCAGGGATCTTCCCTTTGTCTTGCTAGCTGAGGTCCTTTTCAACTGGCAACACCAGCAGCACTCATGGACATGCAAAGGATGTTCTGTAGTACTCATCTATGACCTTGCCCACAGCATGTTTGCTTGCATGTATTCCAGCACATAAATATGCTTTGATTTTTACATATGCTTAGACCTCTAGGCCTATCCCCAGGGCATGTGCAGTGAAGCCTACCCTGGCTATTTTAGCCAGTACATTAAATAGGACAATTTCTGGGCAGGGTATGACAGTGAAGAAGGCTCCTCACTCCTACTTAATGGGAAAACTCTGACATTAAAACTGTATCTGGATTAGCAAGGTTCTTCTGTATTCTCTAAAGCAAGGGTGAGCACAGTGCAGCCCTCCACATGATGTAAGACTGCAACTCCCATGAAGCAGTATGACCATGCTGGGCATTTATTTATTTATTTTATTTCTATGCTGCCTTTCTCCCAGGAAGGGATCCAAGGTGGCATACAAGATAAAAACATCTAAAAAAAAGTCACAGTAAAAAATGTAAAAACAATGAAAATAATTAACTTAAAACAATATAAAGTTACCATAAACATCACTAAAACACACCCCATATAAAACCACTTATCCTGATTATATGTTTAAAAGTTTGCTTTAAAAATGGTTTTGCTTGCTGGCAAAATGCAAGGAGGGAGGGGGCTAGCCTAGCCTCCTGTGGAAGGGCGTTCCAGAGGGTGGGAGCAGCCACCAAGAAGGCTCTCTCTCGTGTCCTCACCAAGTGAGCCTGCAATGGTGGCGGACTAAAAGAAAGCCTTCCCCGGAAGATCTTAGGGCTCTAACAGGTTTATATGGGAAGATACAATTTCTCTAATAGCTTGGACCTAAGCCATGTAGGGCTTTATAGGTCATAACCAACACTTTTAATTGTGCCCAGAAACGAACCGGTAGGCAGTGAAGCTGTTTCAACAAGGGAGTTATATGCTCTCTGTAACTGGCCCTGGTCAGCATTGCAGTAAAACAGCATCTGGAGGGTCACACTTTGCCCACCTCTGCTCTAGAGGATATGAGACTAGAAATCTTTAGCAGAGAAGTTTGGTCCATGGCTGGTCTGAACTAATGAAGTGTGTTATAGTATCTAAAATCAATGTCAGTACCCTTTTGCACTCCAGGTGGTACCCAGCTGTTCTGAAATGGCATCTTCTGCTTCTGCCTGCCTGCAGTGAGCTCAAAAATACTGTGAATGCTGACTGAATGTGACTGAGATCTGCACAAGATGCTCTTAGGATCTGGGGATGCTTCAAGATAGAAACGTCCTTCCTAAAGCAAAGCATCTGCCAAGTGAAGAATTAAGCTCCCAAAATTGAGTTTATCTAAAGAGGTTCCCATGATGTGCTGGAATGATGCACACATTCACATATGCACACAAAGCCAATATAGAGAGGGAAAGAAAAGGCACTGCAACTATTCTGTCCAGCAGTGTCTGAAAACTCAGCTCACCGCCTCAGTGCTGGCTGTGATCCTGAGCCTACCGTCGGCAATGGGAAGCTGTATGACCCGGCTCAGGATTTCCTGGAAGGGCAGGATACCATTGAATAACAACAGCCATTCACCCTGGGGGGGGGGGGGAAGCAGAAACTTGGGTCACATTAGAAAAAATTTAATGGAAATCTCAACACAAGTAATTCCAATAAACACTGTTGTTTTCATACTTCTATTAATGGGGAAACAGCCATTTTGGCTGCATCAATGCTGCCAAGTGGAAGATGAAGTTAATGCCTTCTCCATACCAGCTGCCCAAAGCACAAAAACCCAGGGAATTATACACAGTCAGTTATACAAAGCAGATGATCTTCTAGCAATGAGCACCATGTATGTAACCAGTGAGGGAATCTCTGTCATGGCGAGGACCAGCCATGCTGGAAGCATTTGTCTCTGATGGAGAATTTCCCTTGCAAGTCAGGACCTGTCTTGCATTAATCGATCTCAGGATTATACAATCTTACATGGGTTGTAGTTATCTGGGTCTTCCTCCCCTTTTTCTCACCTCTTCCCTGAGAGAGATGTAGTTCAGCTCTGAAGGTGGAGGAAAGGCTGGATAAAGGCCTGGAATTGGATGGCAGAGGTTTTTTAATGTAGAAGAAAGCATGGGAAATTAAGCATTCAACACAATTGAGCAATGCATACAACATTTTATAGAAAAGCTACAAGTGACAAAAACACAGTCAGACTGAAGGAATATGGCTATTGTATGTGTCAAAATTTTCCACTCTAGCAAGCTATTTCTCCCCCCCCCCCCAGCTCCTGGACCAGTACAGTACATAATTTTGATTCATCATTCCTAGAAGTCAGATACAATGGAGCATGGCCTGTGTAAGCTCTCACCTTGCTCTTCTGCCCGCTTGTAATTTTCAAACAGGGTGGCAAGCCGAGCACAGTTGTACATTACAAAGGCTCCACTTTTGGTTCCCTTGGTGGAGATGCTGGCCTCTTCCATATCCAGAAGAACCTGACGGGGTGAGAACCAACTCTGCTATGAGAGTAGCACTCCAAGCTCAATACCTATTAGAGTCAATATCATCATCATCTTTATTTATACTCATCCCTTTTCCTTAACCTGCTTTTCTCTGGCAGAATGTCTCAGGGTTTCTTCCTGGCGAATTCAATCACAAGAGCAGATCCTTCTCTACTTTTCACAATGAGTTGCCTTGTCCACACCAACCCAAGCTCCCTTATGGAAGAGGCACTCAGCCTTCAAAAAGTTAGCCTTATAGATTCATTTGTAACTTATTTTTGTCACTGTCTGCTACATTCAAATGTCTGCAGTAGCTATTAAAACTGCTGCTGTATAAAAATGGCCACTTTCACTCTCCCTATTCATTCTACACTAGGGGTTCCCAACCTTTTTGACTCGCGGAGCCCTTATTTCTCTGGCGGAGCCCCTAAGAGGCCCACCCTATGTCTTACAAGTTAATGGTGTTTAGGAGTATATAGGCATATATATAAGAATATATTCTTATTCTTTAATTTAATTCAATTTTTATTTCTTTCATTTTCCTGGAGCGGCCATGGAGCAGCTGGGAAGTGCACATGGAGCCCTAAGGGCTCCTTGGAGCACTGGTTTAGAACCCCTGCTCTAGACCATTCACTTTTTTTCATAGATCTCTCTTTATTCAATCCTAGTGTTGTGATCCCAAGCTCTGCCAAAGTTCCCAATGCCTGGGCTCCTACGGACCTGTTCCAAAAGGGTTTGTGCTGCTGCTATGATTTGGACCAGGGCTTGGGAACTCTCCAGGTTATTTTGGCCTTCAATGTATTTTGGACTTTAACTCACAGAATCCCCGTCTGCAGGAAAACATGGCAATTTCTAGCCAGTGCTAAGGGACTGTGAGAGTCATGGTTCAAAACATATAGGAAGCAAAAGATTGACCACCCTTGGATACATCAAGTATGTTTCATTTACCATTTTTTTACAAATCATGTTTCAACCTCCTTTGGTTAGTCAGAAATCGGAATGTATGCAGAGAACTGTATGTAGCACATGGACCACAAATATTCCAATCCAATGCTGCTAACAAATTCAATATTCAGAATTAGTTTCACCAATTGTATGTACTTGTGTAAGAGATACTGCTATTGTAACAGAGAAGCCTCTTGCTGGATATATCAGCATGAATAATTTTTTCCCAAACAGAATTTTAGTCATTGTCATCCAAACAAAATGGTGGCTAGTCCATCCAGTCATCCATGTAACTGAAATCAATGTGGCTTCTACACAGAGGCCACATTGCCTTCTAAGTGACTACTCCCAAGGGACACCTCAAGAGGATATCTCTGGTTACCTGGCTTTGATGGTTCATGCTGAGTATCTCAAATCGGATGACAGCTGCTGTTAAGACATTGACTATTTCAGTCCAAGTATCATCTGGAGGAAGGAAACAAAAGAGATATATTTGCCAATCAAAAATAAGCAAGCTGGAGTGGAAACTTCCAGTGAAGCAATCAATCCAGGGGGTTTACAACAGTTATTCTTAACCTTTTTTGTTAACAGACCTCTTTTAAGATCTGATCAACCATGGAGCCCTTTCCAAGAAAATGCACGATAAACAACACTCACACAATTTTTTACACATTTTATTTTGTTGCACTTAAAACTGGTTTTCTTCATATAGATGAAAATTACTTGGGAAAAAAGCTATTTTTACTGTAAAACTGTAACAGCAAACAATCTTCAAAGTAGCAAGAATGAAATTGTAAGGGGACAGGGACAATGGGTTGCCTTGTTCATGAAACCCTGAAGTACATCCATGGACCCCTTAAGATGACCACTGACTTTAGGTTAAGATCCCTGAGTCTAAGAGGAAATGACCATTGCTTCCTGGTAAAGACACTGGATGAAAAGACTAGAAGACTCAAAGAGACACCACATAATATCATGCAAGCATCTGGGCAGTACACCCAGCTGAAGTGGCACATAGATATCTACCCATCCCCAACCCCACACACAACAAAAATAAGACATCCAACAGGAAGATGCATCTGAATGTTGTCAGTTGCAAGTGGCAGCCAAACCTTTAGAAAGCAGCTGGGGGGGGGGGGGGAACAGCACCCAACAAATGACAGGACAAACATTACCCTGAGAGAGGTCTCCATACTTCAACACTGAAGCTTTATGCATCTGGGAATGTCGTAGCCTGTAAGTGGCAAGTACAAAATGGTTTGTAATGCCTTGGCAGAAAGAACATGTGACTTGCACGTTCTGTAAAATGCTAACACCATCACTGATGCTGAATCACAAATTGACAAATAGAACTGTTAATGGGAAGATAAGGGACCAGACTCCACCCCCATCCAGTGCAGCCCTGTTGGTTCAGTAAAGCTGACTGTCTTTTCATTTCTCAGGAAAATCCTAGGCTGTCGCTATGCCAGTGCTTTCAGGGCTCTAGAAACAATACCATTTCTCTTATGGTGAGAATGAGACCCTGTACATCACCACAAATCAGATACCTACCAAGGACATGTTATTCAAGATGACTGTCATTTGCTGAGCACTGCCAAGAAAATAACGGCAGACAGGAGCATGGGATCCCCTACTTGCCCTCAAATCTTGCAGAAGAAGAATGTTCTCCTGTTCTTAACAGAACAATCAGATCCTAAATAAGAAGCAGCTGGAAAAAAAGCAGTCACTTACTGGAAATAATGAGGAACGCTCAGAGGAGAGGCAGAATGGATGGTTTTCACTGGCCCACAGATAAGGTGTTTCTACGAAAGCAATAAATACAAAGCAGTAGTAGCTATATAGCAAGCAATATATCAAATACATTTCTATAATGCTTATCAGTGCACTTAAGCACTCCCTAAGTGGTTTACAATGTGTAAACTAATTGCCCCCAACAAGCTGGGTCATTTCAGTGACTTCGATAGGATGCAAGGCTGAGTCAACCCAGAGCCCCTGGCTGGTATTGAACTCACAACCTTGTGGTTTGTGGGTGAGTGACTGCAGTACAGGCATACAGCACAGATGGAAAGTGTGTGATCCTCCAGGTTAGACTACAGCTTCCATTAAACCTTCCCATTGGCTCTGCTTCCTATAAATGATGGAAGCTGTCATCTGACAACATTTTGATGGCCACACATTCCAAGCCTTGCTTTCAACAAACACTGTTCTCTTTTCAGAAAAGGACAGCATCGTGTGAAACATATAGACATTTTGGAGACAGATCATACAAACAAAGAGTGTCCACTAAAGCCTTTGTTAATCCAGGCACTTTGGTTAGAGGGAACAAGCCATTATAGTGACATTAAGCATTTACAAACATAAATGTGTTAGTATATATATATGTATGCATACAAAATACAAATCTAAATTAAGAAAAATAATGGGTTTCTGATTTTGAGAGACACCATTATGTTGAAGAGATATCTCTTCTCAACAAACAGAGACCCTTCTGTGAAAAAAGGTATGCAGATTAAAGAGGACAATTCAAGGAGTCGGAGTCAGGATCTGGGATATGTGGAACAAGAGCAGTGCAAGGAGGAACAGAACTGGGGTACACAAGCTCTTGTTTCAGAATACAATTAAGGTTTCTTTGGCCCTGGATGGTTTTTTAAGTCTTAGACAATGTTCACTTCTCCTAAGAGCTTGAGCCAAAAGAATATGGGGGGGGGGTGTCCAGTTTTAAAACTTTGCTTGCAGGGTACAAGTGCAGAAGGACATGCAAAATATACATCATTCTGTTAGTGCTTTACTTCTGGTCTCCCACTAGCAATACTCTATTGTCCTTACATCAAGGCATTTTTGAGGTACTGGTGACAATCTTTCCCCCTACCTTAAAATAGGGGATGCTTTAATTGGGAGTTCCTGCATGGCAGGGGGATTGGACTGGATGGCCCTTGTGGTCTCTTCCAACTCTATAATTCTATGATTCTATGAATATATAGCAAGTGTTGGCTGGGGGAAGAGGCTGGTCAGGATACAAAAAAGCAGGGGTCTTTACCAGTGAAGTCAAGGAACCCAGCCTCCTTTCCTTTCAGCAACTCAATATAACTGGAAAAGTTTTATGGTAGCCTTTCTCAACCTAACACCCTCTCGGTATATGAGATTCTGACTCATCATCCCCAGATAATATGACAATGGTTGTAGTCTGACACATCTGCAGAATACCACCTTGAGGATACCTATCTTATACATAAATCTCATATTACACATCATCATCAAACAAAAGGTCAGTCCTCACCTGTGGACTTAGAGTAGCTTGTGGAGCAACCAGCCTCCACAGCAAGTCCACCTTCTGCTGCTGGAATGCCTCCTCATGGCTCACTACATGCACAACACTGCAGCTTCGTCCTGGTGCAACTGCCTGGAGAGAAAAAGCTGCTCACACACAAGATGCAAGGATAGGCAAGGGTGCTACTTCAATCACAGCAACAGCTCAAGCTCTCGGTGCTTTACTCACCATGTATTGCAGGGCCACACGCTGCAGCTCAGCCACATGACACAGTTTCTCCTCTGTCACTGAAAGGGAAGAGGGGATTCCTGAAAGGTTGTTCAGTCCTTGCTACTGCAGCCCTTACTCCCTTGGGTTTCCATGCTCAAGCTGGAGCAGACAAGAGGAATCAACCTGCTAGGTAGCTCCAAGCATAGCCACTTCCCCGATGTAATGCCTACCTAGCCAATGGAAAGTAGCACAAAACTGGGTCAGCCCGAACATTAAGTAGAGTGTGGCAGCCACCTCTGACAGCTGGTTTGTGATGCCATGAAAGGACAGCAAATTGTCTGTTATTTAATTTATTATTATTGTACTCTTACTGAGAGGGAGAGACGCTTCTATTATTTTCTGCTCCAGTAGCCAAGCAACTTGACCTGGCCTTGGGTACCATGGCCTGAATCCTGTTGGTTAGCTCTAGCAAGAGCAGACTCATTTAATCAAAGCAAGATTGAATGGTGAGTGGTAACACAGGGGTAAATCCCAGATTTAATAAGCTTACTTGAGTTAGGGCTACCAACAGGATTCAAACCCATGTATGTTGATTGCATGCGTCAAATAAACGGGGAATGAACTCCTGCTCTATCTCAGGCAGCAAAATGCCTTGGGCTAAGGCAGACTATGAGAGTCAGCACAGTGTAGTAGTTTCAGCATTGGATTAGGACTCTGGGAGATCAGGTTTTGAATCCCTGCTTGGCCATGGAAACTTTACTGGGTGACCCTAGGCAAGTCACACTCTCTCAGCCTCAGAGAAATGCAAAGGTAAACCCCCCCCCTGAACAAACCTAGCCAGGAAAATCCTGTGTTGGTTATTACCTCTAAAGTCCTAAATGGCTTGGGTCCAACTTATCTTTGAGACCACCTCCTCCCATACAATCCACCCCACGCGCTTTGGTTCTCTGGGAGGAACCTGCTGCAGCCGATAAAAACGAGGCGGTCAGCAACCTCCCAAAGGGCATCCTCATCAACCGCTCCCAGACAATGGAACGGCCTGCCAGATGAGATCCGTCAGATTACGACCTTAAGAAGCTTTAAAAAAGCTATCAAGACGGATCTCTTCTGGCAGGCCTTTCCTGACTAGATTCCCAGCCTCAGGAGTTAGTCCATCTTCTCTTCTCCAACCTTTGCTTCAGTCACTGCTATGGTTTGTTATTGTTTGCTATTGTTTGATATTGTTGCTTCGGCGAAATTATTTTAAATATGTTTTAATGTATAATTTGTTTAATACTTTTTAAGGGGTGGGTGGGTTTTGGGACTTTGGCTTATTTATATTGTACTGCAATTTATTTGTATGGAATTTTAATGCTGTAAGCTGCCCTGATTGCTCCGCAGAGGATCAGAGGGGTATAAATAATAATAATAATAATTATTATTATTACCATAAGTCAGTAATGACTTGAAGGCATGGAATCCAACAACAACAAGGCAAACTATGTACCACAGTGATTAAGGAAGCTGCCTACCAAGAAAGACATCCAGGTTAGGGTCATAATCCTCCAGATGCTTATCTTCCAGGAACTTTTTCAAGTGAAGTTTACACACAACTCCCTCCTGGTCTGTGGGAGCAAATGTGGCATGAGGACATTGGTGAAGGGCTTCCTTCATGGCTAGAACATCCTCAAGGTTTTGAGGGGTTTCTAATACCAAAGGCCATTCAACTTGCAACTGCTGCAAGAACTGATAGATTTCTTCATCAGGCAAAGCTGGGACCAGATGTACATCTACCCTGGATGGCAAAAAAAGGCAAGGTTAGTGGGGGTGGGTGGGTGCAGAAACAGGTTTTAAAAAAACACAACATTTTTTTCTGTTTAAATCAGGTTTATTTTTGTTTGGTTTTTTTGCTTTTGCATTAATGTGTAAGACTACATCAATATAGGACTTAATCAGAAAATTAAGTAATAAAATGCAGTTGAGATGTTATGGCCACTAGTTAAATAATAATTGCTCTTTTAAAAGTGCTCTTTTAAAGCAAGCTGTTTTGGTTAAACTTATGTTCACTGAAGGATTTTCTTCTGAAAGTAATTTCTTGCACTATAAAATAAAGTGATTAAAAAGAAGCAACTGATACTGGTCTCACAATGAACTGCCAATAAACTGTTCAAGTTAAAATGTTTAAATTCAGTCATTGTTGTTCCAGTAATAGGATTGGAAAATAGGAATAACAGCCAGACTTTTTTTAAAGAATGCTCCATTAAAAATATACAGGAGTGGTTTTATTTTAAAAAGTGACTTAAACTAACCTGGTTTAAACTAGCCAACCCTGAAAAAGGAGGGAGGGGCATGCAACATTGTCCATACAACTGACGGAGTAAGGAGAAGATGCAAAATCTTCTATATACAACCCGGAAAACAGGGTATCTGATCTGGCATGAACCACAAAATTGAGGAAAGCACACAAGAGTCAGAGTGCATATTTTCCAAGCATTTAATGTAGAGGTAGCTCACTTCCAAGCCTTGTACTGCATGGGAGCCCTAACCTCCAAAGGGACTTTGCAGCCCCTAATCTCCAATACTTCCCTTGACCACCTTTTGTTGTTTACAACAAAATATAAATAAAAATAGATTGCTTCTCCTGAAGTGTAAAACAATCAGTAGTTCATCTTTTTAAAATAATTTTTAAGCCCTGCTGTCTCCCACCCATGTTCATCATTTAAAAAAAACAAAACTTTTCCCAACCCAAATTGGTCATCTTCCCGTTATACATGTTCTTTGGTAGAGGGGCTATTTTGTTTTCACTGCTTTGGGCCACTAATGCAGGTTCCTGGAGGGTACAAAAATTGCCCTAGAGACCTTCTGATGTTGCCTGCCTTTAACTTAAACCCTGGCTGGGATCTCCAGCTAAAGGGAATCTAACTTGGAGAACTGTTGCCAGTCAGAAGACAGAACCGCTTCAGAACCAGATCTAGATCAGTATAAGATGTCTCTGTGTCTCCATTTAGGGCCTTTACAGACTGCCAGAAATTATGCAGCTTGAGGCCACTTAAACTGTCCTGGCTCAGTGCTAAGGAATCATGGGAACTGTAGTTTATTGTGGCACTAGAGCTCTCTGACAGAGAAGGCTCAATGTCCCGGAAAAAAATACAATTCCTATGATTCCCTAGCACTGAGCCAGGACAGTTAAAGTGGCCTCAAGCTGCATTATTTCTGGCAGTCTATAAAGGCCCTTACTTAATTTCAAACCACAGCTTCACCAGACTAGAAACCACTTGTGCAGCTCTCGAACTCCGAGTCTCCCTCTATGAAACTTACTTTACTGCACAACTCTAAACCTTTTCTGGTAGAAAAGTATATATTTAATAACATGCATAATTCACTATGTTGTTTAAAGCTAGTTTCTAGTTATGGATGGAAGACAGAATAGGAAGCATGGGATAGGGCAAGTGAATTATTTGAAACTGGTGCAGAAGGGAAGAGATCAAGCAGAAATTTCATGGGTCATGAAATGGGGCTTCAGTGGCTTTATACAGCTAGATGCTTCCCATAGACACCAAACGTAAAATACATGGTTTCTTCCCTGCCTAAATAAATCACAATATGTCTTTATTCTACTTATTAAAGGGTTTTTCATTATATATTTCATTATATATCACAAGTATATTGGAAAACAAGAAAATCATTTTAGGAAGTACACTCATATATATTTTAAGGATGATTAAAAGAGAAGAGAAAAAATGATACGATATGAAGGAAGGTACAGAAAGTAGTTAGAAAGTAAGAGTAAGTAGTTAGAAGGTAAGAGAATATAGGATAGGAAAGATAAAGAAG
Organism: Phrynosoma blainvillii; assembly: GCA_026167975.1. Classification (NCBI taxonomy): domain Eukaryota; kingdom Metazoa; phylum Chordata; class Lepidosauria; order Squamata; family Phrynosomatidae; genus Phrynosoma; species Phrynosoma blainvillii. The sequence goes on from JANUYF010000002.1 coordinate 368,485,316, forward strand.
GGGGAAAGGTGAGCTAGAAGGTATTGGATGAGGAAGGAGGAAAGTAGAGGAAGGAAAGAAGGAGCACAGGAGAAGTTTATATAAGAAGAAGGAGAAAAGAATGGAATGGTTTAGGAAGGATTTATAGGGATATACATTAATCAATTTAACCTCACTCCATCAGAATAGGAATTAGTTAAAAGATATTTTTCTGGAATATTGTAGCCATTTTTGAATGGATATATGTATGTTTAAGCTACATGTATGTTATATATATGGACAAAATTGGTTTTAAGTTGTTTGTTTAGATTTATCAATACATTTTTTGTTTAATTAAAAAAATTAAAAAGTAAAATACATGATCCAAAGTGAGCACATATATTTCCTCAGTCTTAGTAGTACTACACATGGGTTACAGAATTCAGACTTCAGTGTTCTCATATGCTGTTTTCTCAACTGAATTTTTTCTTTAAAAACAATAAGATTAGAAGAACACATGTTTTCTTTTTAAAAAGAGATTCTCATTTTTGCACAAGCTCCTTGCATTGACAACACATTCACAACTACTTGGGCAAACCTGAACAGTGGAAATGCTAAGTTAAGGTCCAAAACACACTGCAGAAATAATGCAGCGTGAGACCACTTTATCTGCCCTGGCTCAATGCTAGGGAATTCTGGAAAATGTAGTTTTGTGAGACATTCTCTGTCAGAGAGCTGTGGTGTCGCAATAAACTACAATTCTCAGGATTCCCTACCACTGAGCCAGAGCAGATAAAGCAGTGACAAACTGGATTATTTATACAGTGTGTTTTGGCTCTAAGACTGCAAAATGAAACAAGCACACCTACGTAAGAGACAGCTCCACTGAACACAGTGGCATTTACTTCCATGCAAGACTGAAGCCAACTGTGCTGCAAAGTTGCCATAAATAAATAAAAGCGAACCATCCATGTATGTTTCTAGGCCCTGATAGCAAGGGCGTCACTATGGGGGATGCAGGGAGTGTGGGCCACATAGGTGACACCCTAAGGTTGGGTGACGCCACTGCCCCCCAAACACCTGCCTTTTGGCAGAAATGAGCTGTGGTGTTTGCCTGCATCCTTTTAAAATGCTGAAGAGATGGTGTGAGTGGGGCAAGGCTCAGTGGGAAGAGAAAGGATAGGCTCCAAGTTTTAACAAAAAAGTTAATTTAAACTTTTAATTTTTTAAGTTAAAATGTAAAATTAAAAACATTATTTTTAAAAAATTTCCTTAAAAGCATTGCATCTTACCAAATGTTCACTTTAACTACATGAAACAACGTACATGTAAATACATTTAGGTTGTGCATGATATTGTAATTTAAAGATATAATTTTAATTTTGCTAGATGTTTATGTCGCAACTATTACTGTTACATTCAGTGATATACGGGAATTACAATTCCTGAGTAACATTAAGAAAAAAAACATTACTAAGGATTCTATATGGTGTGGTATGGAAGGAGGTCAATGGGGGGAGTGTGACACAATGAGAGATTACCACACCAGATGACTCCAACTGTAGTGATGCTACTGCTTGAGATATGAAGCAATTCACAGTAAGAATGGTGCTATCTACTAACCCTTGAGCCTGGAGCATGTTTGCCAGATGGTCCGTGACCAGGATGGTTCTCAGATGACTTAGAGTGAGAGAGTTCAGGTCTTTGCGTCCATGCAGGGAGACACAGTTGAGGAGGATACTGTGCCCACTGGCGGTCTGGGGAGGTTTTGTATACATAGGAATGGCATTCAGGATCCGTTCAAAGACAGCAGGTCTCTCCAATTGCACAGTCAATCCAGCTGTGCTCTTCTGGCAGCTCTGTATGGGTGGCACCCCAGGGCTTTTAAGTGAAACCACACTCTCAGCAATGCCACTGGGAACCTATCACAATACAGGACAGAAGAGAAAAGTAGCACTGGCTTACTTGTGAGACTCGTTCTTCCAAGCAGTTTCAAAGCAGCTCACTATGGTTGCATCTGCACTGCAGAAATAATCCTGTCTGACACCACTTTAACTGCCACGGCTCAATGCTACAGAATTCTGGGAACTGTAGTTTGGTGGGGCAGTGCAATGTAGTCACACACAGTCCCCGCTGCTAATATAAATAACAATGCACAGTAATGTCTGCCATCTTATGATAACATTTAATGCATTTGACAGAAACAGCTACTTTTGCACAACATTCAGAGACAAAGCATGTTCATCTTAGGGCCTTTGCAGACTGCCAGAAATAGTGCAAATTGAGTCCACTTTAAGGGTTAGGGTTAGTGCTAGGGAATAATGGGAATTGTTTTTTTTCTGAGACATTGAGCCTTCTCTGTCAGAGAGCTCTGGTGCCACAATAAAATACAGTTCCCATGATTCCCTAACCCTAACCCTTAAAGTGGACTCAATTTGCACTATTTCTAGCAGTCTGCAAAGGCCCTCAGTCTCAAAGGTGCTACAAGACCCCTTTGTATATGGCACAAAAGTCACAATAAGTCTACCAATGTATTAAGGCTGAGGTGGGCAACTGTGGCTTTGCAGGCTGGCTTTTTGACTGTGATTTTCATCAGCCCTATCCAATACTGTCAATGGGTAGAAATTATGGGTACTTCAGTCCTGGAACAACATCTGGAAAGCCACATGGAGAGACTAACTGAAAGAGAGAAGTTGGCAGCATGAGCTTTCATGGACTCAAGTTTACTTCCTCCCCCTAAGACTAACATGCTTTCATGGACTCAAGTTTACTTCCTCAGATGCATTTGGTGGAGTGGAAAGCCAGGGACAGACCTATGTATGCCCTTGATGTGTGAGAATGTCCACAGGGATGCAGAACCGTGTGCAGATGCATTTGTTATATTTGCTGCAACAGCCACTCTCTCTGAATGGACCACTGCATCCATTCATGGTACATCTTCAGGGTGACCAGATGTCCTAATCAGAAAGGAGGACAAGGCACCACAAATATGTAGGACATTACAAAATAAAAGCTAAAAACACTCATATAAATCTACAGGCGTCCCTCGTGGTTCATGGACTTCCCATTCGGATCCCTCGGTCTTTCACAGACGGGAAACCACGAGGGACAAAATGGTACATGCCACCATTATACTTAATAGGTCTCCAATATTCGTGCTATTTCCCATTCGCGGGAGGGGGGTCCAGAACGGGACCGCCCCCCCCCATGAATGGGGAGGGAGACTGTAATTTCATTTCATATGTATGTAGAGAGATCTTGCAGCACCTTTGAGACTAACTGAAAGAAAGAAATTACCACCAGCATGAGCTTTTGTAGATTTCAGTCTACTTCCTCAGATGCATTAGTTCATCCTATTAGTTTATCCTAATGCATCTAAGGAAGCAGACTTATGTCTAGGGAAGCTCATGCTACCAACTTCTTTCTTTAGTTAGTCTTAAAGGTACTATAAGATCTCTCTACGTACTGATTCTACAGACTAACATGGCTATATCTTTGAATTCATTTCCTATGGTTTATTTTCAGCTATATTACCTATAGCATATTATATTATATCCAGGGTTAGCCATGTAGCAAATCCAATCAAAAATCCACCAAACGTACAGTATGTATATTGTTCATTTTGGCTGGCCAATAAAGGTATCACTGTTTGGTGGATTTTTGATCGTATTTTATTATGTCCCCAATTGTAATTTTCATATCATCTTATCTTCATTAAAATGCCTTGTTGGCTTACAATATACTTACAGAACTCTGAGCATGGCAAATGCTTAAAATTGTACTTTATGAGCAACCAACCCTTGACCGAATCTACATCTAAATTATTATCCTTATTTGTCCATTATACTGATATTAATGGGAAAACCCTCTCAACATTTTCATGGTGTCCTCAAGCAGCCCATTGCCTGACATGTTCGTTGTCCTTTTTCCCTCCAAGAAACAAATGCACCTTGAGTTCTGGGTGCGAGTCTTCTCTGTTGCTGCTGCTCCTAGCAAGAAAGAACTGTAGAACGATCCATATTATCCCACTATTTGCTGTGAGGGAAGGCTGCCAAGTAGATGAATTTTTCGAAGGGGAACAGCAAATGTGGCGTTATTTTGGAATTCCTCCTGGACAGAAGATTGAAATGGAGGACATGTCCTGGAAAAGGAGGGCACCTGGGCAACCTGGCACATCCTGGATGCTGAAAAGTGGATCCCTCCTCAATACCAAGTGACTAGTAAACTAATATGTTTACATATTAATTCATTAATAGTGGCAAAGGAGGAGCCCCTCTGAAATAAGTGCCTCCCTCCTCCTTAGAAGCATCCCTTGCAGGGTGATCATGGCTCAAAAACCACTGCAGAAATAATCCAGTTTGAGACCGCTTTAACTGCCCTGGCTCAGTGCTAGGGAATTCTGGGAACTGTAGTTTTGTGAGACATTTAGCCTTTTCTGTCAGAAAGAGCTCAGATGCCCCAATAAACTACAGTTCCCAGGATTCCCTAATAGCAGTGAACCAGGGCAGTCAAAGCGGTCCCAAACTGGATTATTTCTGCAATGGGTTTTGGGACTCATATCTCCTCACCGCAAAGGAGGTCAAGGCATCGCAAAATGGAGGACATTATAGAAAAATGGAGGACATGGCCAAAAAGAAAAGCTAGAGACGCTCATATTCATGCTCATAAATCCATGCTCAGAATGGGGAAGGCCTTTGGGAATCCCTCCTAGGTAGAAAGTAGAAATGGAGGACGTGTCCTGGAAAAGGAGGATCAACGTGTCCACTTGCCCCCGAGGCCCCGCCCCTTCACCAAGAGCGACGCCCATTTCTCTCATGGCCCCGCCCCTTTCTTCCCCAATCCCCCGCCCTTCTTTGTAAGACCCCGCCCCCTTCCTCCCCAAGGCCCCGCCCCTACCTGTCCGTTGGCGAACATGGCCCTCAGGGCCGCCTGGGGCGCCAGGAAGTCCCGGCTGCGTAAGCTCCGGCTGCTGCTTTCCTTGAACCAAACGGGGCCTCGCGCTCCATCGCCGGCCTCTCCCTGAAGAGCCGCGTTTAAGGCCTGGAGGGTGGCGGACACCGACCACCGGCTCTCCGCTGTCTCCATGGCGACGGAAGGAACAGCCACCGCGTTTCCGGAACTCGAGGGTTCGTCCAGGAGCCTCCGGGAACCCTTTCGCAGGAAGTGACGTCACGCCGGGGACCATAGAGATGCGATTGTAGACGTGCCCTAAGGAGCGGCTGCGGTGGTTTGGGTGCAGCGTTTGGAGGGAGGGTTGCGAGACACAGGCTGTTGCCACACTGCAGAAATAAAGCGGGCCGACACCGCTTTAATTTCCCATGGCTCCAGGGATGGGGAGTAGTGGTGGTGTTGCAGTTACTCCATGTCCTACTTGGACACAGAGGAAGGAGGAGTGAAAAGAGGAGGAAGGAATATCAAAAATCTTAAGATGATGCGGATGACAAAGTACTAGCAGAAAACCTCACAGATCTGGAACACCTCCTAAGGAAGATCAAAGAAGAAAGGGCTAAGGCAAGCTTAATGTTAAACATAAAGAAAACAAAAATAATGTCCACCGAGGACCTTCACAAGTTCAACCTAGACAAGCAAGAAATAGAAATAGTAAAAGAATTCCCATACCTGGGATCAAACATTGATAGAAATGGGGACTGTAGTCAGGAAATCAGAAGAAGACTAAGAATGGGGAGGATGGCTATGAAAGAAGTAGAAAAGATTCTAAAATGCAAAGATATACAACTCAGCACAAAAGTTAGAATCATACAAACCATCGTATTCCCTCTTACCATGTATGGATGTGAGAGCTGGACAGTTAAGAAGGAAAGATGATAGGAAGAAAATCAATTCATTTGAGATATAGTGCTGGAGAAGAGTGCTGAGGATCCCATGGACAGCCAAAAGGACAAACAAATGGGTCCTAGAGCAGATCAAGCCGGAAAACTCCTGGAAGCCAAGATGACCAAACTGAGGCTGTTGTACTTTGGACACATCATGAGAAGGGAGGACTCTTTGGGAAAAACAATAATGCTGGAAAAGGTGAAGGGAAGCAGGAAGAGAGGAAGGCCACATGCCAAATGGATGGACTCTTATTTAAGGAGGTCACAGGTCTTCAGGGGTTGCAGGAATTAAGCAGAGCAGTGGAGGACAGAGGGTCCTGGAGGTGTCTCATCCATAGGAATGCCATGAGTCAAGATCGACTCAAGGGCAGCTAACAACAACTTGTCCTACTCTGGAGTAAGATTTTTTTTCTTAATGCTACTTTTACTCCTCTTGACCTCAATAAAAGAAATTCTCATAATTAACTTTCACAGGCTTACAATTTGTATTATCTAAAAGAAATTTTAAAATTACTGTACAATATAATAACAGAATAAAGAATAACAAATATGTTTTGTTGCTCCTTATTCCTACTCCTACTCCTGTAAAAACCTCTTACTCCTACTCCAGAGCCCTGCATGGCTCAATGCAATGGAATTTGGGGATTTGTAGTTTGCTGTGGCACAAGCACTCCCTGATAGAGAAGGCTAGATGTTCCCCAAAACTACAAATCCCAGAATTCCATAGCACTGAGCCATGGCAGTTTTGCATAGGACTTGGACTGAGACTTTGAGACCAGGGTTCAATTCTCAGCTCAGCCCTGAAACACACTGGGTGACCCTGGGCAAGTCACACTCTCTCAGCCTCAGGGGAAGGCAATTGCAAAGCCCCCTCTGAAGTAACTTGCCAAGAAAAACCCATGACAAGCTTCACCACCTTAGGATTGCCATAAGTCAGAAACTACGTGAAGACACACAACAATTTTTATAGTATAGGTAATTATAACCCCCAAAAAGAAAGAAGTCACTTTTTTAGCTTTCTACTCTAGTTATGTTTTTAATCTATTTTCTTATCTATGTCTTTTCTATATCTATTTTCTTTTTCATATCTATTTGAAATAGATAGATTTTGAAATAGATATATCTTTCATATAGGTATCTTTTGTAGTGTCTTTTGTAATATATGTATCTTTTGTGAAAAACTTTTTTTTAAAGAAACTGTGTATATGGATCCCATTGTATTTCTCCAAGAAAAACCTATAATTGTTAAAGTGTGCTTGTGGTTGACAATTTTTTCAGTCTCTTTGAATACACACAAACTCGCTTTTAAACAAAACAAGACAGACATCATGGATGGGGTTGTCTGATTGAAAACTGAAGGGGGCTCCTGTATCTTTAATGGTTGTGCAGAAGAGGACATTTCAGCATTGGTGCTTATCAGGCAACCAGGTAACAAGCAACACCCAATGATCTCCTCTCTGACTGAAGCTCCCAGTTTTTATTCTGACAACCCTAAGCATGGCTAAGGTCTTGTTGAGGAGAGTCTACTTCAAATGTATGGGCTGAGATTAAGTTACTAGAGTGAAAACTGGAGAGGGCTCCTGTACCTTTAATGGTTGTGTAGAAGGAATTCAGAGAGCCATTATGGCGTACTGGTTGAAGTGTTGGGACTATGACTCTGGAGACCAAGATTTGATTCGCAGCTCAGTCATGACCCCCACTGGGCAAGTCACACTCTCTCAGTCTTAGGGGAAGGCAATGGCCAACCTCTGAACAAATCTTGCCAAGAAAACACCATGATATGTTCGCCAAAATTTGAAGGCACATAGCAACAACAACAAGGAATTTCAGCAGGTGTTGCTTGTCGTGCAACCCAGAAACAAGCTAAACCTGCTGAAATTCCCTTTTCTACATAGCCCTTAAAGATACTGGACCGGTCTATCAGTTTCTTTGGCAACTGTAGGGGGGTTCTAGTTTACAAAAGCTTATGCCTTGACAAATGTGTTCCACTTTAAACTGCCACAAGACAAAACTTTAGCTACCAGGATGCCCTACTTGCTGAGCAGAGGGGCGGGTTACAAATAAAAAATTTATTATTATTATTATTATTATTATTATTATTTACTTTTTAAGAAAGTAATATAAGGCCCCCGAGTGATTATTCACCCCATCATGTTAGCAAGTGGTGCATTTTTCGAGATACTGTTGTTGATGTTATATGTTTGTTTATATCCTGTCTTTCTCCCAAAATTGGAACTCAGGGGAACTGTAGGTTTGGTTTTCTAATATTCTTGAATTTCAAACATGCTGCAATAAAGCTTTGCTTGTGTGTGAGGGGGGGGGGCGGATGGCACAATTACCGTACTAGACAGCAGAAGTGCCCCCTCCTCAATAAGTATGAATGCCTTCCCCACTCCCTGACACATTTACTTTGGGATTTTGGGGGGGGGTGTACCTGTTTTGAGAATTTATCTTTCAGAAGACATAATCAAAAACCAATCCCCCCCCCTTTGATTTGCAGCACCAGAACTGCCAACAGAGGAAACTGTTAGAAATAAATCATAAGCGGAACTGAAATATCTCAAATCACTTCCTCTTATCCAGGCCAAGAATACTACTAACAAAATGCAGGCAGTGAAATAAAATCTATCTTGTTGCTATTTTATATTTCTGTTTTAACTTCCAAATATTAATGAATGTTGCAAAGCAACTGCAATATATATATATATATATATATATATATATATATATATAAACACCATTGTACTGGGAGCTTTTGAGCCCAAGTGCCCAGTGCAAATCTACCTTCTTATAGTATAGTACCATTTGTAAACATGATACACCAGAAATGATGAGATGTGGTGTGATATCAGGGTACCACAGCAGAGAGGACACCACAGTCAATGCAACAAACAGTGGTTCCAACCATCATTTCAAGCTTCTAACTCCAGATTATGCCAATCCAGAGGAGCATGTGAATGCACAGCTCATTGCAATTTGTTCTTGCAACGTTAAATGATGGTTTTTTTTACTCCATTGAACTAAAGTCATTGATAGTGAAAACAATATAGTAAGACCTCCATGTCAATGGGGAATGTGGTCCTGGACTTACCATGAAATGAAATGAAATGAAATTCTTTATTACGGTCAAAGACCAGCATCAGCATAAAGTTTAGCATAAAAAAGTAAATTAATACGTATAAACATTACTTAGGATAAAAATCTGCTAACTAGGAATGTAAATAGTTCTTTTTTGTTACATTTAAGATAGCTGCATTTAAAATAAAATAAAGTAAATAAAAATAAACCTTTATAGGTTTCTGCCCTTGAGATAGAAATAATAAAGATAAATTAAGGATATCAGATTTTTACCAGGCATGACACAGGATTATGTATTTAACTTTGATCAGTTATTCTTTTCCTACAAGTGATTGCTAGTGCAGAAAATTGTGCCACTTTATAAGTTATATGTAAATTTCTTACCATGGAAATGTGAAACCACGGATAATAGTGAATCCTATTGAAATGAATTACTTCCATCAAAAGTTGACCATAGAGCCGTGCTGAAAGACTTAGAAATTCCTAGAAAGAACACCTCTCAAGGCATTTCTAGATTCTTCAACATGACTTATGGTCAACTATAGAATGACCATAGAATCATGTTGAAGGCCCTAGAAAATGCTTAGAGAGAACATAATTTGTTGGACACGGGTAACTAAAACCATGGATACCAGTCCTGCAGATATGGGGGTCCTACTATATTAGAGATCATATACCATGACAGAGTAATTGTACAATTATAGCATGCTTATTCACATATAATATAGTCTGAGGAGCACTTACAGAAATTTTGGAGAGTGGTTGAGCAAACCCAAGTCTGATTGCATGTAGTTAAGGGACACTGAATTATTTGTAGAAGGATAACTGTGAGAGAATAAACTAAGTGTAAAAACATTTCTGCAAAATAATAATATAACACATAAGAGTGTTGGACTACAATTGAGAAGAACAAGGCCCAGTTACCATTTCTTATTTTGACCCTCTTCACAGGGTTGTGAATATAAAATGAGAGTGACTTGAGAAGGATCATGTAATTATGCTGGAAAAATTATGTACTAATGAAATAAAAGCATGTATATTTGTTATGAACAGTTAACTTTTCTTCCTTTCCTATTGTGTTTTCCCAGTATTGGATGTGCAATGTTTTAAAACAAAGTTTTTAAAGAACATTCTGGGGGCATTGTACTGTTTCAAAGTGTATGGTTTTTAAGTGCTTTTATCTTTTTAAATTGTATTTAAAAAAAAAAGTGAGCAGTTTTAATATTGTAATAGTTTAATTCTATTTTAATGGTCACTCTTGTATGTTTTTAATTGTACTGTGCTTCTAAATTTTAATCTGCTTTGAGACCCAATTCTGGGAGGGAAGTAGGCTATAGATGATGATGATGATGATGATGATGATGATGATGATAATAATTAGTTTATTATATATCCCACCTCTCCCTGCAGATCGAGGCGGGAGCACAAATTAAAAGAAACTACAATAAGCTAAAACATGACAATAAAACCACAATAAAAAAGCAGCATAATTAATAGAATTAATTAATGATGATGATGATAAACAACAACAAAGTTTTTGCACCAGAGCAAACTCATACTTTTCTCCAGAGAGTGCATCCATTATTATTACAAATACCATCTGACACTTGCATGTACCTTGTGTAAGTCCTCTGTTTATTAGTGTTGATTATTTTTATTTATTCTCTGTGAATACAATAGTTGCCTGTGCAAGTACCACATTACAGTCACTCCTCCATTCTTGCGGACTTGAGGTCTGCGGTTTTGCATATTCACGGAGGAGCAACCTCCGTTAAAATCAATGGGGTTGTTCCATTCAAGCCTACGGGGCTTGAATATTGGCGAGTCTCCGTTTTTGCAGGGGGGTCCGGAATGGATCCCCCGTGAAAACGGAGGGCTGACTGTATAAATTTCTGTCATATTGAGGGGGGCGGACTTTATATTGAATTGCTTCCGTGATTCTGTACTCCTGTGGAGTTCCAGTGCTGAGTGATTAATTCAGCAACAAGTCTTTTTCAAAAAATACAAATTAAAAAAAAAAAATTCAGAAGTACAAGACTGCGGATCTCAGCTTATATCCCACTGCTGCTACACCAAATGTGAGGTTTCCACTTTTTATGTGAGGGTTCCATGCTTTATACCGCAAAAAGTGTAGGGTTTTCTACTCGATCACACCAGGGCCACCAACAGTGTGGGGGTCTTTACACTTGATCGCCAAATGTGAAACTTTCCACAGTGTTCACTGCAAACACTCAGTGCAAGGGCTTTCTCTGATCCTTACCTCTGTCACACATAAGGACTTCTGCCTGTCCCACTTTAATCCTCAAGAAGATGCCACTCTCAATATTGCCACCACAGACACCTTGTCTGAAACCCATCTCTCAGAATGACAGTGATTCTGGAGACCGAAAGTATACAGAAACAAAACTTTATTTACAGAAGTGAGACGTAAAATAGCACATCATTTATATATAATGTTTGAAACATCACTCTCCTCTCAAGTGAAATCAGATCCCTTGACAATCACACAACTCAAACGCTTTTCTCTCACTCCAACCCTAGTCTCACCAAAGCCATCTCAAACACATTTCCACAACTGCACTCTTCTCAAACTCCAGGCAAAAACTGCCTCCCTGCAAATTCAATTGCCAATCACCAACTGTCCCAAGCAAATCTCCGAAAATGTTCCACCAATCACTATCCACTTCAACAGTCCATTCGCTCCCCGCAACCACCTTGTTGTTGTTTTGTTGGTTTTGTGTCCACCTTCAAATCATTTCCAACTGTAAGGCAAACCAACTCACACAGTAAATCAAACCATCTTTTAATATACATCTTTTAATATATATCACAAAGACTAATAATAATAATAATAATAAATTTAATTCTATCCCGCCCCTCTGCAGCACACTATGCATTATGAAGGCATGGGATGTTGCTTTGTGTCCAGGCTTGTGGAAGTATCATGCAAAGCACAAAATGCTGTTTCAACATACATTTCTTTTTGGAGGGAGGAGGAATGCAGTGTGGCGTAAGGGCCTGAGCACTGGACTACAACTTTGGAGATCAGAGTTCAATCCCCTGCATAAAAATCCCCAAGCATAAAATCCTTGGGCAAGTCACACTCTCTCAGCCTCAGATGGCAATGGCAAACCCCTTCTGAATAAACTTGCCAAAAAACTGTATGATAGGTTCACTTTAGGGTTGCCCTAAGTCAAAATGTCAAAAATTATTTGGAGGCACACAGCAACAATAACAAGAGTGCCTTGTAGAAGGGGCTTCACAGTAGATGGGTGGCAAAGAAAGATACAACACATCTTGCCTTACATACCTAAAGGAGGATGCTGGATGAGGATGTGAGAGTTTATTTGGTTCAGACCCTTCAAATCTCTTCCAACTTTTCTTTTTAAGCTGAAAAGATGTAGATTAGAATAAATGTTGCTTCCTTAGCCAGTTTATCAACCTCACAGAGGAAGAAAGATTAGATTAGACGAGAGAAAGTCCTCTTTGATCTAAACAGCCATCTTCCGCTCTCTCTTTTTTCCCTCTCTCATGAAGCTCTATGAGGGCCTTTCTTCTTGTTATTTACCCTTGTATGCAAAAAGGAATTTTCACATTTAGTCGCATATTGTTTTAATGGTATAATTTTTCTGCCAAAAGTTATCCTGGGGAACCACTTTAAATTTGTATTGAAACCTAGGACCGCTGCTCTCAAAAGTGGCAAGAAAGCGATATGAGCATCATTCCAGTACTATAGCGCTAGTATAAATATGGTGCTAGCGCTATAATAGCGCTATGGATAAGCTCGCGCTACTGCAATGCCCGCTGAAACCGACATTCAAAAGAATGCGAATGATGCTGCATTCAGAGCGGTTTCTTGCTGGATTCTGAGCGACGTCGTGTAATCACGCGGAAAAATATAGCGCTATAGCGCCTGATTCTTAGCTGATTCTGAGCGACGTCGTGTAATCACGCGGGAAGATATAGCGCTATAGCACCTGATTCTTAGTGGATTCTTGCTGCTTTTGGCCCCGTGGGATAAGGTCCCTAGAGACAAAAACAGCAAGCCTTGATCTTAATGGGGATAGTTCTACTGGTATTCCCATTTCAGCCTATCCTTTTTTCTAAAACAGCATTCCCTGGGCTGGCATCTGCCAGGTGTATTCTTCATTGGCCAGCTTTGCTGGGAATAATGGGAGAGAACCAATTTCTGAAGGCTGCTTTGAATCACTGTATATAATATTATTATTTATTGTTGTTGTTATGTGCCTTCGAGTCCTTTCCAACTTATGGCAACCCTAAGGCAAACCTATCACTAAGTTTTCTTGGCAAGTTTCTTCAGAGGGGGTTTGCCATTGCCATCCTCTGAGGCTGAGAGAGAGTGACATGCCCAAGCTCACCCAGTGGGTTTTCATGGCCAAGCTGGAATTTGAATCCTGGTCTCCAGAGTCACAGTCCAGTGCTCCAACCACTACACCATGCATGCTGCAAATGCCCTAATATTATCCAGAATTGTCTCAGCACTGTAACACGGAGTCCTCATTTGCACTGCAGAAATAATACAGTTTGACAACACCTAACATCTATAACAGTTCCAGAAAAACATTTATTAAGAAAAATAAAGACAGGGTGACAGGGAGACATCTCCTTTTCCAGGGCATGTCCTACATTTCAATATTCTGTCCAGCTGGAATTTCAAAATATCCTCAATTTTTGAGCACGACAAGGAAGTATGGATTTACATTTTGATGATTTTTTAGCTCTTGTTTTGTAATGTCCTTCATTTTTCTTGAATGTTCTACATTTTGCAGTGCCTTGTCCTCCTTTGCATTGAGGACATCTGATCACCCTGAATAAAGACTATCCTTCAATCGACTATGCCACAAAAACACACCAAAGCCCATAATGTAACATCCTGAGAACCTCAACTTTCTTTCCTTTTTCTTTTCATTTCCAAAGACATTCTAAATTCACAAGACTATGCAGATAATCTTTGAAGTTTATCAAGAAGGCAAAGGAGGAAAATATCTCGAACGATAGAGAGAACGCTATAGGATTTCCAGACGTCAAGGACAGGATCTCTCCATCCAGCCAATATAACTTTAACTCTCTCTTCCAGAGCTATATAATATAATTCTAAGGAAAGGTACATACAATTTTGATGAACTTCATAATTGACACCTGTCACTGATTCCACCTTTTCCTGGCAGCAATATGAAGTTTATTTTTTAGCCACAGATCACATATAGATGTTGCATCTTTGTTTCCTAACTTCAACTCACTCGTCTTCCTTTTTTCCTTCTTGAGGTGAGAGTAGCTACTAGTGAAAGGGAGCAGCTCTCTGCACCATCCACAGCCAAGAGGTGATCTGAGAAATCCTGCTAACGCCAGACCAACTACTGACTGTCAGCAGTGGCAGGAGATCCCTATGGCTTGTTGGATCCAGTCTGCATGGATTGGGTTAGAGGATGGCAACTAGGGAAACCACAGTCTACAATGTTTTGGTCTACAGCCACTTTGTTGTTGTTGTGTGCCTTCAAGTCATCTCGACTTATGACAACCCTAAGGCAAATATATCATGGGGTTTTCTTGGCAAAATTTATTTATTCCCCTGAGGTTGAGAGCATGTGACTCACCCAAGGTCACCCAGTGGGTTTCATGGCCAAGCAGGAAATCAAACCTTGGTCTCCAGAATCACAGTGCAACACACAAACTACTACACCAAGCTGGCTCTCTAGCCAACTCCTAGGCTCCCTCATTCAGCACAGGCAGTGAGTTTTTAGACCCAAAAGATAACTTCCAAGGTCTAATCTGCACTGCAGAAATAATGCAGTCTGACACCGCTTTAACTCTCATGGCCCAATGCTATGGAATCCTGGGATTTGTACTCTATTGTGGCACCAGAGTCCTCTGACAGAGAGGGCTAAGTGCCTCACAAAACTACAGTTCACAGATTTCCATAGCACTGAGCCAGTGGTGTCAAACTGAATTATTTCTGCAGTGCAGGTGCAGCTTGCATTATTTCTGCAGTGCAGAATAAACCCAAGTTTGAGCAAAAAATCTGGCCTACAGTTGCCCGCCTTTTCCATCTCTCAGCAGCAGTCTAGTGAAAAAGTACACAACTCTGTACTCCTACACCATGTTGGATGCCTACCCAGCCTCTACCATCCTGTCTTCCAGCATCTGCCACATGGGGCATCTACCTCACGCTGCTAAGGACTGGTCTGGTCTGGCATGGTTCATACTGAAGGAAAATCCACTTAGACCCAGTGACCTGCCTCTCCAATAAGGCTGCCAGAGGAGCATCCAACTAAGGGAGGAGATAGCCTTTTACTTTTGCTGCACCATTTCTCACTCTTTTTAATTCAGTGGTCCTGGTTAGAGGTGTGGCTGAGTGTGTGTGCATGCACACATGCGCCTTCAAGCTTTCTGTCAATTTATGGCAACCCCATCAGTTTCACGGGGTTTTCTTAGGCAAGGAATACACCGAGATAGACAGAGTGAAATGAGCCAAACAAGAGACGCCCTTGCCTGGTAATAAAGACCGTGTTTTCTTTCATACACAAATTTCCATCCCAGGCATCTGCAACAGAAAAGTCTCACACAGGCTGCATCTGCACTGTGGAAATAATCCAGTTTGACACTACTTTAACTGCCAAGGTTCCATATTGTGAAATTCTGGGAATTGTAGTTTGTTGTGGCACCAGAGCTCTCTGACAGAGAAAACTCAGTGTCTCACAAAACTATAGTTCCCAGAATTTCACAGCATTGAGCCATGGCAGTTAAAGTGGTGCCAAACCAGATTATTTCTGCAGAGCAGATACACCCACAGCAGGGCTAAGAAAGGCTTCCGGCAAGAGACTCACAGGACAGCCACAGCTGTCAGAATAAATAAAACTAGACTAGAACTCAGGAAAGTACTTGTTTTGACTACAAATCCTAAAACCCTTAGTGGGCTGATAGCAGCTAGGGACTGCAGTCCAAAAATTAACTTTTCTAAGATCTGGTTTACGCTAGATGGCTCAGGCTACATCTACACTGCAGAATTAATGCACTTTGACACAGCTTTAACTGCCATGGCTCAATGGGATTTGTAGTTTTGTGACATATTTAGCCTTCTCTGTCAGCTCTGGTACCACAACAAACTACAAATCTCAAGATTCTATAGGATGGAGCCATGACATTTAAAGCAGTGGTCAAACTGTGTTAATTCTGCGGTGTGGCAGCAGCCTCAATGGTTTTGTTCAGTATAAGATAGCTTCATATCTTCACTGTTTACATGCTTCTCCCCTTGTAAATCAGGCAAAGAGACCTGTCCATTTATTGCCCCCATCATTAATACTAAAAAGGTATTATGTTTTCCTCTTACCCCAGGCGTGTCACTACAAGGGGCAAACTGAAGGCATTGCTCTCATAAGAATTCAGGCCCCAGATGAAATTTGCTCTCATTACCCACATTTCTAGCATTGCAGTAAATTGACATTTTCAATGGAACATTTAGAAATATAATATAGAGAGCAGGAAATGTTACCAACAAGGGAATGTGACACAGCAAATACAAGATTTCTAGTATGCAAGATTTTTCGTGTCCCCCTCTGAATCTATGAAGACTGAAGGAAATTTTCATTGGAGGTGCAATTCTTATCAGAGGGGGCAATGTCTTCACTTTGCTCCTAAGGCCTGCTCCCAATTTCTGGGAACCTTTGATTTTAATAGATATTAATTTTGAATTAACAAATAATACAAAGATATATAGATATAGATATAGATATGAGAGCAAGAGAGAACAGACAAATGAACGGACAGACAGACACCAGTGTGGCACTGGATTACAACTCTGGAGACCAGGGTTCGATTCCCACCTTGGCCATGAAAACGACTGGGTGACCTTGGGCAAGTTACATGCTCTCAGACTCAGGGGAAGGCAATGGAAAACCTCCTCTGAATAAATCTTGCACAAAAAAGAACTTGCCATGATAGGTTCACCTTAGGGTCACTATTAAGTTGGAAACAACTTGAAGACACACAACAATAGATCGATAGTCCTTATGGCAGAACATGCTAATAAAATAAGAATACTGGCTGATTGATATTAAAATTTGTAATTTTCTTTTCTCACATACACTACTGTTCAGGTAACATCTCATAATGATACTTTCTGGCTCACACTGTCCAATGGTCATAGAATTCCTTGAAAAGGGCCTTCAAGTTGTTTAGGATAGGTCCTCTCTGTCCAAAACATTTGCTCCTCTTTTTCCTTCTTCTCCAAAAAAAAAAAAAAAAATTATAAAGTTGTAGAAAATTCATTTTCTAAGAAGTCTCCATTCTTTTATGCCTTATTGTCTCTTCCCAATTATCCCGCATTAGGACAGAATTAGTATAAGGGATGTCCCTTATCTGAGCACTTGAAACTTTGTCCCTTGCATACACTGAACAAGATACCAAAAATCCCATATATTGGGTTATGGGAGTGGTGAGAGGAGCAGATGTTCAGAAAATCTAATCAAATCTGAGATTCAAGTTACTTTGAATTTGAACATAGCTATCATACATTTGTTGATAAGATTAAAATAGGATTGTTGATGCATGCCAAAAAAGAAACCAAACAAGAATTTTCAGAAAGTGCATCATAAAGTACCAGTAACTTAGGCTTGGAGAACGTGAGCAATGTGTTAATTTTACGAAAAGGTGCATAGCTAAGTTGGCTAAAATCAATATTTTTATTTGGTATTTAGGTAGAATATAACCTTATTAATAGCCAGTTCATGATTGCCAACCCTGTGTATCATGAATTTCTATTGTCCTTTACTGCTATTTTGAAAACCTGGCAATCCTTGCCATGATAACAGAGAGCGAAGTTTGAGATAATAGGCACAGTTAAGGCCTCCATTCTATTGCTAGGGCAAAGCAGTGCAGACCCATTAAATCAGATTTAATTATGTGCTATCTCATTATTCAAAAACAGATTTAGTGGTTCTACTCTAGTTGGGAATAACCCATAGGACATACCCTCCAACATTTTACAGATAAAAACCAGGACATTCGGTAACAACTGAGTGTGATCAAGATGACAGAAATTACTAATAAGAACATGCAAGCTAGGAAAGGCTGCAGCAGTTTCTTCTTGCCTGAGTCTATTGGGAAGGGTAAGATTCCTTCCCCCGCATTCTCTCCATCAACTGAGTTAATTGAGTGGAAACTACTTTTTACACTTTGAACTCAGTTTGCAACAAAGGAAGTAAGCTGAGGGCAAAGGGGAGAGTGGAAGGAAAAGAGAGAAACTGGGACATTTTAAAAGCAGCTGAAAAAAAGGGGATGACAGTGGATCAATCAGGACTATCCCTGCCAAATCAGGACAATTGGGGTGTATGATAGGAGTCAAATTATATTGTGCAGCACACAATGGCAGTATTTTAATCATGTGCTACTTAAGATATCTGACATGCGGAATCAGTATTTCCCTCCCACCAGTCCCAGAAACTGGCATCATATTTCTGCCCATGAGCTACAACTGTGTTGTTCTTTCCTGGAAATGCACCAGGGATTGGTAAACGATGGCTGTAACATCATTAATTGCAACAGGATAGTCATAACCCAGTCGTTTCCCTGCAGTAAACTGTATTCCGTGAGCCAGGATGGGTTCTTTGAAACAGCTTTGGACAGACACGACATCCCCGTGGCTGTGTGTCTGCTCGCTCAGCGGGAGTGATCGTGTCATTCCAAAGCAATTCCTGCTCTTGAGTCCTCCTGGGCCTGGGACATCGGATCTACCCAAAATGCACCCACACCGGCTTGCATCTTTGTGCTAAAGTGCCTTGCATTTCTGTGACTAGAATCTCTCCAGCCAAACAGAAGGGACACATTCCTAAGGGAAACCTGTTCAATACAGATTAAAAACAAAAAAATAGTTGTGTGGTCCACAGCTGCTTCACCACCACTACCACCACCATTAGGTAACAGTCAAAATCTGTAGTTTTTTGTGTGTTTTTCGGGCTGTGTGGCCATCTTCTAGAAGAGTTTCTTTCTGATGTTTCGCCAGCTGAAGATGCCAGCCACAGATGCTGGCGAAATGTCAAAAAGAAACTTTTCTAGAACATGGCCACACAGCCCGAAAAACCAACAAAAAAATATGGATGCCGGCCATGAAAGCCTATGACTTCACAAGTCAAAATCTGGATTCAGTTCACTTATTTTAACCTACTGCAACACCTAGGACCCATTCACACTATGAAATAACCTGGTGTGGAACCTGGGTTATTTCACTGGAGTTTATATTGGCCCTGACTGCACTTGGTGCAGTTTGTGGGGATGTGTGTATGCAAAAATACACATTTAACCAGGTGCATTTGGCACTGCATCCCTTATTGTTTCTCTTTTTGGGTCCCGCAATGATCCGGATCTTCAGTAGTGAGAATGCACTACTAGATCAATCCAGATTTTGCAGACCATTTCCTCCTTCCTCTTCTTCCCCCTGGTTTTCCTCCTTCAGAAAGACAGTGTGGTGCACTGGTTTGTGTATTGAGCTATAACTCTGGAGACCAGGGTTTGACTCCTGGCTCAGCCATGTAAACCCAGTGGGTAACCTTGGGCAAGTCACATTCTCTCAGCCTCAGATGATAGCAATGGGAAACCCCCTCTGAAGAAGCTTGCCAAGAAAACCCCATGATAGGTTCGTCACCCAAGTCAGAAATGATTTAAAGGTACACAACAACAACAACAAGAAGGATGCCTCCTACAGACTATCCACCTGCCAGGGCCTTTCAACCCCAACCCACCAAGTGTGAACGGGCAACAAAAAATTTGATTGTGGCAAACATAGTGAGAACTATGAGCCTGATTGATTCAGCATGGCATTGCTGAGGAGTCCCCAGATCTCCTCGATACAAAATCATAAATGTGAATGGGCCCCAAATTTAACCTAATCCTACCCTGTGGGACAACAAAGAACAAGCCTGCACCCTCCTCTCTGTGACAGCCCTTAGATATTTAAAGAGTGCACTCATGTCACTCCTCAGTCTTATTTGGAAGCAAACTACAATGAATGCACGGAGAGTATTTGTACACATTGAGTTTGCAAGAATTATATCCTATGGGTCATCCATGGCATATAGATCCCTCAAGTATCTACAGGCATAATATTAACTAGTCAGGAATAACTGGTGAGTATGTCAGGACATGGATGGGGCTTTTGTATTTAGGTTTTCCACACACCCATAAGACATATCACTAAGTTCCCCATTGATTCTGGGGGCGGGCGGGGGGGGGGGGGGAAGCAGAAGCAATAGTAATTGTATTCAGCCTAGTCTACCAGAGAGCCCTGGTGCCTCACCAAACTACAAATCCCAATATTATGTAGGATAGAATAATGGCAGTAAAGTAGTGTCAACCTGCTTTAATTCTGCAGTGTGGATACACCCTAAGATGAGGGTATAAAGTGAAACAGGGCTTTGCAATGGGGGAAAAATAATCTTAACAAAGCTGCACCTTTGAAAATTGTCAACATATTTGGTTCTCTAACTATGGGGCTATGCAGACGGGTGGCTCTGGGCCACCCCTGCTAGTGATGGATGGGGGCCGCAGCAACCCCACGCCATGGCCCTGATCCTTCCTTTTGCTGCCCCTAAGAACCGGCGCTGTGGCTCTTTCATGCCCTTTCGGCGCAGTGTGTCTACACGCTGCACTGGAAGGGCATCCTGACACCGCACGCCATGCATAAGGGCGCGCAGCGTCAGGATGGCATTAGGGTGGGGTTGGGGCTGCCGGTGTGCAGCTGCTCCACCCCAACTCCACCCCCAGGCCAGCCCTTTGGTCATCTGCCTCACAAATGCCCTAGTCAGCACATGGCAAATGGTAAAGTATTGTGGAGACTATAGGTCCAAACATCTGGAGAGTCAAAGGCTACCTGAGGCTATGCTCAAGAAAGGTTCCTAACTTGGTCTCCTAACTCCTACCTCATGTCTGCTATACTCGGAAGATGAGGAAGTTCATGCCGGCTTCATGTGATTTGATACAAATCAAATCGGCTCCTTATTCACACTGTGGCTTGAAGCTCTTGTCTACTGTGCCATTGACAGACCCAGCTCTGGTGTTTTCTCCCCAGGAAATCAGCCTTTATCTATAGAGGACAGAAGGGGTATGAAGACACCCAACCCAAAGGAATCTACCCCATCCACACTGCGCTGTCAAAATATTAAACTGCTCCAATTGTTCCACTGCTTGTTTTCTTAGTGCAGAGACTGGAACTGTGTGGTTCTCTAGATGTTGCCGGACTGCAAGTCCTAGCAGGCCTGGATAGTCAATAGGGGAGATGCTGGGAGTTGAAATCCAGCATTTTGAGGGCCACACAATTCCCATCCCTACCACAGTGCATCACTTTGACTTCCTACCCTTAAAACCCATTCTCCTGCAGTCAAAATACAGCTCCTCTCCTATATTCCGCAAACATTTTATTATTGGACGCTTAACTCCTCTCAGCTCCAGCCAGTATAGGGCAATGGATGAGAATACTGGTCCAACACCTGGAGGGCTACTGTTTCCCAGTCCATGCTTTTTATGGGTACATTTGTGACATGAAAACCAGAAGAAGCCAAAGATCTCCAAAGTGCAACACTGTGTATCCAAAATGGATCAGTTAGATACTTTCTGGAAATTCATATGACACAGTACATGCCTCTGTTTTCTCTAGTCTGCTGATGAATTCTGCTTCTAAATAAGGTGGTTTCAATTTTGGCTGTTCTAGTAAATAACTATTGATAGGTTTCTATTCCTCATGGATCAGTTTCATTTTGTTTAATCCATGCAAGACAGTAGCCATTGCAACATACTTTGAGGATTAATTCCACACGTTGTTCATGTAGCACACAAAGAAGTGGTGCTGAAGACCATTTGTCAGATCAGCTTCAGTATGCCCACCTTGCTAATTTGTAAACAATTTTGGTTTTACAGTTGTTGCTGTGTGCCCCCAAGTCGCTTAAGGCAAACGTATCACAGGATTTTCTTGGCAAGTTTCTTCAGAGGGATTTGCCATTGCCATCCTCTGAAGCTGAGAGATTGTGACTTGCCCAAGGTCACCCAGTAGGTTTCCATGACCTAGTGGGAGTTAAACCTTGGTCTCCAAAGTTTGTAATCTAGTGGTGAAACCACTACACTGGTTCCTCTGATACAAGATGGTTAAATGTAAGTGAAGGCAGGGCTCGTGAATGTTTAATATTTTTATTAATTAAATTTACATAGTGTAACATTCAAACCATTATAGCATGCTGGGACCCTTTAGAGCTGCTTCCTTGCTATGATATTTTACTTCAGCCTCAACAGTTAGCTGGAATTAGAATCCGCAAAGACACAACAGAGAGCCAAGTATAGCAGTTTGAGTATTAAACTACTCAGTTGTGGTGTAGTAGTTTAAATATAAGACTTGGACTCAGGTTTGAATCCCTGCTCGGCCATGGAAACCCACTGGATACCTTGGGCGTCACAGTCTCTCAGCCTTAGAGGAAGGCAAAGGCAAACCCTCTTTGAACGACGGTAATCTTGAAAAGAAAACCCCATATTACAGTTGCCTTAACAACCTGAAGGCACACAACAACAAAGGCACAATCATTTTGCACAGTATTAAAGTCTGCCATCATCTAGCACAGAATCTTGTGGCATATATTGCAGGGGATCCTGGCTACCCTTAAACAACACATATTAACTCTCATTATTTTGGACAAGATGTTCCTACAATAAGCCTGTGTGCCTTCCCATGGCCTCAACCCCCAACCAAGCCCCATTCTTGTGTGCCCCAAGTTGCCCCAAATCTGTAGAAAGGAATGAACAACATTCAGGAGAGCAGGGTAGGAAAGCAGGGAACGAAATCCAAGTGCAGCTGGAACTTTAAGAGAAAAACAGCTGCTTTTGGGATTCCGTTGCCCACTATCAAACCATCAGTAGAAGGTGGTCTGTAGTCAACATTGGAGAGGTACCAAAGGCTGGCATCAGAGGCAGCTTTGTCCTTGCACCACTAGAGAGATTCTGGGAAGGAGAAAGAGAGAGAAAGAGCATGAAGATCATTCCAAAAGCAGTTACACCTTCCGCATGGCAGAGATGCCAAAAGTCCTGTAAGGAGAGAAAGCACAGCCAGAGTCAACAAATCTTTCTACAGACTCTTCAGCAAATGGAGTGAACCACTTTGGGCTGAGCATGGCATAGAAAAGGGACATATGTACCAACTAACTAAACCAATTAATGAATTAACATCTCTCCAAAACTGCCTCTGTGGGGGCATCCACACTGCACAATTACAGCGATTTGATACACTTTAACTGTCATCGTGCCATCCTATGGAAAGCTCAGATGTGTAGTTTAGTAAGGTGCTGAGAATTCTCTAGTACAAGACTACTTGAATAGCATGGGGCAATGGCAATTAAAGTGGTATCAAAGTGCTGTACTGTGTAGTATGACTATATCCTGTGTTCATGTTGCTGCTATAATACTGACTCTGTACTGAATGCTGTCTTCCAGAATTATAGTATTTTGAATGTTGGACTAAGATTCTGAGAGACAATGATTTATAATAATAATATAATAATAATTTTTATTTAATACCCCGCCCCTCTGAGCACAATCGGGGCGGCTTACATCATAAAATTCAACAGTAGTTAAGAACAAGTACCTCCCCCTCCCCCCTTAAAAATGTAATTAAACTCAATACAATTTAAAAGAATATAAGGAGGTAAATTCCTCCATTAAAAACAACAATACATAACATAGATAAAAAGCAGGAGTGCCAGCGGATATCGTGTGCAAACTCATTAAGAACCCAATTCCTGAAGAGGAGAGCATCTCGGGAGGAAGTGGACTCTGGAACCAAGCTAGTAAATTTAATCCGGGAAGGCCTGCCGGAAGAGATCCGTCTTGACAGCTTTCTTGAAGCTGTCAAGTGATGACAGTTGGCGGATCTCCTCCGGCAGGCCATTCCACAGTTTGGGGGCAACTACAGAAAAAGCCCTCTGGGAGGTTGTAACCAGCCTCGTTCTTTGAGGCTGTAGCAAATTCCTCCCAGAGGACCGGAGGGCACGGGGAGGATTATACGGGAGGAGGCGGTCCTTCAGATAGCCTGGACCCAAGCCATTTAGGGCTTTAAAGGTAATTACCAACACCTTGTACTGGGTTCGGAAACTAACAGGCAGCCAGTGGAGGGACCTTAATACTGGGGTAATATGGTCCCCCCTGGATGTTCCAGATATCAATCTGGCTGCCATATTTTGAACCAATTGAAGTTTCCGAATCAAGCACGAGGGTAGCCCCATGTAGAGCGCATTACAGAAGTCGAGGCGTGAGGTTACCAATGCGTGCACGACAGTCTCAAGGTCTCCTACTTCCAGAAAAGGGCGCAGCTGGCGTATCAGCCGAAGCTGATAACAGGCGCTCCTGACCGTCGCATTAACCTGATTTATCATCAGAAGCGACGGATCAAGGAGCACCCCAGACTGCGAACACAGTCACTGGAGGAGAGCGTGACCCCATCCAGGACTGGAGGTTGCAACCCAATTCTTGGTTTCGGAGCCTGTACCGTGAGCACCTCCGTCTTGTCTGGATTCAATTTCAATTTGTTTTTCCTCATCCAGCCCATTACCGCTTGAAGACATTCATTGAGAGAAGAGATGCCATTGGAATTCGAGGCCGACGAACGAGGCACGGAGAAATAGATTTGGGTGTCATCAGCGTACTGATAACACCCAGCACCATAACTCCGTATAATCTCACCCAGCGGCTTCATATAGATGTTGAACAACATCGGGGACAAAATAGCTCCCTGAGGGACCCCACAAGTGAGGTTCCTCTTACTGGAGCTACAGTCCCCGAGCAGCACCCTCTGGGACCGACCCGAGAGGAAGGACCGGAACCACTGCAAAGCAGTGCCCCCAATACCTAACCCCTTCAGGCGGCCCAAGAGGATGCCGTGATCTATCGTATCAAAAGCCGCTGAGAGGTCTAAAAGCACCAACAGGGTCACGCTACCCCTGTCGATGCTCAGACGCAGATCGTCGGTCAAGGCAACCATGGCTGTCTCAACCCCAAAGCCTGTCCTAAAGCCGGTTTGAAATGGGTCTAGATAATTGGTTTCATCCAAGACCGCTTGGAGCTGAAGAGCAACTGCCCTCTCGATCACCTTGCTCAAAAATGGGAGTAAAGAAACAGGCCTATAGTTCTTCATATCCAGGGGGTCCAGGGAAGGCTTTTTCAGAAGCGGCTTAACCGCCGCTTCCTTGAGACAAAAGGATTTGAATCCTCACTTGGCCATGGAAACCTATTGGACAGGTCACACTCTCTCACTCCAGGAGGAAAACAATGGCAAACCCACTCTGAACAAATCTGGCCAAGAAATCCCATGATAGGTTTCACTTTAGGATCACAATGATTCAGTAACTATTTGAATACATACAACAACAGCAACAACAAAGTAATATATATATATGTGACTAGTGACCTTTTTTTTAAAGAGCATAGACAGTTCAACACCTTTAACTGGAAGAGACATCTTGACCCTGAGTTATCTACACAGGAGTCAATTTCACTAAAAATGGAAGCCACACCAATCCAGCTTAACTGTAGTGTATTTATTACAGTGTCAGACTAGAGAATTGGGGCAGACCTAAATTCAAATTTCAGAGACTGTGTGAATCTCATTAGGTGGCCATGGACCTTTACCATCTTTCAATCCAAGCTACTTTACAGGGTTGTTGGAAAGAGGACTGGGGACAAGACAGAAACAAGAGTGAACACTGCTTTGAGCTTCTTGGAATATAAATGTACTTGATAAAACAAAGTGCTTTACGTTCATTGGACAGGTTGGTAAAGGAGACATGAGGGCATTTTAATAATGATGATAAGACAGCCTTAGAAATGGTTATTGTTGCTGCTATTGTGTGCCTTAAAGTCATTTCCAACTTATGCAGACCCTAAGGTAAACATATCAGTTTTTTGGGGAAAATTTCTTCAGAGGAGGGATTGTGCCCATCCTCTGAGGCTGAGAGCATGTGACTTGCCTGAGGTCACTAGGTGCATTTACATGGCTGAGCGGTGATTCGAACCCTGTTCTCCAGAGCCACAGTTCAATGCTCAGACCACTACACCATGCTGTCTCTCTTTGGAAGTGATTATTCACTTGTAATAGATAAAGAAAGCCCTTATGCAATTGAACCTTCATGCCAAACTGAGGTGGTTTTTAACATTTGAGTTATTTGTTGCTGTTATGTGCCTCCAAGACAAATCTGACTTAGGGTGACCCTGTTAGCAGGACTTATTCAGAGGAGGTTTGCCATTGCCTTTTTCTGAAGCTGAGAGAATAGGACTTGCCCAAGGTTGCCCTTGTCTCCAACACTCAAACCACTACAACAAAGTGAGTTATAGAAACAGGGAAATGCCCCCACGGAGACATACAAACACGACTGAAGCACACCCTGTTTCAACATCTCTTGCGCAAACAGCCTGGCTGGTAACCTTCCTTGGCAAACAAGACATCGTCTTCTCCCTTGGCATACCCTACCCACCCTTGGCACTGGAGTCTCTTTCTTCCTCCACCTTCACCCCAGTCTCCAGGTCCTTGGTGGGCACACTAGACAGTGGCAGAGGATCCTTTTCTATGTCCTTGATCTTGGCATCTGAGTCCCTCCCCAGTATTATTAAGATCCTCCTGGGGTGCAGCCAGGCTGTCACCAGAATTTGCCAGGGTCAGGTTTCTCATCTCCCTCTCTCATCTCCCTCTCCTTTGCAGCAGAGCAGATGGGTGCATTGTGTTCTGTGCCAGGAAACAAGAGAAGGAGAGGAGCCCTAAAGGGAAAAGACTCCCAAGGAAGAAAGAAAGAAAAGGGTGGGAAAGGGGGAAGGACCTTCACACCTGAGGGACGTGTGGATTTTAAATCCAACCTGATCCTGTAGGACAAATATGTGAGGGTGGAGGGATTACTGTTCATGCAGAAAATACTGTTTTTAAAAAAAACTTTAAAAGAGAATTCACCCATTCACATAATAAGATACCTTGTGTGTTGTGTGGCTTCAAGTTGTTTCTAACTTATGGAGACCCTAAGGCAAACTTATCATAGGATTTTCCTGGCAAGTTTCCTCAGGGGAGGTTTGTCATTGCCATCCTCTGAGGCTGAGAGAGCGTGACTCACCCACGGTCACCCAGTGGGTTTTCATGGCCAAGTGTGGATTCAAATCCTGCTCTGCAAAGTCATAGTCCAATGTTCTATGGCTCACATAAGTCACCCTCTCTCCTCTTTATTCTTCTATACTGCACTATACAACCTAGCCAGTATTCCCACCTCTGCATTACTAGCATTACTGCTTTAAGCAGTAAATGGACTGACACAAAGACTGAATCCCTTCCCATCCATTCCTGCAGGCTGGTGACATGGCATTCACATGGTCCTTATTTTAGATGTGTGTGTGGTCCTTATTTGTGTGTGTGTATGTGTGTGTGTTACATTTATATCCTGCCAGAGCAAAGTGCTCCCCACTTCATTCTCACAACAACCCTTTGAGGTTGATCAGGCTAAGGGAAAAAAGGAGGGAGGGAGAGTGAAGGTCACCCAGTGAGTGATCTTAGTGGGGACTAGAACCTGGATCTCCCAAATCCCACTCAAATACTCCAACCACCACATCACATTAATGACAGGTTAATTCCAAACAATAGGTGAAATTCACACAACTACAATGCCAGCTTTTAAGTCACAATGCTCCAGTGACAGCAGAAGCCACAATGGGCAGAATTCTCCTTTTATCTAGACCTGAAAGGACAGCAATCCTGCACTGGACTTAGACTAGACCTGGATGGAAACTGTGCTACCCTCCAGGT
Organism: Phrynosoma blainvillii; assembly: GCA_026167975.1. Lineage (NCBI taxonomy): Eukaryota > Metazoa > Chordata > Lepidosauria > Squamata > Phrynosomatidae > Phrynosoma > Phrynosoma blainvillii. The sequence continues at coordinate 368,513,006 of JANUYF010000002.1, forward strand.
GTTTGTCGGCTTCACGTCCCAGCTGCCTTATCTAGCCTAGAGAAATGATGAAAGCTACAGTTCCACAACACACAATTCTCACCCCTGCTTTAGTTAGCTAATCCTTTGCCAGAGGAACCACCAATAATGGTTTGAGTGTTGGACAACGACTCTGGAGACCAGGGTTCCATTCCCAGCTCAGCCATAAAACCCACTGGTTGACTTTGGGCAAGTCACACACTCTCAACCTCAGGGGAAGGCAATGGCAAACCTCCTTGGAACAAATCTTGCCAAGAAAACCCCATGATAGTGTCACCTTAGGGTTGCCATAAGGTGGAAACAATTTGAAGGCACACAACAACAATTCTTTGCCTCCAGCTCCAAGTCCTCAGCTTTCTAATACCACCTGCCTGCCTGCCATGGCAGTTCGAGTAGAATCATAGTGCTATAATTGCATAATGTGAATGGGACCCCAGTCTGATTTTGCACCTTAAGCAGGGTTGAACCTAAAAGGAAGACCAGTGGTGAATACTAGAGGCTTTTAGGTAGGCTTAGGAAAAAACCCTGCTTGAAACCCTGCAGAACCATTGCTGCCAGTCAGAGCTGATAATAACTCTGAGACAAATGGCTCAATGAACTGACAAATGTGTTGGTTTGGGCTTCATATAATGGAAAAATAATCCAGTCCTACCTATACAATAGAAATTATGGCATAAACTTTCCTAGACTTGCTCTACTTCTTTAGATTCAAACACATCCAAACAATGATACCTTTATTGGGCCAACCAAATGCACAACTATATAATAATGCCTGATGGAGAAGCCTTTGAAAGCTTGCAACATGTGATGTGCATTTTGGTTGGCCCAATAAAGGTATCATTGTTTGGATGTTTTTGTATTTGCTGTATGGCCAACACGGCTACCCTTAGATGTTACTTAGATGTTACCCTTAGATGTTACATGCAAATCTGAGGAAGCAGGCCAAGTCTATGAAAGCTTATGTTACAACTTCTACACAATTAGTGTCAAAGGTGTTACAAGATCCCTTTGCATATGATGTTCCAGACCAGGGGTAGGCAACCTGCGGCCCGGGGGCCGGATGCGGCCCCATGAGGCCTTTGAACCGGCCCCAGGCCGGTCCTACCCCCCCGCCATGATGATATTGATTATTGTTGTTATTACTTGTTCTTGGGGTTTTCTTGGCAAAATCTCCACAGGGGTTTTGCCATCATGGCTTTTCTGGGGCTGAGAGAGTGTGCATGCATATTTTTAAATTTTATTTTATTTTAATTATTTTTATTATTATTTTGCTTCGGCCCGCCAATTGTCTGAGGGACAGCAACCCGGCCCCGAGCTCAAAAAGGTTGCCTACCCCTGTTCCAGACTAACATGGCAATTCAGTCCTACCTAATCACACCTGGAAGATATGCACAGAAAAACCACAATGTATCCCCCCCCCCCCCAGTGTAAAAAGCCCATTGTGATTCTACTTGAAAATTACAGCTAAACTTGTTTTTGTTTGCTTTTAAGTCAACTCCGACTTATAGTGACCCTTTCCTAGGGCTTTCTTGGCAAGGTTTATTCAGAGGTTTGCCCTTGCCTTCCTCTGAGGCTGTGAGAGTGGGACTTGTCCAATGCCAGTCCAACACTTAAAACACGTTACCATGCTGGCTCTCTAAAGTTTGTTGTAATGTGCCTTCAGTCAACTCCAGCTTAGAGAAACCCTCTCAGGATTTTCTTGGCAAGATTATATTTAGAAGTGGTTTTCCATTGCCTTTCTTTATTATTATTATTATTATTATTATTATTACAGTGGGCTCTTGTTATCCACTGGGGTTTGGTTCCTGTGGATAACAAAATCGGTAGATGCTAGCATCCCATTAAATACAATGGCATAGTAAAATGGTGTCCCTTATATAAAATGGAAAATCAAGTTTGCTATTTAGAATTTATACTTTGTTGGAATATTTTCAAGCTGTGGATGCTTGAATCCGTGGATAGGGAGAGCTGACTGTATTATTTTCTTACCCAACTCTTCTCAAGACTCAACGCAAGGTACATAGATAACAACACAATATATAACTAAAGACATGTAACCATTTAAAAACATAGGTTAAAAACACACAAACACAGGATTAAGATAACCATTACACATTAAAATCATCCAGACATAAAATTAAAAATACACTCGTGTAAAATTAATAGTTTTAAATCAACTGGGTAGGCTTGCCGAAAGAGGTAGGTCTTTAATACAGTTTTAAATTCTCTACGGCTGAAGGGTGTGACTTGCCCAGGGTAACCCAGATGGTTTCCATGGCTGAGGGGAGATTTGAACCTGGGTCTCCCAAAATCCTAGTCCTATAATCAAACCACAACACCATGCTAGCTAAACAGCAAGGATTTCTTAGTGCTGGGAGTGTTCTCCCCCTAGAAACATCCCCAGAGGCAGAAATAGCCACTTCCTGGAATTTCCATCTCAAGACTGTGTTCTCACCCCACCTTCAGCCGCTCTTCAAACTTCTCCAAAGTTTCTAACAAAAAAAGTTGGGTAGCCTGTGTGAAAGCTTGAAAGAGAAAAGAGACAGAAAGTTCATCAGTACTTTCCAGTGTTCTCTCCACTTAAACAGCAGCCTGACACACAAACATTATGGGAGCTGGTCAAAGTGCAAAGCTATTTAGATGGCAATCTCACCAGTGCCAGGGGCTATGCTGGCTGATGGGACTTGCAGGCCTTTCCCTTTGGAAGAAATACACTTTGCTCAGCCCTTAGTTAAAGTCTTCCCTGACCTCCCCCTCTCTGCCATAAAACACTTCTTATGATTTTCAGAAAATCTCCTGATTTTCTGTGTGTCAGGCTGCTGCTGTTCAAGGCACCAAACCTGGGCCACTGAAAAGCAAGGAAGCCTATGAGTACTGGCTGCATTGGGAGACATGCAAGGAGTATATTTCCACCGTAGAGTCTCCACAGTTCGAGGCTGCATCTGCGCTGCATAAATAATGCAGTTTGATACCACTTTAACTACTATGGCTCAATGCTATGCCATTACGGGGTTTGTAGTTTTCACAACCGAGTAAGGACCTGAGCCTAGATTTCCAAAGTCCTGTACAAAACTCTAGCTGCTACACCACACAGTCACTAAAATTACACCTGCTTAGTTTTGCGAGTTATTTAGCCTTTTCTGTCAAAGAGCACCAGTGCTATAACAAACTACAAATCCCAGGATTTTGTAGCATTGAGCCATGGCAGTTAAAAGGGTATCAACTTGCATCATTTCTGAAGTGCAGATGCAGCCTGATATTACCTTAACCAGCATGGCTCCATCCTAAGAAACCCAGAATTTGTAGACGGATGAGTTGAATTCTCTGCCAGAAAGCTCTAGTCCTCTCTGCTGAACTGTAGCACTAGAGTTTTCTAGCAGAGAATTCAAAGTAACTCATTGCTATTGTGTGCCTTCAAATTGTTTCTGAGTTGTGGTCACCCTAAGCCAAACCTATCATGAGGTTTTCTTGGCAAGTTTCCTCGGAGAGGGTTTGCCATTGCCATCCTCTGAGGCTGAGAGTGTGTGACTTGCCCAAGGTCAGCCAGTGGGTTTACAGCACCAAACTACGAATCCCAGTATTTCTTAGAATCGAGCCTTGACAGTTAAAGTGATATCAATCTGCTATAAATCTGTACGGTAGATATACTAAAGAAGGAAACATACTTAAACTGATGTAAGCTGCTTAGATTGTCTTCATTTAAGCGGGGTATAAATAAATTTTATTATTATTATTATTATTATTATTATTCACCAAGAATTCAAATTCTGGCTCCTCCAGCAGGGGTACTGAAAATAATGGTCAGAGACAACCATCTCTGTGAGGAAAAAGGGTTTTCCTAGGAAGCAAAGCAGTCAAAATGAGAGCAGGTGAAATGTAGAATAGTAGTATTAGTAGTAGTATTTTACTTTCTTATATCCCGCCTTTCTCCCAATATAGGGACTCAAAGGAGTGAATAGGAACCAAGAAGGGATATATCAAGAAGGTCCTGAGACAATCTGTGCCTTTAACCAATGAGAAGTTCAACAGGTAAAGATGAATTTTAAACAAACTAATAGCAATCACTTTTCTTGGTACAGAAGTGCAGGGATGGGGAAGATTTCTGCTGTTGGTTTCTGCCTGCTAGGTACCTCTCAAAAGCCAAATAGCTTCTGTGCATTAAAAGAAAAGGTAGGTACCTCCATCAAGCAGGGATTTTACTGGGGAGGTGGTATGCATCTGGAAAATAGGATATAGGAGGGAAGGTTTAGCCTCCCTTTCCCATAAAAGTCCTGATTAAAATCCTCCCCAAAGAGTCTCTAAAAGAGAAGGGAAGAAAGACAGAGGGTGCATCCACACTGTAGAAATAATCCAGTTTGACACCACTTTAACTGTAATGGCTCAGTGCTATAGAATTCTGGGAATTATAGTTTTGTGAGATATTTAGCCTTCTCTGCCAGAGCTCTCTGGCACCACAGCAAACTACAATTCTCAGAATATTACAGTACTGAGACATGGCCGTTAAAATGGTGTCAAACTGGATTATTTCTGCAGTGCAGATGCAGCCAGAAATGATGAAACAGGCAAGGCAAGCAGCAACTATCTTCCAAATCCCTTACTCTCTATGAACAGCAAAACAGGAGGAAAGAAGAAGAACAAATAAGCTTGTTTCACCAGCATGGTAAAAAGACATAGTTCTATAAGTTTGGCCATCAATATTGAAATCATAAGAAAGTGAAGGTTGGTGAAAGAGAGAAAGAAATCCTTGGTTGCATTCTGGAAGTAGCTTTTAAGTGATCTCTAGAAGCTTAAAAATATTGTTGTTTACTTCTACAAAGTTTACTTGGCCTGATTGTTTCATTTCACATGTGCATCTAGTCCATTATGAATAATTAATGTGAGGCCTTAATTTTATAAATTTTGCTTGGTTTGTAGATTGTACGTCATCTGGCAGGTTTTATGTCTATTTTATCTCCTGTATGTAAAGCACTGTGTAAAATTTTTACAGCGCTATATAAATAAATGTCAATAATAATAATAATACTTTTGCTGAAAAATGTCAAACTGATCTAATTTTTTGTGCTGCACCAACCTATCCCTATTCTTTCCATGTTAGTTCGGCCTCTGGAACCAAATTTTCTGTTAAAGAAGTAATTGCCCAGAAACCCATGTATTAACTGAGGGATACCTGTCCAGTAGATTTCCTTCTGACTAACCATCCATAAGATTGTGCCTTGAAATATCCTGGACACTTTGTGCCATGGGAAGATTGAAAATGCCTTTGGGGTTTGTAACATTTCCTTATGTTATCTCCTTTATCTTCTCACCAAAGCTCTTGTAGCCATTTTTCGGAAGCTAGAAATGGGGTTAAAAAGAGAGTGGCTTGCTTGAAATCATCCAGCAAGTATTTCAGGGGCATACCTAGTATATCTGAAACCCATTGCGGATTATTTTTTAATACTTCTCCTTCTCTTCAAAAGCCTTTTCTTGTTCTGGAGGAGCTGCTGACTTGGAAGGAAAGGGAAGAGACTTGGGGGGCCTTTGCAGACTGCTAGAAATAGTGCAAACTGAGTCCACTTTAACTGCCCTGGCTCAGTGCTAGGGAATCATGGGAATTGTATTTTTTTCTCAGACATCGAACCTTCTCTGTCAGAGAGCTCTGGTGCCACAATAAACTACAGTTCCCATGATTCCTTAGCACTGAGTCAGGGCAGTTAAAGTGGACTCAGTTTGCACTATTTCTGGCAGTCTGCAAAGGCCCTTGCTTTTTCACCTGGCTAGCAGACCTACCAGACCGGAAAAGCATCCCCTTCCCACCTTCTCACCCCTCTGAGGTGTCACCCATTGCAGCCCGCACCTCCCTAATGACACCTCTGAAATATCTGGCAGAAGTAGAATTTGAACTGGGATCTCCTGGCTTCAGAATGGTGAAGAAACGACTCCCCTGTTGCTACTGCTCTCTCCTATTCTTGCATTTAGCTGAGATAGGAAGCATATTGTGCATGGCACAGAAATTGAAGGGGATGGCAAGGAAATGGGAACCCACTTCCTGAGCCATGGGGAGACTTACCTGACAAGACCCAGGTGAAGGGATAAAGGCAAGGCTCCATCTATTCACTTTCTGCCTGTTGAAGCTATTGAAAGCATAAAGCAGGGGTAGGCAACCTTTTTGAGCCAGAGGCCGGGTTGCTGTCCCTCAGACAATTGGGGGCCCGAAGCACAATAAATAAATAAATACCGTAAATTTAAAATAATAATAATAATAATATTTTTAAAATTTAAAAAAAATGCATGCACACTCTCTCAGCCCCAGAAAAGCCATGGCAAAAACCCCTGTGGAGATTTTGCCAAGAAAACCCCAAGAACAAGTAATAACAACAATAATCAATATCATCGTGGCAGGGGGCGGCGGGGGCAGCGGCGGCGGCAGGACCGGCCTGGGGTTGGTCCAAAGGCCTCGGGGGGCCGCATCCGGCCCCTGGGCCTTAGGTTGTCTACCCCTGGCATAAAGGATCCAGTAGGAAAAGTGCCAATGGGTAGCAGAAGTGTAACCCCTATAGATTGCAAGGAAAAGAGAAATGGGGTTAGGCATCTGTACTAAAGAGACACGAGGCTCCTGGTGTTTCTTCCTTTCCCCTTTATGTTCCTCTTCTGCTTCTGTAACACAGACCACACTCTGGTTAGGGGGCTCACAGCGTTTCCTTCCTGTTTCCCCCACACATACACAATGGCCCCTGCCCCAACCACCCAGCTGCCCATGTGTTTCCATTCTAAGAAACAAAAGAAGTGGCTACACCGTGAAAATAATGCAGTTTGACACCACTTGAAGTGCTGCAGCTCCATCCTATGGAATCCTAGGATTTGTAATTTTATACAGTCTTTAGCCTTCTCTGCCAAGGGGTGCTGGTGCCGTGTGTGTCTGTGTGTGTGTTATTTGCCTTCAAGTCATTTCTGACTAGAGACCCTGGCCTAAGGCAAACCTATAATGGGGTTTTCTTGGCATGTTTCTTCAGAGGGGGGTTTGCCATTGTCATCCTCTGAGGTTGAGAGTGTGTGACTTGACCAAGGTCACCCTGTGGGTTTACATGGCTGAGCTGCGATCAGACGCCTGCTCTCCAGAGTCAAAGTCCAACACTCAAAGCCACTACACCACTCTGGCTCACAAAACTACAGATCCCAAGATTCTGTAGGATGAACCAATGGCAGTTAAAGTGGTGTCAAAAATGCATTATTTTTATAGTGTAGATGCACAGCAAATTCAAAGAAGTTGCTTTTTTTTTTTTTTTGGAAGACAATTCCCAGAGTCCCCCACCAGTCATGGTGCAGTCCAGACAAGCAACCTCTCTAGGCTCTGCTAGTAAAGAGTTGGCAGAAATGCTTCAGTTGTGAATTCAAACAAGTACAGTATAAAGTCTCATTCTCACTCTCTCTCTCACACACACACACACAATCTTTGCAGGCACACATGCCAGTGTGATGCTTCTCTCCTTCTAGTGACCCACCTGCCACCCCAAAGCCCATCCCGTAATCTCTCACCTGCCAGTCTCTGGAAAGAGAGCAGTCCTTGCCTAGTACCCCTGCCCCTGGCAAGGGCAGTGCCAACACAGTGCCAAAGAAATCCTGGCTGCTTGGTTCTTCATCCTTGTTCTGGACCCAGACCAGACCACCAGAGCAGCCAGGCCCATAGGGAGCTGTCCCAACTCATGCGCAGGTTGAGGCAGGGTGAGTCCATGTGCAAAGGCACTGCCAGCTGTGAGATCTTGCCACCCTGTGCCCAGCACTCCTTAGAGCTGTGCCACTCCTTTCTTGGGCTACTTTATGCCGAGAGGACCAACGAATTTCCCCCTTCCTTCCCCTCCTGGGAAGGCCATTATAGCCAATCAGGCTTGCAAAGCAGGCTGGAATCCCCCCTCCTTTTTCCCTCCCCAAAGTAACTTCTCCTTTTTTCATAACTGCTGTGGCTGCACTTAATGCTACTACGCCTTGCATCCACCCAGCCAGTTTCGCTTTTGCTCTTAGTCTCTGGCCAAATCCCTTCCTGGGCATGCCACTCGCCTGACAACTCTTGGCTCTTGCCTGCCCTCCCCCAGCTCTGGGGTTTTCTCTACTTGCTTCGGTTTCCTTACCCAGGCTATGGTTCTGGCTTATTTATAGGAGGAAGGCAAGTTTCGCATGCAAGGACAGAGACACTTTAGTTGAGGAACCTACTTGCAGAGTGGTTTTAGTGTTATAAGCTTATCGCGCGAGTACCTGTAACGTTCCCATCAAGTCCCTGGAACGTAACGATATGGGAATGGGTGTTATCGCATTAGACTATTGATAACGCGATAGTAACATTATGAGAACACATATTATCGCACTGCATTTACTGTTGTACCAGTACCAGCACTAAAGCAGTTCCTCAGCTGTCCCTCATTGGCGCATGCTTACTGTTGCGAAAACCCCTATGTCTGCATTGAAAAGAATGCTACTGAGAGGTTTAGGTAGCGAGCATTAATTGTTTTTTCTTGTAAACATGACACAATTCAATCTACAAAATATATATATATATATATATATATATATATATATATTTAAATTGCCTGTGGCACCTTCCTTGCATCAACACCGGAAGAGTTGAGTTGAGTTTGTGGACATTGTAGGACGGGATGGGAGGAGGTTGTCTTAGCCAATCAGAACACAAGGACAGATTGAGACCAGGTAGGATTATCGCACACACATCATCTGGAACGGTCTGAAAGCGTTCTTGCTGGCTGAGGACGCATTTTTACAGTTCTCCTGCTGGAATGGGCTAGGGACGGTCAGAGCACAGAATGGGAACTCGATGAGGATCATGCCGTGCAATAAAATACATTCCATTCCATTCTCATCACGTACTCATTACGTTCCGAAAACACAGTGCGATAAGCTTATAGGACTAGGACACTGGGAGACCAGGGTTTGGAATCCAGTTTGCCATGTAAACCTACTGAATGATCTTGGGCAAGTCTCTCAGCCTCAGTGGAAGGCAAGGGCAAACCCAATTCTGCCAAGAAAACCCCATTATAGACTTTCCTTAGGGTTGCCATAAGTCAGAAATGACTTGAAAGTACACAACAATCCTGAAGGTCAGAGCAGAAGGTCACCACACCATCCATCTATCTAAATTCAGCAGGGACAGTCCTGTCATCTCACCTTTCCAGCTGCTTTTGATATATCCCAGATTCTCTCTCTTTTTCCTACTTTCCCCCTTTGTCCTCAGCTAATTTCAATTGCTGCAAACTGAGTTCAAAGTGCAAATTTAGGAGATTATCACATGGGGACGGGATAAGGACGGGATCGCTCCCCCATCCTTAATCTGTCCTTAATCCCGATGGTGCAAAAGGCTTTCAAATTGTGCCAATTGCATCATTAACCGCCATTAACCCATCAGTAAAGCGTCATTGTAATAATGCGAACTTTCATTATTTCAAAATGCTGGCCAATGTCGCTTTAATTATGTGTTAATGGCAGTCAATTGACGGGATCGGTGCAACTTCATCTGAAAACCTTTCACACCATTGCCGTCAATCGCGCTTCCCGGACAGGATAAGCATGGATGACATATGAAAGTCAAGCGGGAAGGACAAAACAATGATGAGAGAGGGACGGGATGTCTCTCATGTGATAATCTCCATAGTTTGTACTCAGTTAACTCAGTCGGGGTGGAAAGGTGGTGGCAGAGTCTTGCCCTTGCCAGTAAGCCCAGGCAAAAGCAAACTGCTGCAATCTCTCCTAGCTTGTGTGTTTTTACTCACTAATAACTTTTGCCATTAGAACCATAGAGTTGAAAGAGATCCCAAAGGCCCTCCAGTCCAACCCCCTTCTGCCATGCAGAAAGTCAAAACCAAAGCACCCCCAACAAATGGCTATCTGTGTAAAGACCTCCAAAGAAGGAGACTCCACCACACTCTAAGGGAGTGTGTTCCTCTGTCAAACAGCTCTCACTGTCAGGAAGTTCTTCCTAATGTTGAAGTGAAATCTCTTTTCCTGTAGTTTGAATCCATTGGTCCGGGTCCTATTCTCTGGTGCAGCAGAAAACAAGCTTGCTTCATACCCAAGATGACATCCCTTCAAATATTTAAACAGGGCTATCATATCACTTCTTGATGGTCTCTTCTACAGGCTGAACATCCCCAGCTCCCCAAGTCTTTCCTCATAGGACATGATTTCCAGACCCTTTACCATTTTGTTTTCCCTCCTCTGGACTCGCTCCAGCTTCTCAACATCCTTTTTGAATTGTGGTGCCAAGAACTGGACAAAGTATTCAGGTGAGGCCTGACCAAAGCAGAATAAAGTGGCACTATTACTTTCTTCGATCTACACACTATAGCAGGGGCCAGCAACCTACGGCCCATAGGCCGGTTCTGGCCCAGGTCCCGGTACTTACTCCAAAATGGTGGGCGCGACACTTTTGCTCATGCATGGAAATCAAAATGGTGGGTGCCGCGCGTGCAGCGGGATTTTTGAGGAAATGAAAAGATCAGGTTTTTGTTCGAATTAACCCCCTTTTAAATTCGAATTTAGTTATCAGACGAGGCGGAACAGGACAAATCCCGTAAATTAAAGTCTTCCGCTCGTCCGGTTTATTTCCACTTTCTCCCCGCGACTCCCCGTGTGATAACGTCCTAAGAGTTATTGGTTGGTTCAGTGGGTAGGGAAACCCTAGGGAAGGAACTGTACTTGCTATCTAAGCTGAAAAAGAGAGGGATTGCTGGGGCTGGAAAGGAGGTGTGCTTGCAAGGCTCTTTTCACCGGTTAATGGTATTTTCACTTACATATTTAAGGAGGAACAAAAGGTTAAGAATTCTTTGGGGCATAACGTCTATATTGCATTTGCATCTGTTTGTATTTCTTTATTTAGGGCTTTAAGATTGCATCAGATGTTGCAATACTACAAAGCAGCAGAGGAAGAAGAGACCTACAATCAAATTTTGCATTGCTACCTCATTGGATTAATGGAACTTTTTGGACAGTGCATATATGTCAAATTTAATACACAATTTATTGTATTGTTGTTAAATAGATTTATATTGGGACTTAAAATTGTGTACCCAGAAAGAGGCACACTCTCATTGGACGTTATCACACGGGGAGTCGCGGGGAGAAAGTGGAAATAAACCGGACGAGTGGAAGACTTTAATTTACGGGATTTGTCCCGTTCCGCCTCATCTGATAACTAAATTCAAATTTAAAAGGGGGTTAATTCGAACGAAAACCTGATCTTTTCATTTTCGGGATTTTTGAGGAAATGAAAAGATCAGGTTTTTGTTCGAATTAACCCCCTTTTAAATTTGAATTTAGTTATCAGACGAGGCGGAACAGGGCAAATCCCGTAAATTAAAGTCTTCCGCTCGTCCGGTTTATTTCCACTTTCTCCCCGCGACTCCCCATGTGATAACGTCCATTGTCTTTTCTGTTCTACAAATGAAAGGCAGCCAATAGCTGCACCTAGAGCAACTGTGAAATCAAAACATGCACACGTCAAATCTTCCTTCCACCTCTAGTTGGTATCCCTTATCACCCCAAAATTTCAAGACCTGGAGTAAATGAGGATGGAGTAGCCTTCATTTAACACAAGGATAACAGAGGGATGGCAGATGTTGGACTTGGGTGAGGTAGACCTTGGTTCAAATCTCTACTATGCCATTAAGTTACCGGTAATTGGAGAGCCCTGGACCTGCCACTATCTTAAGACCTACCTCACAGCGTTGCTGTCAGGATAAAAGAGGATCGCTACCTTGTCTTTTGCCTGAAAGGGTGGGATAGAGATAGGATACGTAATTATATTGTTAAAAATCTAGTTCTCTATATATGGCACCTTTAGACAGTGAGACATCTTCAAGGTAATCATAGTGAGAGTGTTAGGGGATTATGTTCAAATTAAGCCAAATTATTATATGATCTCCTAATGGCTGCCCACAATGTTTGGAAAACATGATTCTCAGTATTCTCTTGTGAGAACCAGCATGGTGTAGTGGTTTAATCGTTGGACTAGGACTCTGGAGACCAGGGTTCGAATCCCGGCTTGGCCAAGGAAACCCACTTGGGCAAGTCACACTCTCTCAGAAGATGACAATGGCAAACGCCCTCTGAAGAAACCTGCCAAGAAAACCCCATAATAGGTTCACCACCTTAGGGTCACCATAAGTCGGAAATGATTTGACGGCATGCAACAACAACAACACTCTCTTGTGCAGATGTATAGAAGCATCATGGACCACCACAAACAATCCTTGGAGAGAGCTCAGCCACCCTGAAAATCGAATGGATGGAAGCATCTTGAGCTTAGTCCTGGCCTGAACTCATAAATCCAGTCCTACCATTAGACAGAGGGAAGCAGGCAGCAGATTGGGGGTAGGAATCACCAAAGATAGCCAATGGTTAGTTTTATATTATTGGCTGTTGCTGTATTTTTACTGCCAGGGAGACAAAGTTGCAGGATTTTTCGGCCAAAATAGGGCACCATACATCTTGACTTCAGGAAAGTGGAGTGGTTGAGTAGAAGTCTGTTTCCTGGTTTGCAATTTGCTGCTTCACTAATGGCTGTGTTTGCTGGAGGGACTGTGATAGTTGTAGGTACTAGGGTGAAGGCACAAGAGGGGCAAATTGAGGGCATTGCCCCCCTAAATAAGAATTCTGCCCCTCCAGTCTTCACATTTCTAGTTTTTTAGAGTGTGAGATAATCAAAATGAAATAATTCACACCTAGAACTCTTACATTTGCTGTATTTGCATCCCCTTAGTAATGTTGTTGAACTGTCCTTCAAGTCGTTTCCAACTTACGGCAACCCTAAGGTGAAGCTATCACAGAGTTTTCTGGGGCTGAGAGTATGTGACTCACTGAGTGCCATGGCTGACCAAGAAACTGAACCCTGATTTCCAAGCTGTAGTCTAACACTCAACCCACACCATGCTGGCTCTCTTGGCAATGTTATCCACTCCTTTTCTGTATTTCTAAAGGTTCAACTGAAACTAGAAATTTGGGGACTAGAGGAAAATTTAATTCAGGGAGCAACATTCTTATGGAAGAGCAATGCTGTAACGCAGAGAGTTATATTCCTGGCTGTAGTCCAAAAATTGTAATTTTTCAAGACTGTTTTCAAAGAATCCTATGCACTGACAGAACTAAATGAAGTTTGAGGCCCAAGCTGGCCTAGAACTCAGGCTGGGTTTTAGGCTATAAATGGGAACAAACCTGTCATTGCTCTCAGTAGTTTTGTTCTTGTTGTGTGCCTTCAAGTACCGGTAGTTTCTGACTTATGGCAACCCCAAGGAGAACCTAGCATGTGGTTTTCTTGGCAAGTTTATTCAGGTTGGGTTTGCCATTGCCATCCTCTGAGGCTGAGAGAGTGCCCAATGGGTTTTTATGCTCCAGTGGGCAATCGAAATTTCATCTCCAGAGTCATAGTCCAATGCTCAAACCACTACACCATGCTGTCTCTCATATGGTATCTTAGGACTTCTAAGATGATTGTCCCTGCTTCTACTCAGATGTGACCCTCTCTGCTCTCCCTCTTAATTTGAGGACCAGTTTCTTATCCCTTTGTCACATTCAGGTTGTCATACGATCCTCCTTTCAAACAACAGTTTCCTTACCCTAAAGCCCATGTGCCTCATTTCAGACATCACAGCTGCAGAGAATCATAGTGGGCATATTAATAAAAACAAAATTCCCCCCCAGCTGCTCTGGCAAAAAACCCACCACCACCCCTCCCATCTAACTACAATACAAAAAACCCCAAATAAATTAGCTAGGAGGAGGAGAATTTGATTTAATTGCAGCTCCTTGCTCTTTGTATGGTAGGTTGCACATGAGTGGGAGAGGAAAGAGGCGGAGATGAGGGGCACCAAAGTGACTTCAGTGCCCCACTTGTCACAGATGGTTCTGGGGGTGCCAACTGGAAAACAGAAGGGCTGTGCCCACTTACCACCCGATGAAGGCAGAAGAGGAGGGAACCCAAGACACTCAGCAAGCAGCTTAGCTGGCTCAGGTGTCAGCCATGGCTCTGATCCAGCATCTGCAGGTGTGCAAAGGCTCCCCTTCCACTTGATGGGAAGCCTTCAGAAAGGGGGACTGGACAGCCAACATGAGAGATGATGATATTATTATTATTATTATTATTATTATTATTATTATCATCATCATTTTTATTTACCTATATCCCACTTTTCTCCCAATATATGGACTCAAAGCAGCGAACAGCAAGTTTAAAACAATATAAATTTAAAACAATTTGTTGTCGTTATCCACTCTCGAGTTGCTCTCGACCCATGGTGACCCTGTAGATGAGACATCTCCAAGACCCCCTGTCCTCCACTGTTCTGCCCAGCTCCTCCAAATGCATACCCGTGACCTCAATAGAGTCCATCCATCTAGCATGCGGCCTCCCTCTCTTTCTGCTTCCATCCACGTTTCCTAGAATTATTTTTTCCCCCAGTGAGTTGTGCTTTCTCATGATTTGTCCAAAGTATGACCACCTCAGTCTAGTCATCTTGGCTTCCAGAGAGATTTCTGGTTTGATCTGCTCTAGGACCCATTTGTTTGACTTCTTGGCTGTCCATGAGATCCTCCTGACTCTTCTCCAGCACCACATCTCAAATGCATTGATTTTCTTCCTATCTGTTTTCTTAACTGTCCTGCTCTCACATCCATACATGGTATATAAAAGCATTAAAATGTACAAATATAAAATTTAAAAAAAACTACACATTAAAATTTTAAATGTATTAAAATTCTATACAAATTTACAATCTGAAGTATGCAGCATTTACAGCCCAACCCTTGTCAGTTTGAAAAACCCTCATGGCTTCACCTAGCCTACACAAATCTCTGAACAAATAATTCTTTTCTTCCCAGAATGTCCTTGGAATCTGGAAAAATTGAACCTCTGCCACAGGTGTAGGCAACTTTGGAAAGAACAGAGACCAATTTCATACCCTTCAACATTTCACAGAGGAAAACTGGGATACGTGTGGCCAAGCACCATCAGAATGTGGTCAAGGTGGCAAAGATTATTAATGAGGAAAAACACACAAGGCAGGAGCAGCTGCTGTAGTTTGCTTTTGTCTGAGTGAACTGGGAAGGGCAAGACTCTGCACATACACCTCTCCTCAATGAACTGAATGCAAATTACTTTTGCACTTTGGAACCCAGTGTGCAGCAACTGAAGAAAGTGGAGGAACAATGGGGAAAGTAGGAAGGAGAGGAAAAACAGACATTTTAAAGCAGCTGAAAAGGTGACATAACAGAGGATTAACTGAGACTGTCACTGACAAATTGGGACAGTTGGAGGGTATGCCTGAACCACTTACAGTATTCTTAGTATGGATGAGCTGAAGTGGGAAAGTGGTGACATGAAAAAGCTTCAAGTGATGTGCCCAGTCATGGGTGATACATTTTATGAAGGGTATTGACAAGCTAGAGCACCTCTGACAGAAGGTGACCAAATGGATGAGGGGTATAGAAACCAAATCTTAGAAGGAATGGTTGAAACAGCCACGCCAGTGGCAGCTGGTGGCTTCCATATCAGTGTAGCAGTGAAACCACGCCAGGTTTTAATCCAGGAGCAACCCAGGTTGCTGCATGTGTTAAAGTTAGTGGAAACCTAGGATGGATTCATTGCCTCAACAACACGGGGAGCCATCAGTCTCCATTGAGGTGTTCATGAGTATCCTGGAGAGGGGAAGATTATTAAGGGCAGATATGATAGCTGTCTTCAAATATCTGAAAGGATGCCATAAAAAAGATGTATCAGGCTTGTTTTCTATTGCTCTAGAAGGCAGGCTAGATACACAGATGGAAGTTGCAAGGAAGCAGTAGCTCAGCTGGACTTTTGAAGCAGCAGGAACTGCTCCTCAACAGAACTGTTTCTGGAGCTAATGGAGTCTCCTTTGCTGTAGATGGATGGCCATCTGTGAAGGATGCTGCAATTGCACATTCCTGCTCTCAGTGGGGAGTTGGTGTAGATGTTCTCCTAGGCCCCTTCTGGTTATAAAAAATATACAATGCTGCAAGCATCAAGGATGATAATTGGAAAGTGATTAAGATCTAGTGAAAACTTCTACAATAGACTTCATGGTAAGATTGTGAAAGCAAAAGCACTCACTAGTTTTAAGACAACTTTTGATTATTTCTGATGCACCCTGTGCATGCAAGCACAAACATATAGGGCCTTTGCAGACTGCCAGAAATAGTGCAGATTGAGTCCACTTTAAGGGTTAGGGTTAGTGCTAGGGAATCATGGGAATTGTTTTTTTTTCTGAGACATTGAGCCTTCTCTGTCAGAGAGCTCTGGTGCCACAATAAAATACAGTTCCCATGATTCCCTAACCCTTAAAGTAGACTCAATTTGCACTATTTCTAGCAAAAAGATATACAACTGAGCACTAGTCAGAATTATCCAAGTCATTGTGTTTTTCATCACCATGTACGGATGCAAGAGCTGGACAGTGAAGAAAGCAGACAGAAAGAAAATCAACTCATTTGAGATGCGGTGCTGAAGAAGAGTGGTGAGAATACAGCAGATGGCCAAAAAGACAAACAAATGGGTCCTTGAACAGATGAAGCCTGAATTCTCCCTGGAAGACAAGGTAATCAAACTAAGGCCACGTAATGAGAAGGCATTAATAACTCGAAAAGACAATAATGCTAGGAAAGGCAGACGGTAGAAGAAAGAGAGGAAGACCACACGTCAGATGTTATTGTTGTGTGCCTTCAAGTCATTTCTGACTTATGGTGACCCGAAGGTGAACCTGGCAAGATTTGTTTAGAGGAGATTTCCATGAGTAAGACTAGATTCAAACTCTGATCTCCCAATGTCCTAGTCCAACACTCAAACCACTATACCTTGCTGGATTGGCTAGACTCAAATAGGAAGGACACAGATCTGAATCTACAAGACCTAAGCAGAGCAGTGGAGGACAGGTAGTCTTGGAGGTGTCTCATCCACAGGGCCGCCATGAGCCGAGTTCGACTTGAGGGCGGTTAATAACAACAATGGAGTACAAAGTGGGCTCAGGTGGTTCATTTTGTAGAGTTCACCTGAAATGTTTTGGCCTTGGCTTTGCCTTTTTAGACTGAGGTTTCGAAACACACACTCTGCCATGCCTTGGGAATGGCAAGGAAGCAAATGCAGGCAGCTTTACAAAGGTGAAGCTCCCCATCTGCCATGGGGCAGGGCAGGGCGTCTCCATATCTCATATCTCAGCTTCTTCCCAATTAATGAGCAGGTGCTGCTGTTTATGGAAATACCCCAAAGTCCCCACAGACTGGTGTTTTCAAGCCATTCTGGCTCAGATTTGGGAGAGGGAGAGAAAGGAAATGGAGAATATGGAGCAGGTGTCAAAGGGGAGAGAGGTGCCAGGTATCAGCAGGGGGAGGAGTGGGCATGAAATCCAAGCTGGGGGGGCCTGCCTGGAGACCAGAAGTGAATGCCAATTTCTCCTCAGTCTTAGGGCATTTTCAGGTGGAGGGCTCCTCACACCAGCAATTAGAAGGCACTATGTCTCCCCCCCCCTTAACAGATTTTTCTCTGATAAGAAAGAAGTCAAAAGAAAACAGAGAAGGGAGGGTTACATATGATGAAGCTCTAAAACAATTCAGTTAATGAAGTAGGTTGGCGTGGGCAAAGTACACAGCACAGCCCTTCAAGGCTATTTGGGAGCCTTGACTGTTCTGCATTGTTTAACAACAACAACAAAAATGAAAATTATAAATGGTTAATTTCAAGGGTCTTCTTTTTGCTTTTTTGGCATTTTTCACAATACATGTGGCCCTTAGTTGGAAGGTCCCAGGGGCAGGAAATTGGCCCTTAGATCCTTTGCAGCTGCCCAGACCCGGGGTAGGATGTTGTCAGGATTTTTAAAAAAACTCATCTTGAACTACCCTATCAAAGACCTTTTTAGCTTTTTTGGATTACAGAGCATGGGAAAGTAGCTTTTTTGGACTACACAGAATCTCTGAGCTAGCATGGCCATTAGCCATGGCAAGATGGAGTGGGTAGGGAAATTGTAGTTCAGAAAAGTCACCTTTCTGCTCCTTTTCTGGCAGCTAAAAATGTCACCATGATACAAGCCTACATCAAGAGGACTATGCTGTCTAGATTGAGGGAAGTAAGAGTGCCACTGTATTCTGCTTTGGTCAGGCCTCACCTGGAATACTGTGTCCAGTTCTGGGCACAATTCAAAAAGGATGTGGAGAAACTGGAGCATGTCCAGAGGAGGGAAACCAAAATGGTGAAAGTTCTGGAAAGCATGCCTTATGAGGACTGACTTAGGGAGCTGGGTATGTTTGGTCTGAAAAAGAGAAAGTTAAGGAGTGACATAATAGCTTTTTAAAAATATTTGAAGGGGTGTCCTATTGAGGATGGAACCTACTTGTTTTCTGACACTTCAAAGACAAGGACACAGGGCATTGGATTCAAACTATAGGAAACATTATTTCACATAAACACTAGGAGGAACTTTTTGACAGTGGAACACACTCCCTCGGAAAGTGATGGAGTCTCCTTCGTTGGAGGCTTTGAAACAGAGGCTGGATGGCCATCTGTTGGGGGTGCTTTGATGGTGTCTTCCAGCATGGCAGTGGGTTGGAGTGGATGGCCCTTGAGGTCTCTTCCAACTCCATGATTCTAGGATTCTAATTCTACGATTCTACGATTCTTTTACTGTGATTTGGTACAAATTTAATTGAAATGGTAGTTATAAATAGAATATACTAGATGCTTTTTTTTACTGAACTATTCCCTTCCTTCATGGCTGTTTGCTCATCAATCTGTTCAAAAAAGATCTGTTCCAAAAAGTCCCTCCCAATATTAAATTAAAATCTTTCTCATTTTGTTTTGTTGTGTTTATCTTGGCTGGGAAATTAGTTATGAATAATTTCTTAACTGTTTGCAGAGGGAGCAGAGCCTTTAATTACGGATTTTCTCTGTTTTCCCCACTAGTTGATTTTTCCGTAGTGAAATAGGGCTGTGCTGCTTACAAAGTGAGTTTTTGGGGGTAACATTAGGAGACGTAAATACCAGGCGTAAATACCCCAAAGGCACACAATCTCATCTGACCTTGGAAGTTATGCAGGGCCAGCCCTAGTTAATGCTTGAATGGGAGACTGTCAAGTAATATTAATAAGCAAAAACTACAGGAGGGTCTCCAAGAAATGCTACATCTACACTTTTGCTTACCACTACAGCATTTCAGCCAAGTATGATATTGTAAGGATGATTAGTTAAGTTTTTTCTTGCTGTTGTGTGCCTTCAAATAATTTCTGACTTATAGAGACGCTAAGGTGACCCTATCATTGGGTTTTCTGGGGCTGAGAGGGTTTGACTCACCCAAGGTCACCCAGTAGGTTTCCATGGCTGAGTGGAAAACTAAACCCTGGTCTCCTGAGTCAATGCTCAAACCACTACACCACACTTAACAGTCATTTTTTGTATGTGTGTATCAAATTATTTATAAAATTATACAGTACTTTTGATTATGTAATTTATTTAAGATAATTCTGTATCTTAATTAAGAAGGTAGTTATCTGTGCCTTCAGATTGCCTCGCAATTTATGATAACCCCATGGATTTCATAGGGTTTTCTTAGGCTAGGAATGCTCAGAAGTGGTTTTGTCAGTTCCTTCCTCTGTTGGACTATTTATTGCTTTGGAGACCAGGGTTTAATTTCCTGCTTGGCCATGGAAACCCACTGGGTGATGTTGGGCAAGGCACATGCTCTCAGCCCCTGGAAAACCCTTAGGGTCACCATAAGTCGGAAACGAAGGCACACAACAACAACAAAGTTGTTTTCTACATGTTCAGTTCACTCTCTAGCATTATATTCGAAATATTACATTTACCATCAGGAACTGCTTTCCCCGACTTTTACAGATATAGACTGTCAAGGAATGCCAGATTCTGTAGGATAAATTTCAGAGAAGGGTAATGGCAAAGCAATTTCTGAATATTAATTTCCAAAGAAAACCCTACAAAATTAATGGGGGTTACCATAAATTTACAGGTGACTTGAAGACACATAAACAATTGGGAGATATAGTTACGTGATAAACATGCAGGAGCAGTTAGCAGGCTATTAATCCCTAATCTCTAGCCATAATCAACACAACCATAGCCCCCAAATAGGTTCAACACCTTGAATAGCTCATGTAAAGTTTGGACTAAAACCCTAAACAGATTAACTTTCCTGCTCATGTGGAAGGCACTGGTTCCACTGGTCAACAGAAAGCAAAAGTACAGGCAGGATCTGCGAACAGTGAAAGACATTACATACTGGAAAATCCTAAATAGTGCCTTTTACCTGTTCATTGCCCAGCAGAGGAGTGGGATACAAATAAAACTTATTTATTATTATTATTATTATTATTATTATTATTAACTTTGTTTTTAAAAGCTCATCCGCCATTTATTGGGTTGAAGGTTCTCATTCTGATGGTGTCAGTGTTCAGTCACAAGCATCTGTGTATCGTGGAGGGTGAAGTGTACAACAAGAGAGCAGCTTCATGGGGATTAGGTTAATAGTTGTGGGGGAAGTGAATTTTAGCAGCTGTAGCTGACCATGAAAATGTTGTTGGTGTGTGCCTTCGAGTGGTTTCCAATTTACGGTGACCCTTTAATTGAGATTTCTGAGGCTGAGAGTACGTGACTGTAATACGTATAATAAGTTACACTTATTGAAATTCCCTGTTCCAATCAACAATTAAAGATACAGGAACTTATGTTGTCACTCTGTGTGTGTATGTGCCTTCATGTTGCATGTCAGACTTATGGTGACCCCATAAATTTCATAGGGTTTTCTTAGGCAAAGAATACTGTCACACTACAGCTCAGCCTTCGTCTTGCATGCTGTGACTATACCAGATGAAGGTTTAGGATGAAAGAAGATAGACATAGTGGTCTCGATTCTACTGTTTAATCTTAATTAGAGTAAACCAGGGGTAGGTAACCTTTCCCCTTTAAGGGCCGAGGGACTTCAGCTCCCAGAAGCCTCAGCCATGTTAGCCAATAGTCCCATGTTGGCCAATAGCTCCTGGGATTCTGGGAGCTGAAGTCCCTCGGCCCTTAAAGGGGAAAGGATGCCTACCCCTGGAGTAAACCATTGAATCAGTTGTCGAATAGTGAGTCAACATACAGGTAAATCTCATTTATTTGGTGGCTCTGTGCTACTAGACCCAGCGTGGTGTAGTGATTTGAGTGTTGGACTATGACTCTGGAGAACAGGATTCGATTCCCCACTTGGCCATGAAAACCTACTGGGTGACCTTGGGCAAGTCACACACTCTCAGCCCCAGAAAAATCTCATGATATGTTCACCTTAGGGTTACCATAAGTTGGAAATGAATCAAAGCCAGACAACAACAATGCTACTTGGGACAAAAATAGGACTCCACGCCTGGGTATACTGTTTAAATTGAAATTCAAGAACTTGCAGTTGAATTTTATCTTTAAAAAATACTCTAGAAACATGAAGTTTACAATCTGGAGTTCTTTTCAATGTTCACAAATGTGGTAGGTGGATATGGAGTGAACTGTGGGCTGAAAGCGAATGATGGGGAATGTTTGATCATCCATATATTTTGGACTACAGCTCCTGCAATCTCTTAGCTCTGGCCATGTTGGGTTGGTGTTGTAGGTTATATGTCTGGTGAGCCAAAGTTTCACCACTTCTGGCCTGAACTCTGTGGTCCCCTGAGCTGAGCCCTCTCTAGTTCATTGTGTGATATTTGTACAATTTGGCTCCTTATTGATTCTAGTGATTTCCATTTAAATCTTTCCATTGGAGGGACAACTATGATTTGTTATTCTTGTGTGCTTTCAAGGCATTTGTGACTTATGGCAAACTTAAGGCAAACCTATCATGGAGGTTTTCTTGGCAAGATTGTTCAGAGGGAGTTTCACATTGCCTTCCCCTGAAGCTGAGAGCATGTGACCTGCCCAAGGCCACCCAGTGGGTTTCATGGCCAAGCTGGGAATCAAACCCTGGTCTCTAGTCATAGTCCAGCACTCAAACCACTACACCATAATGGCTTTCTATACAACACAACAAACAAACAAACAAACAAAAAACGTACTTGTCACATGCTGCAAGCAGCTGATTTTTCAGGCAGCCGCCCACAGAGTCATTTGCACAGATGGTGAACTAGGCTTCATTTTGAATGAAACAAGACTAAACGGTGTGTAGAAAGAGGAAGACAAAGCAGATATGTAGAGCGAATCTGAAACTGAAGACTCTGAAAGCCAAAGAAATAGAAAGTTAGTGGATTTCAGAGCCAAGTGAGGCTCCCACACTGACTGTTCCCATGCACTAAGACAATGGTCCCCAAACTTTGGTCCTCCAGATGTTTTAGACTTCAGCTCCCATAATTCCTGAATGTTGGTCAATGTTGGCTGGGGATTCTGGGAACTGAAGTCCAAAACACCTGGAAGGCTAAAGTTTGGGAATCATTGCGAGAACAGAACAGGTATAAGAATAGGCTTGAGGACTGTGTAGCCCTCCAAAGACCACTGCCTAAGCTGGTTATGGCTGATGGGAATTGTAGTCCAACAATATCTATAGGACTACAACTTCTCTGCCCCTGCATTAGTACCACATTTGGGAAATTTTACTTTTCTAGACTAGAGTTTCTAGAATACTCAACCAGCATGGGCAAGGCTCACGCTGTCTGAACAGATTATAGCAATTGTAGTACCCGCCCCAAAAGTAAATTTTCCCAAGCCTTATTTTTACAGCAGAGGTGAAATGAGGACATGATTGTATTTTACTATTCTAGTTTCGGCTGGTACAAAATGCTGTAGACCAGCCTTCCCCAACTTGGTGCACTTCATATGTTTTAACACACAGGTTTGATTTAGGTCTCTGGTTACTCTACATTATAGGGTTGTTGTAAGAATGGAATAGAGGAGGAGCAAACCATGTATTCCACCTTGGGGTCTCTTCAAGAGAAGCTTAAGAGGTTATATAGATTCATAGAATCATGGAGTTGGAAGAGGCCACAAGGACCATCCAGTCCAATCCCGTGCCATGTAGGAGCTCAATCAATTATGCTCGAGAAGAGATGGTTAAGAGGTGATATGATAGCCCTGTTTAAATATTTGAAGGGTTGCCATATTGAGGATGGAGTGAGCTTGTTTTCTGCTGCTGTAGAGATTAGGAGATGGAGCAGTGGCTTCAAATTAGAGGAATAGAGATTCCACCTCAACATTAGGAGGAGCTTCCTGATAGTAAAAGCTGTTTGACAGAGGAACACACTCCCTCAGAGTGTAGTGTTGTCTCCTTCTTTGGAGGTCTTTAAACAGAGGCTGGATGGCCATCTGTCACCATGGGTGCTCTAGTTGAGAGTTCCTGCATGGCAAAATGGGGTTGGACTGGATGGCCCCTTGGGGTTTCTTCTAACGCTTTCATTCTAAGGAGGGAAGGAGAATATTCTTTGACCCTGCATGGCAGAATAGGGTTGGATTAGGAGGCCTTGGGAGATCCCTTCCAACTCTGGTAGGCTTCTGTGATTGGAGTAGGCCTCTGAATCCTAACAAGAAGCCTTAGCTGGGGAGTGCTTTGTGCCAACATGGCCGCCAGGGGGCAGCAGGAGGCTTCCCCAACCGAGCCTCACACACATACACACACCCAGGCCCTGTCCGCCATTTTCCTCAGCCAAGCCTCCTCCTTCTTCCAAGGCGCCCTTGATGGCTGCGGGGCTGAGGCTGCTGGGCCCGGGCCTGGGCTCCTGGAGGCTGGCAGCCGCCTCTCCCAGGCCTCTCTCTTTCTCTCGGTGAGTATGGAGCTGGCCAAGAGGACCCTCTTCCCCGCCTTGTTTGGGGTGGGGGTGGAGGTGGACAGGCAGAGGCAGAGGAAGGGCGCCCCCTTTCAGCCCAGAGGTAAAGACTCAGCTCTGGCTCCTCTAAGGCTGCTGCCACACTGCGGAGTTAATGCACTTTGAGCTCGCTTTAAGTGCCTATGGCTCCACCCTGTGGAAACCCGGGGTTTGGAGCCTGTTGTGGCCCCAGGACCAGCGTGGAGTCGTGGTGGTTTGACTATGGTTTTGGAGAGCAGCTCGGCCCTTGGAACTCCACTGGGTGACCAAGTCACACTCTCTCAGCCTCAGAGGATGGCCTCTGAACAAATCTGGCCAAGGAAACCCCAGGATAGTTCACAACATGCATGTCACCCTCTTTCAGCTTCAGAGGATGGCCATGGCAAACTGAACAAACCTGGTCAAGAAAACCCCAGGATAGGTTGACTACTTGCCAGTCACACTCTCTCAGCTTCAGACGATGGTCATGGCAAACCCTCTCTGAACAAATCTAGCCAAGAAGAAAACCCATGATAGGTTCAGCACCTGCAAGTCACACCCTCTCAGCCTCAGTAAGACCATGGCAAACCCCCTCTGAACAAACCTGGCCAAGAAAAAAAACTCAGAATAGGTTCAGTGCCTCCAAGTCACACTCTCTCAGCCTCAGAGGATGGCCATGGCAAACCCACTCTGAACAAATCTGGCCAAGAAAAAAACTCCAGGCAGCTTAGGGTCACCCTAAGTCAGAAGGGACTTGAAGGCACACTACAACAACTTTGAGCCTCGGCAGGTAAAGCCGTGGCACGCAGTATTATTTCTGCAGTGTAGATGCAGCTTTTGTCCCCTGTCAGGTAGAGATACAACTGGTGGAGTGGCCAAAATATTGTATGGGTGTTGAGATCATCTGTGTTCACTTCCTCCTCCCCACCCATTTTAAAACCAGATTGAAAGCTGTAGTGGACTCCAGTACTATTAATGGTTGGGTTGTTGTTGTTGTTGCTACAAATGCCTAGTGGAGTGTTCTCTCTAGGAATCTCTAGGTCCTCCAGTGCCACTTTGGCTTAAAGTTGACCATAGAGTTAATAATAATAATAATAATATTTATTTGTATACTGCCCTGTGGCAAACCAATCCGGGCGGTTGACAACAATAAAGTTGTGCTGGAGGACCTAGAGATTCCTAGAGAGAACATACTAATAAAATCTGTGAATAACCAAAGCCGCAAATGTGGAGGGACAAGTGTAATTGTAAGGGCTGAACAGAGTTTTGTGTGCGCATCCTGGACACTGGGCATTCTTTGACCACCAAGCATGCTCAGCTTTTTTTCAGATATTTTGGGAGTTGAACCCCTCCTTAAGCTTTGTTTCTTTAGAGACTTTTCATACTTGTGGAAACTTTGCAGTTCTCTCACACCTTCCTCTCTTGGTGGTCTCCTTTTGGCTGCAGCCTCTTTGACACCTGAATTTGCTGTTAAAAGGAGTGAGGTGAGTTATTCTGGAATAGATTGTGAGACGGTAGAAGGCAGTGAACTTCTGTCTGCTATAACTTTAAGCTGCTATAGACTAACTATCCATAGCTGTTTAAAGCAAAATTTAGAAAAGTGTTTTGGTCTGTGACTTCCAGAAATCCCTCACCCAAGGATTCTGGGAGTTGTTGTTGTTCTTACTATTTTATTTACATATATTCTGCCTTTCTCCCAATACTCAAGGTGGTGTGCAGAAAATTTAAAACAATACAAAAACATTAAAAATTATACAAACAAAATTTAAAAAACAATTAAACAATTTTAAAGGTAAATCAATTATGCATTAAAATTTAAAATGTATCAAAACCACTAAACCTTCTCAGTCTGAAAAAGCCTAATGGTACAAAAATGTTTTTATCTGCTACCAAAAGGATAGCAGGGATGGGGCCATCCTGGCCTCTCTGGGGAGGACCAGAGCCTGGGAGCAGCCACAGAAAAGGCCCTCTCTCTGATTCCCACCAAAGCACCCTGAGAGGGTGATGGGACAGAGAGAAGGGCCTCTGGATAATCTCATCACTCTAGTAGACTCACAAAGAGAGACACGGTTCTTCAGATAGCCTGGACCCAAGCTGAGTTGTAATCCAAAACAGGAGCTTTGCCAAAACTTTGGTTTAAATATACTCTCAAGGGCTTTTTCTGTGCTCCCAATGACAGACAGCCACAACGGAGCCACCGCCTCACGCCTTCGGATGATGAGCTCTACCAGAAGACAACAATCCAGCATTTGGAAAGAGAGTCTAAAGACATCATGTTTGTTGAAGGTTACACCAACCGCGGCTTCACCATCAGCGGGAACAAAGTGGTGGGGCCCTGCGCTGTCTTGCCCCGAGCCATCCTACAGTGGAACGTGAGTGGTGGGACACAGACAGTTCAACTTCTGAGTCAGCGTTGATTCTGCCAGCTAGGAATTTGCCTTAAAATGCTGGGAGAGGTATAAGCAGCCACAGTGTCATCAGCAGACTGGTGGTTCACCCAGAACAGTGGATCTGTCCTGGCTGACAGTAACTTGTTACGCTGTCTCCGGAAGGTTTCCTTCTCAGCCCTGATATTCTTTTGAAAATCATTAGTCTTGCCACTTTTAGCCACACAAATGGTATTTTGTAACCAAGCTGTAACTCTTGTGTGGCACAAAAACATACAATGAGTACGAACTAAGATTTGGGTATGAATCTTACTGTGGTCAGATCTTTGGGCTCCAGAAGCAGAGGCCCTGATTTTTTTCAATTAGGGAGTCATTAAAAGCACAAGAAGAGCCATGTTGAATCAAACCAAAGGCCTATCTGGTCCAGCATTCTGGATAACAGTTTTCCTGACTTAAGACATTCTGATCATGAGAGGTGTGCTTCCTGTGTAACATGGGCTCTTGGGCAAGTAGCAGAGGGCAGCTTATTTCCTCAGTTTAGCTTCATGCTGGAAATAAGTGGACCTGCTTAACTTTTCCTTTGCCATGTCCCTTTGAAAGGAGGCTGTAGGGGTAGGCAACCTTTCCCCTTTAAGGGCCGAGGGACTTCAGCTCCCAGAATCCCAGGAGCTATTGGCCAACATGGGACTATTGGCCAACATGGCTGAGGCTTCTGGGAGCTGAAGTCCTTCGGCCCTTAAAGGGGAAAGGTTGCCTACCCCTGTGTAGGAACCTTGCTTGCTCTGGCTCAAGAACAGTCAGCTTAAGCTACAGTAACCTGTGGCTATTCTCTCAGTCATGTTGTCATCATAGTTGCATTTATGTACTGCAGGGGAGGGCAAGCTTGCCCCTCCAGATGTTCTTGGACTGCTGCTACTATCAACCCTAGTTCCCACTCTTTCTTTCCAGGTTGGGACATACATGGACATCACTGCAGAGAGCCTCGCCCTGTTCCGCCTGCTGGAACCCCGGATAGGTACATGATGCATACAAGTCTCAGGTTGCTTTTTTGCCTGGTAATGTGCTTGTGGGAATGGGAAGAAGTAAGTTGTGCTAAGCCAGGAAGAGTGCTTGTGCATATCTGACTGTATTAATCCTACATGAGGTGTAACAGTTGTGTTTCAAACTTGAAGTCTCCTGTTCTGCCAGTAAGCACAGAGCAGGCAATGTTTGCTTTCCAGGCTGCTTCTTCAGCCTAGTCCTGCAGGCATAAGCTTTGTATCCTGTGCTTTTACAGAAGACATGTTGTTGTTGTTGTTGTGTGCCTCCAAGTCATTTTTGACTTATGGCTACCCTAAGGCAATTCTATCATTGGGTTTTTGTTTTTTTGGCAAGTTTTTTCAAAGGGTTTTTGCCATTGCCATCCTCTGAGGCTGAGAAAGTGTGACTTGTCCAAGATCACCAAGTGGGTTTTATGCTCAGGCAGGGAATTGAATCTTGATCTCCAGAGTCATGGTCCAACACTCAAACCACTACACCAGGGGTAGGCGACCTTTCCCCTTTAAGGGCCGAGGGACTTCAGCTCCCAGAAGCCTCAGCCATATTGGCCAATAGTCCCATGTTGGCCAATAGCTCCTGGAATTCTGGGAGCTGAAGTCCCTTGGCCCTTAAAGGGGAAAGGTTGCCTACCCCTGATCTACACTGTAGAAATAATGCAGTTTGACACTGCTTTAAGTACTGTAGCTCCACTCTATGGAATCCTGGGATTTGTAGTTTTTACAAGGTCTTCAGCCTTCTCTGCCAAAGAGTGCTGGTGCTTCATAAAATACAAATCCCAGGATTCTTTAGGATGGAGCCATAGCAGTTAAAGTGGTGTCAAACTGCATTATTTTCACAATGTAAATGCACCACAGCAAACCTTTGGCTTTCCAGATAGTTTGAACTACAGCTTCTATCAACCCCTACCAACATGATGCTGGGATACTAGGAGTTGTAGATGAAAACAATCAGTGGCCCTATATTTTTCTGTCCCTGGTACAAGAGATGTGGTACTGACTTGGTTCCCATATAACTGTATACATTTAGTCCTTGATGAATAAAGACAGACTTCAGGCAAAAGGGGAAATTCTGCTCTAAGCTAAGCTGAATCATATTTGCAAGGAGAAAGCAATTAAATTACTTGTATTTGCATACATTATTGAGTCAGGGCCTTTGCAGACTGCCAGAAATAGTGCAAATTGAGTCCACTTTAAGGGTTAGCGTTAGGGTTAGAGAATCATGGGAACCGTATTTTATTGTGGCACCAGAGCTCTCTGACAGAGAAGGCTCAATGTCTCAGAAAAAACAGTTCCCATGACTTACTAACACTAACCCTAACCCTTAAAGTGGACTCAGTTTGCACTATTTCTGTCAGTCTGCAAAGGCCCTCACTCTAGTGCAGACATGGGGATTTTCAAAACAGAACTAATTGTGAGTGAAGCAGTTGTTCTTTTCATTAATGAGCAAGAGACATTACTACTCTTGAATCCCAATTGCAGGGTGGTAAGTGCTTGGTCTTGCCACTATCACAAATCTCATTTAATTCTAATCTAGATACCGTTAGGCAGTTGTAAGGCTACTGTTGCTAGTGGCTTTCCTTGCATGTACACACACACACACTCTCACAGTTGCTTGACCATAAAGCAACTATTTAGATCATAGAATCATAGAGTTGGAAGAGACCACAAGGGCCATCCAGTCCGATCTTTGTGTATGTGCCTTCAAATGGCCTGTTGATTTATGATCACTCCATGAATTTCATAGGGTTTTCTTAGGCAAGGAATACTCTGTGGTGTTTATGCCCAGTTCATTCCTCTGAAGTACAGCCTAGAGCACCTGGTATTCCTTGTTGTCTTCCATCCAAATAAAAACCAGGACTGACCATACTTAATACTTTCCTATAATACTCTCCTGTGGTATAATGTTTCTTTAAAGCCAATCTGCTTTTACTGCAGCTGCAGCATATTTGACATCTCTGGCTTTGTTCTTTGGCTGTCCTAGAAATCCTAGTGCTGGGGACAGGAGACAAGGTGCAGAGGCTGGATCCTGCTGTCTTGAAATTAATGCGCCAATGTGGTATTGCTGTGGAAGTGCAAGATACGGTAAGAGGTGGGGAGGACAGGGAGAATTTCCTCCTTCAGTCGTGGGACTGGGTTTGTTGGGGGATTTCACTGGGTGATCTGAGACTGTATATACAGTCTGTGATGCAGTACAGGACAAGAAACATGGAATATCAACATCGCATAGCATCTAATTCCATACACTTAGGGCCTAAGCAGACTGCCAGAAATAGTGCACATTAAATTGAGGCACTGCCCTGGCTCAGTGCTAGGGAATCATGGGAACTGTAATTTATTGTGGCACCAGAGCTCTCTGACAGAGAAGGTTCAGTGTCTCAGAAAAAAATACAATTCCCATAATTCCCTAGCACTGAGCCAGGGCAGTGCCTCAATTTAATGTGCACTATTTCTGGCAGTCTGCTTAGGCCCTTAGTCTGCAGTTTTAGAATTAATGTTTCTACCCTCACACTTGTTTAAAAAGACAAAAGAGATTATTCTCAGGCTGTTGGAGAAAAGTGACTACAGAAACCAGAAAATGTGTAGAGTTCATTTTGTTTGTATCTTTAGTGTTTCTTAGCTATAGATCATGTTTTTTCATCCCATGTACAATTTACTTTTAAGCATGTATGTGTCTTTGTAATTCCTTTAACCCTTTTAAGGTGTTATAACTTGCTGTTTAATACCCTTTTTCTTTTGGTTAGATTATTCATTGATTTTAACGTGGAATTGTTTAAATTGTTCATTTTGTTTTATCTTTTTGCCACCCTAAGATCTTACATTAAAAGAGATGGGTAAAATATTTTAATAAAATAAAAACAAAACACACATCCATACCAGGATTTCTGGCTCTAAGAATTCTGGTGTTTTGAGGTGAATTTATACCTTTTCCCCTATAAAACTACAGCTGTTTTGGCTGCATGAATTAATGATTTACTCAGGTTGAGACAGACCAAGACACATATCCACATACTAACTTTTACACTGATTACTTTTGCTGAGGGGCATTCACTCCCTGTTGGAATTGCACCCCACCTTGACCTGTATTTTTCTTCCCCAAGTACTTGATACTTTTTGTTTGTCTCATTGCTTTCGTAGCCTAATGCCTGTGCAACCTTCAATTTCTTGACAACTGAGCGACGTGTGACAGCAGCTGGACTTATCCCACCTCCTGGCACTACAGGTGGCTGAAAATCTGACAGAAAGACAAAAGATAGAGAGAGTTCCTGGCAGGTGAGAGAAAGACTGAAAAAGACAGAAACTCATTTGCCATTCCTGCCACATTCTTCACTGTTGTGTGTGGTGGCCCCTCTTGCAGCTTAGACTGAAGAAGCATGGGATTTCACTGTGTGTTATCACCAAAATTGAATGGAAAAGTATAATCCTACTATTGGAGCCTTCGCTAACTCAGAATGGAGGACATTTTGAATATACTTGAAACAGCACAAACTGGCATTGTGTGTACATTGCAGTGTTTTGTCCTTGTTTGTATAAAGGGAGCAGGTTCCGTTTGTGAGTGGGCTCCAAAGAGAACTGGGAGCCAGGAGAACTTCCATTGTGTGAGCAAAGTTTCTGGTCTCAAACTCATGTGAGCATAGAGGGAGTATGGAGCAACAAACTCAAGTTAGCCGTAGAAAATACATTACATAGAGATGTATGATTCTCCAGTTCCTTCTCACTGACAAAATACAGTTGGCCCTCCATATCCATGGATTCTGCATCCACCAGCACAACCATTCACACCTTGAAAATATATTTTTTTAAAAATCCAAAAAGCAAACCTTGATTTTTGCCATTTTATACAGGGTAATTCAAAAAGAATGGTGCAAAAATAAAGTGTTCTTATTCAGTTTTGCATCATTCATTTTTAATCATCCTGTATAAGGGACACCATTTTACTGTACCATTGTGTGAAATGGAACATGAGCATCCATGGATTTTGATATCCACAGGAGGTCCTGAAATCAAACCCCATCAACCTATTGTAATTGTTTGAAAACACTTTTTCCAGTCAAATGTAATTTTCTGAGTGGGTGCACTGTACCATAGAGGAGGGAGGTGGGGAAGGGAAAATCCAACATTTAGCTCTTTTTCTCCCTTTGGAAGAGTGACCAGAGAATCTCCAAGGCCAGGTTTGGGGAGGAGATTTCCCTCCCCTCTTATACAGCAGTTAGCAGCTGCTTTTCATGGTTCCAGACAGTAGTCTTTCCTAGTCTGATCTAGTGCAACCAGGAAGTACATTTAGGATCTTGAATGCAAAGTATACACTCTACCATGAAGCTATGGCTCTTCCCTCTGTGAAGTCACACATCAAAAATAATAGAAACAACTCAAGGTTCCATTTAGTATAACATTTTGTTTCCAGCCAGCAATGCCTGGGAAGCCCAGATGTAGTGTATAGAGGCAATAGGCCTCTGCTGTTTGTTCTCAGCCTTTGATGTTCAAAGACACTGTTACTTGGCTAACACCTATAGATCAGAGCTTGAAAATTGTAATAAATTAGTTTATTTTTTGGGCAGTTAGGACATAACAAATGACATCTTAACAGTACTTTAATGGATGGGATTCAAGTTGCTAAACTGGCCTAACAAAGATTTTAAGTTATTTCTAAAGGGCATTTTGACAAGAATTTCCCATGTTCTCTTATCATACCTAGATCTCCCACTCAAGAGTAATGAACAACAAAGCTAGGAATGGAATTAATTAGTTGATAAACATTGTAATGACAGCTGCTTACTTCCCAAACATAGCATCAAACAGCAGGGACTATTTTTCAAAGTAACTTCCAAAAGTTTTTTGCTGAGAGAACTGCTGCCCATTGAGCTTATCTGAATTCCTTTTTAAGGCCATCTAAGTCAGTAGTGATTGTCACACCACCAAACCAAATGAAATTGATAGTGATTACAGAATTCCTTTTCCTCTAATCAATCGTTCTAAATCACTTTTAATTTTATAAGGTCTAGTATCATGAGAATGGAAAAAAGCAATGGCCACAGTTCTACATTGGGAGGTGAGTTGTAAAGTTATGCCCAGGCAGAACTATACCCTATCTCTCCTCTCTTAATATCTGCCTGACTTTTCCTGCTCCATACCACAGCATGGCTATATAGCAGCCAATGGACAACTGTGTAGGGTTGCCGAGACACAGACGGTTTAATGTCTTTAGCCACATTCACCACAACATCATCATCATCTTACAGGACTTCTGAAAGTCCAAGGGATGGCTACATTATTGTGCATCTGGCTTTTTTTGCTTTGCAGTAACTTGTGGCGTGAATGAATTTGTTTGCTCAACAGGGAGAGCCAAGTTACATTTAAAACTGATCTGCATGGTGAACTGTTAAAGGGATGGCGTAAAATGGGGAGAGAGCTGCTTTGCCAAGTCATGTAGGAGAACAAAATTCTGTTCTGGATGTAGACAAGACCCACCCATTGACTTGTCTTAAATTTCCTCTCTGCAGAATAGATAGCATCACTTGCTGAAAGAGGCAGTAACTTCTTTGACATAGGGCCTTATCAAACGCTGGCCAGGAAGGGAAAAGTAAGCGAAGACTAACCGAAGTAAGAAGAAATCCGAAAGGAACTTTTTTGCCTGCGCGGTCTTTCCGGGGCCTTTCCGGAGGAGGCAGAGGCGGCGGCGGCGGCGGTTCCCTCCCGCACCCCGCCCTCCAGCACTCCAGCCCACCGCCGACCTGTGAGAGCCTCCCTCGGCCAGCCAAGCTGGCCTCGCCTTCACCATCTCCCTCCGTCGTCGAGGACGACGAAGCCGCCGCTGCCAGGGCCGGCGCCATAGAGCCTGGCGAGGAGGCGACGGGCGGCTCCACCGAGAAGAAAAGGTGCCTCCCTTCCTTCCCTCAGTTGGGAGCCATTGCTTTTCCTTTTGGGGTGTATGTGTGCGGTTGCGTACGCGTGTCTTTATAGGCCGCCTCTACCCCTCAGTTGTGCTGAGGTCCTTTCTTCGCACAAGGAGACTCACAGTCACAAACTCCTTCTCTTCCCCTCCCTCCTCCATTTTGCCTCGCCCGGACCATCCTCCCTTCAAAACACGGCAGCGGCGATGCCTGAGCCGCTAAGGGGACTCTGCAGCTTAACACAAGTCCTCATTATTCCGAAAGCTCCCTTGTACTTCCCCAAAAAACCGAATGTCAAAAGATCCCCTTTGACTTCGGATCACGGGGAAAAAATACGTATTAGCTTTGGATTGCCTTTGGATATGTGTAAACACACGGGAAAAAAATACGTATTAGCTTTGGATTGCCTTTGGATATGTGTAAACACACGGGAAAAAAATACGTATTAGCTTTGGATACCTTCTGCTTGGGACCCCCGTGTGATAAGGTCCTTATAGTCTACTCTAAACATTTTGGTGTTATTAAGCATAGCACCTTAGGAACTCATGGATCATTGCAATACAAGAAACAACTGATTATGTTAGATAGTGTCAACACTCTTTTCATTCCCTGAAGTATAGACAGGACCACCATGCTTGTCAATTCCCTCCTACCCAATCCTTCACAAAAACTTTTTCCTACAACACAGCTTCCCAACTTTCTCACCAAGTCCTTACTACTCACTAAAGGAGAACATAAGAAGCTGTCTTATTCTGGACACTGATCTATCTAGCTCAGTACAGTTTACTCTGAGAAGCAAGCATTTCTCCTTCAGCATGGGTTGGGAGATGCCAGGGACTGAATCTGGGACCATCTGCATTCTAGGCTATCTGCTCTATTGCCAAATTAGTCCTTTTCTAAAGGTCCCTGCCGCTGAAACTATGCATTAAAGCAAATATTCAGAGCAAAATTGCTTATAACACATACCATGTAGTTAAACTTCAGAATTGTAATTCCTTGGAGTACAGGCAGTCCTCTGATTTTTTATGCACAGATTCAAGCATCCACAGCTTGAAAATATTTTTTTTAAAAATATAAATTCCAAAAAGCAAACCTTGATTTTGCCATTTTATATAAGGGTCACTATTTTACTATCCATCCTATTTAATGGGCCTTGAACATCCACAGATTTGGGTATCCACGGTGGCTCTTGAAACCAAACACCAGATGATACCAAGGACCTACTGTATACGCATTCTTATGGACAAACAAAACATTCATCCTTTTGCTATGATTATGACTGTGTGACCTGACCCTTTAAGAAGTATAACAAGTGAATTGCTGTAAGCTGAACTTCTGGTGTCATAACTTTAAAGTCAGTGTGCAGGAAGAGAGGCCACTTGTCTAGAACTGTGATTCCTTAACATCCATCTCAGGTCTTAAGGAAACAATCTGCTCTTCCCAATAATGACCCATTGAACCTAGTTTTATATGTTTTTGTGGGGAGGCCAAAGAATAATTAATTCAGGCCTTTCAGCCTAACCGCACGGCCACATCATTAGTGTTGCATGGTATGGTGTAGTGGTTTGAGCATTAGAGTATGACTGTAGAGGCCAGGGATCGGATCCCTTCTAGGCCATAGAAGCCCACTGAGTGACCTTGGGCATGTCACAGGCTCTCAGCTTCAGAGGAAGGCAAAAGCAAACCTACTGTGAACAAGTGTTGCCAAGAAAACCCTGTGATGGGTTCATCATAAGTCATAAGTGACATGAAGGCACATAACAGCAAAATAAAAAATTATAAAGTATGAGCGTGCATGCGCGCGCGCGCACACACACACAGTGTATTTATTTAAAATGCTTTTATGCTGCCCAAGTGGCAATACTCTCAAAGTGGTTTACAAATATATAAACAAGACCAATAAAATAACCAATTTTAAATAAATTGTGTTAAATTTTTACAATAAAAACCAATAAATCAGATGAAACACCAAGCTTGCTAGAATAGCAATGTCTTTGCAAGGAACAGACGAGTTAAGTGATTGCTGCCATCATCTGGTTATATTTAGGTTCACAAATGATTATGAAACAGGTTTCCCTTCTGAAAGCTGGAGGATAAATAATGTTAAAGCTGAGTAAGATTCTACTGTAATTTTAAACATAGTTATCCATCCAAGATACCTTCAGGATACAGATATTTTTCCAGATTATTCCAAATGATTAAACTCAAATAGATCTGGACCAAACATCCCCACATATCTCATTTGTAATTTTAAATTGTATGTTTCAGATCCGTGAAGTGTCTGGTACTTCTCTTGTTAAATTTACTCATTTAGCCATTCAGATTTAGTTTTTGTTATTTATGCAAGCCAGATACACAGGTTATAACTGGATAATTGTATAATAATAATTGTATAATTTTGTTAGTGACTGGGCAATATTCCTTGAAACCTCTTTTTAGAATTGGATCCAATTTAGTCATATACAGAATACATCTACTGAAGTCAATGGATTATTTAATCATATTAATAAGTTCCTTGATTTCATTAAGTCTACCCAAAATATGTCTAAATCTGGATCCAAGCCACAAAATTGAACTGCTTGTGATGCTTGTATTGCTTATATTGTTTGATAATGTTTAAAATTTCTAATTTTGGGATAGAATATTTCCAAATTACCATATCTAATGCCATTAGTTCTAAAGTGTTGCATTTCCCCCCAAAAAATAAAAGCAACAAAAATTGCCCTGAATTTCCTGTTATATACAATTTTGTAAGAGCCAATGATTTCCTTCAAGAAAACCTTTTCAGGTGGAGTGTGTTTTTATACTGTTTTATCCTTTAAAAAAAATAGGAAAGAGCATTTTCAGCCTTGTTTGAGAGCTATAATATTCTATCATTTGCCCTACCTGTCTTCTTTAGAACCATTAATGTATATGATGCAGTTATTTTTATATATCACATGCTTTAATTTATTTCTGATTCATTTGTTGGGTGACCCATCTTTCTTAATTTTTTTGTCTTCAGTAGTTTATTTTGTCATTCACATTCTAAGACTTAGGAAACTTGATAGAGTTTCCTAAGAGTTAGTCTCAATGACCTCAGTGGGACTTCGCTCTGAGTAGCACATACCAGATTGCAGTATAAGAGCTTTTCATTTCAGATTCAGATTCCAGCTGCGTTTGGGGTGTAGTATACAGATGATGCATGTCCCGAATGCAGCCGGAAGCTGCAATGATGCCATGCCACCCAGGAAGAACCGGGCCAAGAAGGAGAGGATAGGACTTGCTCCTTCCAGCGCCCTGGTTGAGGACTATGGTGGAAGCCTGGATTAGAGCTGGGCTTGTGCGGTTGCCATGGCCCTGGCGTGAACAGAGCCAGTGCGGCCATGCACTGCTCTTTCAGGCCTGTCTGTTTCGGGCCCAAGTTACATTATATTTGTACCTTCAAAGATGTACATTTATCCTTTTGCAGTGTAACTGTAAATTTTAGACTACTACTTTTATAACTGGGGGGCGGGTGTAGCCACACTAAATAGTAGTGAAAGAATATCATGTGTTGCAGGTTCAGTCTTGTGCTGCACTTCACACTGTATTCAGGGTTTGTTAATAACAACTAAAATTATCTACTGTACTTCTGAGAAACAGGTTAGTAAACAATATGTAGAGACATCTTGTAGGACTTTTGAGACTAACTGAAAGAAAGAAGTTGGCAGCATGAGCTTTCATAGACTTCAGTCTACTTCCTCAGATGCTTTTGGTGGAGTGGAAGCCAGGGACAGACATATATATGCCCTTGGTGTGTGAGACTATCCATTCAAATTCAAAATCCTTTGTGTATGGAAATGAAATAGCAAGTCAGTTTTAACAATGGTTGTTTGTGAACAAAGACATAGCCATTGGGTATAGAAATGAGGTGGCCTTGGAAACTAGCCTGCAGGTGGGGAGGATAGGTGAGTGTAGGACACCCCCCTGAGGATGGGGTCAGATAGTGTTGAAATGAGTGTAATGGGTCAGGAAGCCCTTGTCCCTGTTCAATACATTGCTGAGGGACTGTGGTTTATGGATGAACTCCAATTCTGCTGTTTCTCTTTCTAATCTACCAGTACCTTTGTAATTCTTTTGTTCAAGAACTGCTGTTCTGAGGTCTGAGATGGAAGGGCATATATATGTCTGTCCCTGGCTTCCACTCCACCAAAAGCATCTGAAGAAGTAGACTAAAGTCTATGAAAGCTCATGCTGCCAACTTCTTTCTTTCAGTTAGTCTCAAAGGTGCTACAAGATCTCTCTACATATTGATTCTACAGACTAACGCGGCTATATCTTTGAATTCTAGCAGGTTAGTAAACAGTTACTTTTAAAATCTGAAACTTTAATGGCAATGAACTGCTTTGAAGCTTCTTCAGTAATTTAAATTGTTTACTTCCTGTACCTTGAATGATTGTGAGGAATATGGAATTTCATCAGGTCTTGCTTTTTTATGCAACCAGGTAGCAGCAATAGCTGCTGAAATTCCCTCAGAATAGGCAACCCTATTCTGAATATAACCTACAAAACCTAGTATTCCCTGGCAGTCTCCCTTCCAGGTTCTGATCTTCCATAGCTTAGGTCCCATTTCTGCAGTATAATATTATGATCAGGTAGTGAGTTTCAGATGTGAAGGAAAAAACAATTTGGTGTGGAATGTGTTTCCTATTTAATTTGTCAGTCAGATTGTCAGTGCCCACGTTCTCGAAGGCAATAACAGGCCAGTGTCTTAGACTTTGAAAGAGCATCAAATGGTCTTGGAATGGTCTGAAAATTATACAGGAATCCATTGTTACACAATACAGTTACCCAAATTCACATCTAACAGGAACCCAGTTGTAGAAATGGCTATATACTGTTCTTTCCATGTGCAGTCCCTCATTTGCCTCCCTGCCAAGCTCTAGCCAGCCAGACACTTCTTCAGAAAAATAACATGTATTTTCATTAATTGTAGTACAGTGGGCCCCTAGTCTCCACTGGAGTTTGGTTCCAGTTTCCCCCATGGAGACCAAAATCCGTGAATGCTCAAGTCCCATTAAATACAATGATGTGTAGTCAAATGGAGTCTCTAATAAAAAAATGGCAAAATCAAAGTTTGCTTTTTGAAATTTATATATTTTTGAATATTTTCCAACCGTGGGTAGTTGAATCCATGGATTAAGAATCCGTGGATAAGGAGGGCTGAGTGTATAAACAAACCACACCTGCCCTGTTTTGAAAGAGACAGCCTGAAATGTTTTCTCTGAGTCCGAGGATAAGACTGGGCAACTATGTCTCTCCTTCCTCATTTCTGACTTTGTTCCTCCTGCTCCCAAGCCAAAGTCATAGGGCCAAAGTGACAAGGGGAAGCCCCTGATCCTGTTGGATTGTTGACGTCATTAGAGCTCAGTCAGTCCCAGAAGCTCCTGGTCCTAGGTCTTTGTGATCTCACAAAGGCAGTGGCTTCAGAGGACTCGCTCCCTGGGCTGGCTTCAGAGCAGTCCACCACCAGACCACTAGGGTGGGTGTCCAGCTGGAGGAACAAAATGGCCAATGGAAGGAAAAGGGTCATGTAGGGGGCAGGATAAGAAGGCAAGTTCACTAGCGAAAGCAGGTGGACTTGCTAAGGTGGTGGCGAGTCTGGGAGCTGGAGGCTGGTGGAGATCTAGGATCAGAAGCCAGCTGATGTCGACCGATGGACCCAGCAGAAGCCTGCTGATGGAAGCTTGCTGGATACCTGTGAACTGAAGCCAGGGTGTGCCTGTGAGTGAAAGGAGAGTGTCTGGAAGAATGATGGTGCCATGTCATGAACCAAGGTTATCTGTTGTTCTTTTGATCCAGAGAGAAATTTAGCCACCCTAGACTATAGGATTTTCAACAAAGACATGTGGGAAACCAGATCTGGGTTTAGATACTATGCATGTAACATTTATTAAGACATAACAAATAAGACAATCATTTTAAGTATCAAGAGCTCTCATTCACACACCATTCATACAACAGACTCACAAAACATGGCTCTTTTGCTGGATGATGGATCAGTTCATCCCCGAAGGGTTGGGAGTCCTGCTATCGGATCAGGAACACACTGCTAATTGGGAAAATCTCATCTTTTAAGGTATTTGCATATTGGGCAACCTCCACCCTTTGGCTTCTGTCCACAAACTTTCAAACCAGCCTTTTCTGGTCCTTTTACGTTGATACAGAAAACACTCCAAGTTTTATCAGTCTTAGTCCAAACATCTTGATCTTGCTTGCTACCCGAACCTTCTGAATTACCTGTTCTCCCATAGATAACACAGGCAGCTGCATCCTTGCTAGGATTCGCCAACATCAGCAATTTTAAAATTCTCATCTTGCGTGCCAGGAACTCTCCCAGGAACCTCCCATATCATGCATTGCGATTCTCCATCTTCTTTTGCCCATATTCTTATTTAGTCCATTAGTGCCACTATAAACAAAATCCATTCATTCCTCATACACCGATGGACCCAGCAGAAGCCCGCTGATGGAAGCTTGCTGGATACCTGTGAATTGAAGCCAGGGTGTGCCTGTGAGTGAAAGGAGAGTGTCTGGAAGAATGGTGGTGCCAGTGCAAAGCATCCTTTATGGATCTTGCCTGGAGTGTGCTTGTGTGTGTGAATGTGAGGTGGCCAATGTTGTTGAGGCAATTGTGATGGGTGAATGGGTGTCCCAGGTTCTAGCAGAGGTTGGAGTCAGGAGCAAGCCCAATTGGCGCTGAGCATTCAGAATGTGGCAGAGGTTACTTTCCAGACGCAGAGTAAATATAATGAACTGGTGGATCATGGGTGGAAGCCTGGGGATGAAGTCTCCAGACAGAAAGCCAGTGAATGTGTCTGGAATGAAGCTGGCAGACGGTAGCAGATGAGACAGACCGCTTAATTGGTCTAGGAAAGAGGAGCTTTGTCTGAAGGCATGATAGTTCGAGGGCTTCTGAGTTATCTGTCTTGCTGAAGCAAATCAGCTCTGGATTTGTCCAACATCTGCACAGGAGAGCCAGCAAAAATCTATGTAACATACTGTGGGTACCATGATGGCAGAGAGCCAGCGTGATGTAGTGGTTTTGAGTGTTGGGACTGTGACTCTGGAGATCAGGGATCTATTCCTTTGCTTGAGCATAAAAACCCACTGCATGACCTTGGGCAAGTCACACTCTCTCAGCCTCAGGATGCCAATGGCAAACCACTTCTGAAGAAACCTGCCAAGAAAACTGATAGGTCTGCCTTAGGGTCACCATAAGTCAAAAATGACTTGGAGGCATACAACAACAAACCATGATGGAAGAAGGAAGTGTTAGTAGTATGCTAAACAAATACATAAATAAATAAATCTAACTCCCATTGAGCTTGGTTTATTGTTCTTGAACATCATCTTTAATAAAAGCAACACAAATAAATGTAAAAAATGGTAATTCATTAATTAACTTATTCACTTATACCAGGGGTAGGCAACCTTTTTGAGCCGGGGGCCAGGTTGCTGTCCCTCAGACAATTGGGGGGCTGAAGCACCATAAATAAATAAATAAATAAATAATGATGCATGCACACACTCTCAGCCCCAGAAAAGCCATGGCAAAACCCCTGTGGAGATTTTGCCAAGAAAACCCCAAGAACAAGTAATAACAACAATAATCAATATCATCATGGCAGACAGTGGCCCCCGGGCCCTAGGATGCCTACCCCTGACTTACAATGGAGGAAGGGGAGAACAAAGCAGACAGGGAGGAACAAGGAACTCATGTGTGTTGGATCAGCACAAGCTGTCACAAAATGTGCTTAGAGGCAGGAAATGCTCCCTTTTTCTACGAACTCACTCCAGAGACCCAGTAAATTCAGTGAAAAGGTTTTAAATTATTATGTCATTAATTCACTTATTCAGCAGCAGTAGCACCCTGCTACTCAGTACATGGGTCTTTGCAAAAAGGGAAATACCTGCCCCAAGGAGGCTACAAATTCAGTTTCACGACAGGGGAAACAGTGGCAGAAGGTGAGAACAATGGTTCTTTCATCAAGGGTGTTCTTTTCACATTAT
This sequence comes from Phrynosoma blainvillii, assembly GCA_026167975.1. Lineage (NCBI taxonomy): Eukaryota > Metazoa > Chordata > Lepidosauria > Squamata > Phrynosomatidae > Phrynosoma > Phrynosoma blainvillii. The sequence continues at coordinate 368,554,157 of JANUYF010000002.1, forward strand.
GGGAATTATAGCGCAAGAGTTGTGTTTCAGATCACCTGGGATTATGGCTCAGAGGCACCACTATTCTGGCCAACTCACTGGTTGTGCATGCGCTTATATGACTCCATTTGCTGGTTAGTACTTGGATGGAAGACTAACAAATATCAGGTATTTTAGGCTATATTTTGGAGCAGGGGTCGGCAACCTATGGCCCACGGGCCGCACCTGGCCCGCCGAGGTCTGCCGACCAGCCCCTGCCCGGTCCCGCCGCCGCCCCCGCAGCCGCAGGGGTCCTCCAGGGCGCCATTTTGTGTTCCAAAATGGTGCCTGGAGTCTCGCGCGACCTTTGCCCCACGACGGGAAAGGTCGCGCAAGACTCTGGGCACCATTTTGGGACACAAAATGGCGCCCCAGAAGGCCCAGTACAGTCGAGGGAGCCCTCCTGGGGGACCCCCGCGGCCACACTGGGCCTCTCCTGAGGCCCGGCGCGGTCAAGAGAGTCTTCCTGGGGGACCCACGCAGCCGCGCTGGCCCTCTCCGAGGCCCAGTGCGGTCGAGGGAGCCCTCCTGGTAGTGCCCGCAGCCCGGGGGGCATTGGGGGACAGGGGGACCAGCCCCATCCCCAAAACAGTTGCCAACCCGTTTTGGAGGAAGGAACTAGCAAAACCATTTGTGAGTATTCCTCGCCTATGAAAGCCCTGTGAAATCCATGGTATCCCCACAAGTAAACAGGCAACTTGAAGGCACATGTGTGCATGCACATACTTGCATTTATTTGTATTATTTATTTAAAATGGCAGGGCTGTTGACAAGGTGAGTTGGAGGTCTCTCATTTATTGGGTTGCCGTATGTCAAACTTGAAGGAGACTAACAACAAACTTCAGAAGCTCTCTTGCTGACAGATCTGCCTGTTGAGCTGATTGGAATTGCTTTTTAAGGCCATCAAAGTCAGTAGCAATTGCTATGCTACTAAACTAAACCAGATTGTATTTGTGAATATAAAATGCCGCTTCTTCTAATTAATTTTATTTGGTCACTTTTAATTTTATAAGGTGAGAAAGGAAAAAATGACTACAACTCAACATTAGGAGATTACATTAATCCAGCGGTTCTCAAATAGTGGGGCGCACCCCCCAGGGGGGCGCAAGGCTCCGTAAAGGGCCCCCCGTTACGGCTGGAGAGAGGGAGATTGTCCCAGCGCAGCCCCAGTAGCAGCCCAACGTGCTCTATTCTGATTGGTCAAACCCTCCCATGTGACTATTTACAGTCGCGCGGGGGGGCGCGAAATGTTTTCTTCTTTCCTAGGGGGGGCGTGACAGAAAATAATGGAGAAGCACTGCACTAATCCAACATTAAGCTAAAGATGGCTTAATGTCTCTAGCCAGATGCACTACATGTTACAAGACTTCTGGAGGTCCCAAGAGTGGTTATATTATTGTGCATCTGGCTTTTTCCTTTGCAGCAATTTATGGCATAAACAAAATTGCTTCCTCAACAGGGAGAGCCAAGTTAATAAAACTGATCAGCATGGTGAACGGTTAAGGATATTGAGTAATATGGGGAGTAGCTCCCTTGCCAAGTTATGTAGCAGAGCAAAAGGCTGTTCTGCATGTCAAAGACCCACACTCACTCAGCCTCAGAGTAAGGCAAAGGCAAACCCCACTCTGTTCCCCCCCCCACAAGAAAACCCTGATAGGGTTACCATAAGCTGCGAATCACTTGCAGGCACACAACAAAATCAATTTGATAAATTAGAAGCACTTCAGGAATATCCATCAGAATTATGGTATGGATCAAGAAGAATTTGCCAGTCCAGGTATGGAAAGATGGTTATGCCTTGTTGGAGATAGGCTGAAGTGGGCGCCATGCATTTGGTGAAGACTCTTGGTGCCGTGGAGAGTCCAAAGGGAAGCATCCTGTACTGAAAGATCTCAGAACTGACAGCAAAGGCAAGGTATTTCCTGTGATCTTCTCGGATTCCAATGTGAAAATAAGCGTCTCTGAGATTGATGGTTGTGAATCAAAGTTCCTTCTGTAACAATGGTAAAATAGAACCAAGAGTTACCATTCGAAAGTGACAGTAAAGTTTCAAATGTCGTAAGTCCAGAATAGGCTGGAGACTTCCATCCCTTTTGGGTACAATGAAATAGTGAGAGAAGAAGCAACAATGGGCCCAAGAGGGATTTATGGGTCCAATCACCCGCTTCTGCAGAAGAGTGCACACTTCATTGAGTAGTTCATGAGATGTCTGAAGGGGAAGTGGAGAGAATAGCCCCATTGGTCAGGAGCTCTTTGAACTCGAGGGCGTAACCCCTACAAACAATATCAAGTACCCTCGAGTCAGATGTTATACTGGCCCAGTTGTTGATAAAAGATGCCAGTTTGTCCCCAAAGGGGGTGGAAATGGAGTGTGCTGCCCCACTTCATAGTTTCTTTTTACCCTGTCCTGCATCCTTTTTACAGTAGCCTTGGTGGTACTGAGACTGGGTAGGTTGGCAGTGACCAGAAGAGGACTGACGCTGTTGGGACTGTTCTGGAGTGTGGTATTGGTGTTCATGAGGCTGGTATTGGTGGTCTCTGCTGATAGGAAGGGTACCAGGGGGGCTGGCCTCTGTACCAGCGGCGTGTAGATGATTGAAAAGAAGATGAAGACATACTGTGTTTCCTTGCAGCCGTTTTCATCTTATACAGGAAATTAAGCTTCTCACCCCTCTCCTTGTTGAAGAGGCTGGGGTCATCGAAGGGCATGTCTTCAATCATCACTTGGGCTTGGGGTGTAAGGTCTAAGGATTGGAGCCAGGCGTATCTCCTGAGGGTGATGGAACCAGACAGTACCTTGGAGGCACAGTCTGCGAATGTCTGGCTGACATGATCTGCTAGCCCCTGAGAGAATGGGCTTCAACTTGTAGTACCAACGCCCGGGACTTCTTGTCATCTGGTAAGTCATCCAGAAGTGGAAGCATACATTCTGATATACTGGTAAGCCCCCATACAGGCTGTGTAGTTGGCCCCTTTCAGGTCCAACACAGAAGCCACGTAAAATTTCTTGGCCATCCAGTCAATCCTCTTGCTGTCCTTATCCACCAGAGTGGTTAAAATCTTTGGAGTGAAGGCCAATTGTGTGCCTTCCACAACTGCAGAGTTCAGCTTAGGGTGTTCAGCCAAGAGGAAGAAGAGGGAGTAATCTGATAGAGATTATCTATTTTAGAAGTGGACAGGATGGAGGCAGGAGTGTTCCATGAGCGCTGTGTGATCTTTTCCATAGAAGGAAGGAACCCAAAAGCAGGAGGAGTGGGTACCTTGCCATGGACTCTGCAGTCAATAGGATCCAATGCATCCTGATCAGTATTGCTGATCTCAATATCAAGGGCATTAGCCATTTTCACCACCTGTTTGGCAAAGGACTTAACGTCATTAGTGGGAGAGGCTGGGTCATGCAAAATCAAGGTATATGGTGAGGATGCCTTCACGGAATATTCTGAGGAGGAGGAATGTGAACGGCTCAGGGAGTCCTCAGGTGTTCTCGGAAGAGGTTTGTCTTAAAGATTGGTGCTGGATCAGGACTGCAGGGGGTGTAGGCATGGTGTCCTGAATCACTTATGCCTGAGTAGTTATCTGCGTAGCCAGCAGGCGAATTGGGGATGGAGACTTCTGCTGTGTCAAAGGTGGTTGGGGTTGGCATGCATGAATTATTGATTGGTATCACTTGTTAGGTTTTGATGGGATATACAGTCAATGTTAAAATGTTGAAATGTAAAGAAAGTCTGTGAGAAACAGTTTTATTTACAAAAGAGGTTTTCATCAACAAGGGATGTTTTGGGAACTGCAGTCACATGGTGTAATATGGAAATTAAAGGTTGGGCTAACACACGTCATGTAACTTCAACCAATCAGTCTGTAAGGGCTACACCCAAAGGGGTGGAGAAATGTGGGCTGAGAGTTGTGATTCTGAAAAGTTTCTCACTTCTTCTTTAATCTTTAAGCTGAATGGACTAATTAAAACATATTTTTTTCTGATGCTGAAGCTAGACTAACTTTAACCATGTAGCAGCTAAGCTTTGTTCCTGTTTAGCCATTCTGGCTAAAGTGAAGATGTTATTGTTGTTGTTGTTATTATTATTATTATTATTATTATTGTTATTATTATTATTATTTGTTTTTGCTCATGCTGATTTTGCAATAAAGAAAGCTTGCATGAAGTTCTGGATTTCTTGGTGACTTGACTTCACTACCATAGACCAAGTCCAGCTAATGACAGAAAAGAGTCTCTTCTGGCTATCTGGAGTTGATGTCTTTGCAGACATTAACATGTTTGGTCCCGAGAGCCAATCTAACATTGCACATGGCGTGTTTGGTCCCGAGAGCCATCCCTTCCTCATGCATGGACCCAAGCTGTAGGCTGTTTTCATGTGTGGTCGTGAAGAATGGTCGGTCCCATCACTTGATAGACTCCTGACCTTGTTGCATAGGAGCCATGCACTTGAGATTGGGCATCAGTATAAGTGGATCGGGTTCATGAATCTCCCCCTTGGATTCTGAGTCGAGTTCCACAATGCAGAGCGAGTCTTCCAGGCCACCGAGACTTTGAGAGGTAACCGGTCTCTTGGATTGTCCCTTTTGGGCCCGATTGGGGTTGGAACCGAGGGCTGCAGGAGGAGTCTTTGAGGACTTATCCAGCTTGGTGGTCTTGGCCCCATGAGGGAATGCAGAACAAGCCCATTTAAGGGCCAAGCAGTCGGCAGATTTCTCCTGTCTGGGAGAAGAAACCTTGTCCTGTGTTTGCTCTTGGAAGCTTTTTTAGGCCTGGAGTCATCAGAGCTTCGGTCCCAATCAGATCTATTGGCCTTTCTGGACTTCTCTTTAGGAGGTTTACCCTTGGAAGCCTTTTCTGCATTTTGCCCCTTTTCCTTGGGTTTATCAGAAGCCAGAGGTGGAGGTCAGCCTGAGAGACTGAAGTGGAGGCAGAGACCAAGGCCTGCTGGTAAAGAGCAGCCTTAAGCCTGGAATCCCAAATTTTATGGGCTTGGAGTCATAGACTTCCAGAGGGCACAGGACTGAACATTGTGACCCTCTCCAAGGCACAATAGGCAAGTATTATGGGGGTGCTGACTAGGGATCCCGCCTCCCCTGCATTTAACACTAAAGGAAGTAGACCAAGAGGCCATTTCAAACCGTGTTGGAGGTCTATCAGTCTGCGGCAAAATCAAAGTCAGGCAATCTGCAAACAACTTGTCCCAATCGAAATCCGTTAAGAGTGGTCAAACAATCCAGTAAACAAAATTTAGGTAAGGAAATGAATGATTCCGCAAGAGAAATTCCTTCTAAGCTGCTAGGGACGAAAGGAACTGGGGAAAGAGCAGGAACACTAAGGGCTTCATAGAGGTGGGTGGAGCTACTGCCAAAATGTTGCAAACTAAGTTTTGACTAGCGATTCCAGAACAGGCACAGAATAACCCATTTGTGTGCTTTGCAGACCACGAAGAAGAACATTTCTTCACAAGCCCCTAATCTTCCCACAAACAGCAATCCAGGACAAATCTGAAGTAAAAATGTATTTGCTGTACTTCTTGAGATGTAAAGTTTTGGGCAAGATCCAGAACTGGAATATCCCTCACAGACTTTATTAATCAGTTCTTAAAAAAACATGCCTCTGAGCATGCAAAACATACCACCCTGCAAGCAAGACAAGCACAATGTGCTCCAGGGTTTATTCTGCTTGTGAGGAAGAACGAAGCAAATGAGACTTCCAACAGGGAGCAGCTACAAGTGTTACGCAGGCTGCAAAATAGTCATATGGAGTTGGTGGGAAAAATCACACTTCTACAAAAATAAAATTGATGCCTCTGTAGACATTCTAACAGCAGCTGTGAAAATACCTGTTTGTTGTCCTTTGGAAGTTACAAATAGGAAAGAAAGGCTGAATTTCAAAATTAAATGCTTACAAGTGCATCAGGATAATGTTGGAAAAAGCGTACATATGCTCTTTCTCTCTCTCACTTGTTTTATTGTAAAAAAACAAATTTAACACACACACACAGAGGGCCCCTCTCAAGAGCCTCATTCAGCTGAGAGCACTTCCTCTGGAATAGGCTGATGTGTTTTTTTCAGCCTTGGTCAAAGCAGCTGATGAACCGGGGGAGCTCTAAGTAGCTCCACTCTTCTGGCAAAATGGCACTTCTGTGAAGGGAGCAGTTCATGATGGTGGCAGCACAGGCACTACAGGGCAACAAGAGGCTCTGGAAAGGTGCATGGGATCTTCATCAAAAAAGACGCTTTTCATACCTACAAAAGGAAAAACAAGAAAAATGGAATCCCTGTTATTTGGTCAGCATAACAGATAAGACTTCACATTCTGCAATTAGTGCTGGATGGTAAGTTGGGCAAAATTTAGCTTCCCTCCCCTATGAAAGAGCAAGATCATACTTGCTTGGCTGCTAGTACTGTCCTCAAAAAGGAAGACAGCTCACCTACAAAAGTCCCATATGGCTTCTATGAAGTATCTGCTGTGGAATAACCAATACCCAAGGGGAAATGGTTTGTCCCAGATTTATAGAATGGCCAACAGATATGAATGGCCAGTTTAATTTCACCCTCCCTTCTCACTACCCCAGCAGCCACTTTAAAACAAAGAAAATTGTGGGCAGCCAGCAGTTTGCCCCTTTACTGTTCTCCTTAATTTACAATGCCATAATGCAGCCTGATCCTATGGATCATTTTAATCAAAACTAAAATCATGCCACAGGCCCTGAAATCTGCATCAGAAGCACATTCCAGGTTATGGACTGCCACTGCTTGGGAAAAAAAAAAAAAGAGAGAAATCCACAGCAAATTTACTGCCAAGCATGCATATAATGGCTGCACTTGTGATGAACAAAGGGGAGTTTTCAGTGACTGCTGTATCCTCATGCTATCCTCTACCATCAAACATACACAACTAATTGAGGGCAGCTTATTTTTTTTAATTTTAATTTTTTTTATTAATTAAAAAACATTTAACATATATTCAAATTAAGACTTTACAAAATAAAAACATAAAAACATTTAAGACAAATCACATCTATAACGCCTTACAAAATCTAGCAATACAAACAAGGTATGAACTTACATTTTTTAAAAAAACCTTCCTTCTCTCAAACTACCGAACTGTACTTTATCAATATCTATCTATTCCCGTATAATTACAGTATATATTGTATGTACTATCATCTATCGTGTCAGTCCAAACATATATGATCTTTACCAATTCCTTCTATGTCTAACTTTTAATATTTATATCATTATAGATATCTATATCATTATACCTAATAAAGTTACAAACCACATAGATATAATTTATCTATTTGATATCTCCCATTTACTAAAAATGGAAGGTCAGTCCTAAAAATTTCTTTTACTCTGAATCTTATTTATTTAGTCCTATTATCCATTGTTCTCCCCAATCATTTTTCAAATATTCAATAAAAGGCTTACATATATTCTCAAATTCTTCTAGAGATTTCTTTTGTAACAATTGAGTTAACTTATCATTTTTCATTAAATCGTAAATCTTCAATATCCAATCTTTTGTGTCCGGAATTTTTTTATGTTTCCATTTGACGTGTATATTAACCTTGCGGCCATGGTTACATAAAAAAGGAGGGGTCCATGTTCACGTTCTATTTGGTCTTCCTGGTTGATGCTTAATAGATACCTCATCGGATCTTTTTTTAATTTAATCTTTAATATCTTTTCAATTGTTTCATGTATCTTTTTCCAAAATTCTTTTGCTTTTGTACAATTCCACCACATATGGTAGAATGTACCAGAGTCTTTCTTGCATTTCCAACAATTTTTACTTTCATTTTTATATAATTTATAAGGGGTGAGATGCCACCTATGAGGGCAGCTTATTTAAGCCTTTCAAACCATTCAAAACAGAAGTAGTCTAAAATTATTTTTAAATATTCAGTCATTCCAAGGAGGTAGTCCCAAGATGAAGCAAACATGTTCTCTATTCTCTTTGTCTCCTGCTTGCTGAGCAACTTTTGACGAGTTGTCTTTTCTTCTGTCAGATATTTAATGCTTAACCAAACTGAACACAACCTAGTCCAACTTCAGAAAGCATTGAGAAGCACCAAAAACTGAAATGACTCACTGGGCCATTCTGGCTAGCTGTGTCTGAAGCCACCCTGCACATTCACGAAATAGGTCCACAAGATTCTCATTCATACTGGGCATGGGTTGGTTCTGGGCTGCCACATACTTGCAAGCCAGAGAGTTTCATGCTATAAACCAACATTTTAGTATTAAAAATAAAGTACACCAGAAGCAAACTATCAGGAAAAAGACATACGAGTGAAGCCCATGAATTCCTCCTTCCACTTGGGCAGACATTGTCCTCTTTTCAAATTTCAGCTCTCCGGAATACATCATGGCTCTGGTAATAAAAGACAGGAAAAAGCTGAAAAGCATTCTCAACCCTCTACAAAGAGTTGCCTATTTGTAACAGCATTGGACAAACACCAGTGTGGCCAAACCACCCCCCACAGGCCTATAATGGGAGCAAAGGTACTTGCTATCATGAGAAACAATGTCCAGTTCTATCATATTCATATGGCTGCTGCATGCAGTAGCTCCAATATGACTCCATGGGACACAGAAAGATTTTCAAAAAGGAAAACTGTGAAGGCTCTCACCTTACTTGTGTCAAACTCTTTGCACCAATATCTTGGCAGGAATGCTGGATGCCAGCAATTAGGTACGGCACAAACTTGTGAATAGAGCCCTTGTCCTGCACAGCACCAGAGACGCCTTGTGCCACTTTAATTTTATCTGTCTCACTGAAAATTGAAAAAGAAAAGCCTATGAGAACTCAAACTGCTTGGTCCTCCAGCAATTTTAACACAGATGAGACCATAAGTTTTTAACAAGTTGCAATAAAAAGCAGCAAAACAGCATACTGTAAATCCACCTTTCCCACTACACATCATATACCTGCCTTAAACAAAAGGTCCTTCTTTCTGATGTGCATTCAGGTTCGGATATGACTAAATTCCAGTGAGAGAAAATCCCATTAAGGTTAAGCAGCTACTTGGAAAGTCAGCCCTTTTATTATAGCCCCTTAAACCTCCATTGCAGGATTCTGTGGGAGTTGGGATTTAGAGTTGAAGAAGAGGCATTTAGAATTCTCAGTCAGAGAGCTGCAGTGCCTCCCCAAACTACTACGACTCCAAATGATGCTGCCCACAGCAGTCAGCAGAATCATAGTGCTGTAAGTGTGTAGTGGAAAAGGGCCCATGCATTATTTTGGATGTACAATTCAGTGTGATACCCTCAAATAGTCCCTTGTACCTGAAATATCTATTCTGGCTGCCCAGGTTCTTGTCCATGGCATCAAGTGACCCCATGCCCCGATATTTCTTCAGCCTGATTCCATCGGAAAAGAAATACTCCCCTGGGGCTTCAGTGGTGGCAGCCAGAAGGGAACCCATCATCACTAGAACCAACAAAGAAGTAAAAAGAATGATATGAGAGATACAACAGAAAGAGAGGTGGACTTTAAAAATATAAGTCCCCAAGCTCCTAGGTAAATACATTCTTGTGTGGGTAGGCCTTTGCAAATTGATAAGGTCTGGGAATAGTTTTTTGTGGGTTTTTCGGGCTGTGTGGCCATGTTCTAGAAGAGTTTCTTTCTGACGTTGCACCATCATCTGTGGCTGGCAATTCTCTGAAGATGCCAGCCACAGATGCTGGCGAAACGTCAGAAAGAAACTCTTCTAGAACATGGCTACACAGCCCGAAAAACCCACAAAAAACTATGGATGCCGGCCATGAAAGCCTACGACTTCACAAGGTCTGGGAATGTTGTGCTATTTAAATTTTAAGGTTTGTACTGTAAAAATCAATTTTAATTTATAACTGTTTTAACTTTTAAAATGGTTTGTTTTTTAAATTTTATATTTATACATTTTAATGTTGTACTGTTTTAAATTGTATTGTTTTAAATCTGCTGTTCGTCGCCTTGAGTCCCTATATTGGGAGAAAGGTGGGATATAAGAAAATCCTCCTCCTCCTCCTCCCAGTTTCTATTGAATAGAAACAAGTTTGCTATCTACCACTCTCTTTCTATTTTCCCCAGATCAACTATATGGCTCTGCCTTCCTTCATGTACAGAAGTGTGTTTACTCAAGTGTCACTTTGTTTCCTAGGAAATATGTGCACTGAGAGCTGTCTGTACTATAAATTTTGTGTTGCAGCTCTACACACGAATCATAGAAAGCCCCTGACAAGAATTCTCTTGCCAAATAAATTTCTTCCATTAATGTTTCAAAAGCTGCCCCCCCCCCAAAAAAAAAAGACTGTATGGCTACTAGTAAAACTTGACTAACACCCTGCTCCTCATCCCAGTGTGGCTAGCATTTCTGAACCTTTAAGAACTTTATATAGACTAAACCTTAATGCATCATAAATCACTCTTAAGTAATCCACAAGTGTTTCCCTCAGGAAACATACTGACCGTACAAGTATTTTTGGGGTATTCACACATCATGTAGAACAAGAGCTAAAGATATTTTGGAAAGCCTTATCTGAACTTGTAGGGGTGTAGGACAGCAGCAATCATAACATGCTGTGCTCACTAAAACTATTCTAACTGAGATTTGCCTGTCATTATCTGCCCTGTGCAGGGCAGAATGTGTCCTAACATTGAAAGGGGACAGCACTTTTCTCTGTGCTTTCTCTAGCAGTTACTATACTCTTGTCAATCAAAAGCAAGTCATCCATTAACTCCTATCTCACCTGTTGAAGCACCAAGTGCAAGAGCTTTGGCAATGTGTCCGACAGTCTGGATGCCACCGTCTGCAATCACTGGCACCCCAAACCTTCGGGCATATTCAGACACTTTGTAGACAGCTGTGGCCTGAGGTCTCCCACATGCTAAGACTAAACCACAGAGAAAGAGAAGAAACAAAAACAGTTAGCATCTGAAGTGAAGCAGGCCTCGCAAACAAAGATCTTTTCCCGCTTAAATGATTTCAGAATATTCAAAGTATCCTTCAGCTACACTTTTTAACACAGGGATGGACAAAGTGCTGCCTCCCAGGCCTGTTTTTGTTATCCCCCCCCATGTGACCTAGGTGGTATGAAGGCATTTTTGCTGTTTCTTAAAACTGGCAGTAAACTAGCACTTTCTGTTTTGGAAAGAAAAAGAACAAGCTTTCCAGGGACACTAAAACATTGCCAAAAATGTTTCCCACAGTCCCTAGAGGACATTGAGGGGGATTTGGGGAGTGTGTGTGCTGCTTCACCGAATGTGGGAGGCTGCTGGCAGAGCTCAGAGGGCAGCAGCCCAGAGAGCAGATATATGTCCATGCAAGTATGCTGCCCACTTTTGGATTCCACTGATCCTGGCTGCATGCAGCATCCAGCCAGAGTACTGGAGATGTTCTTGAGCATAACAAAAGCTCTCTTTGTACCTAACAGCCAAGATCCAAAGGCTTAACAAAAAGTTCTTATCAAGTTGATTCCTGACAAACAGGGTTACTGAAGCAAAATCCACCATTCCCCAGAAACTTTTTAAAGCTCAAGAGGAGATAGAATACTGTCACAAAAGAACATACTTAAGTGTCAACAGGGGCTCTTTTGTATTTAGTATTTTAATCATTTGTCTCAGATATGTTAGTGGTTTCCACTCTTGTGGATGTACAGCTTGAAAGTGATGCAAACTGTACAGCCATGGACATGCACAAACTCTACCACAAGTGTCCCAGCTCAACAGATTTCCCCTTTACTAAGAAACCCTTCTCTTCCATGGTTAGTACAATGCACCACATGAGATCATAACCATGCAAAATTAGTCAAGAGTGCACAGTTCCTGTTGAATGCAGAGTTTCAGACTTGCTATCTGCACTGCCAAAGCTAACCCAGTGATTCATTTAAAATATAATGAGCCTGATACAAACACTTTGGCACCAGCCGTCTGTTATTTCATCCCTCCACAGTTTCTAGGGATTGGTAGAGACGGCTCCACAGAAGTTTTATTTATTCTAGGCAAGGGAAAGTTAGTTTTGATATCACTGAAATCAGCTGCATTGAACTGGAATTCAAATTGGCCACGAAATGGGCTGCCAACGAAATGAAACAGTGTTAGCATTAAAGAGGTGGTCTCATTTTTGCTAACACAACATCAAAGCTGCAAAGCATTAACAGCAGTTTTTCTATGGAAAAGTCTGGAGTAAGATAGGTCTGCTTGCACCCTTTGAAAATAGGAATCAGGTCATATTTGGCAAACAAGCTTTGCAATGTAATGTACTGTACACTAATGTAATGCACTGTACACTGAGACCAGCCCTTTATGAATTAGCATATTGTATCAGAGAGTGAAACACAATCATACTATCCCACTTTCCAGCATTGCAACTCATTCAGGTGGCAATAGCTTCCAAAGCAGGGTTTGAAATTTACCATAGTAGTTCTGGTATGACAACCATCTTGGCATTTTGATAGAGAATAAGAGATGCAAAATAGGTAAATCTAGCCTTGTATTAAACAAACTCATTATTGTCCTAAAACTGCAATCTTCCTTAGATGAACACACATACATCATCCCTCTGATGAATTATTGAACCACTACAAAACAGTCAACAATCATGCTGAACAGCTAATCAAACCATTAATATCTAGGTAGTCAAAGAACTGTCTTATGTGGGGCAGGCCACTGTTCTAGCTAGACCTCTTTTTGACTAGCAGAGGTTCTCTAGAATCTCAGGAAAAAGAGCTTTCTCAGCCCACTTTCTAAGAACCTTCAACTGGAGATATCTAGACTATAATTGGAATAAAAATATGGAAATTCTGCTACTGAGCTATGGATTTCAAATAGGTCACTAGATGATTTTACAAGTTTTTGCATTTCACATTCTCACTCTAACAGAATAGAAAGGAAAATAGTTCTTCTGTGTATGAGAAAGCACAACTTGGTACAAATGTAGTCCAAATGTTTTTACTCATTCCAGAGCAGACTTGGGTTCAAAGCACACTGCAGAAATAATCCAGTTTGAGGCTGCATTAACTGCCCTGGAATTCTGGGAACTGTAGTTTTGTGAAAAATTTAGCCTTCTCTGTGAGAGAGCTCTAATGACACAATAAACAACAATTCCCAGGATTCTCTAGCACTGAGCCAGGGCAGTTAAAGTGGTCTCAAACTGGATTATTTTTGTAGTGTGTTTTGGACCTAAATGACTAAAATGTTGACTAAAACTGTTAACAATGGGATTGAAGTACATTTGACGGGGGGAAATCCAGATAAAATAGCCATAATTTTCTATTTGGTGTCCCTTCATACTCAGACAACAGGCTACTGTCATAATAGAATGCAGAAGAATTGAATGATTTTGAATTGGTAAGGGGGTCAGGCAAGGTTGCATTTTATCACCTCATTTGTTTAACCTATACACTGAATATATCTTCTTTAAAGCACAATTAGCCTCTGAGGAAGGTGGTATGACAATTGGAGGAAGGAACATTAAAAGTTTAAGATATACAGATGACACCATACTATTAGCAGAAAAAAGCAAAGACTTGGAATGATTATTGAAGAAAGTCAAGGAACAAAGTGCAAAGGAAGGTGCAACAGTAAGAAACCAAAAATAACGACCACAGATGATCTACATCACTTTAAGGTGGACAATGAAGAAATAAAAATAGCTCAAGGTTTTCCATACCCTAGCTAAATCATTAACCAGAGTATAGACTGCACTTAAGAAATCAAAAGAAGACTAGGAATTGGAAGCGCAGCCATGAGAGAACTGGACAAGATCCTGAAGTGTAAAGATATATAATTGAATACTAAAGTTAGGATTGTCCATGCCATCACATTTTCAATTTCTATGTATGGTTGTGAAAGCTGGACAGTGAAGAAAGCTGATAGAAAGAAAATCAAGTCATTTCAAATGTGGTGCCACAGAAGAGTTCTACAGGTACTCTGGACTGCTAAGAAGACAAATAAATGGATCCTAGAGGAAATCAAACCCGAACACTCTCTAGAAGCCAAGATGACTATACTGAGACTGGCCATATGAGAAGACATGACTATTGAGACAATGCAATAATGCTTTGCAAGGTAGTAGGCAGTAGAAAAAGAGGACAGCTTTCCAGATGGAGAAACTTAATCAAGGAAAGCAGGAACCTGAGTCTGCAAGACTTGAGCAGGGCTATTAATAACAGGGTGACTTGAAGGTCTTTCAGTCATAGGGTCACCACAAGTCAAAGTCAGACTTGACAGAAGTTAACAACAACAACCCCTTGAGAAACTAGACCATGGTGACAATGAGAAAACTACACCAGGGAAAGGGTGTAAGTAAATGTCAATGAGAGAAAGGCAACAACCTGTATTGAAGAACTCATTTCTCAAGCACAAGCACATAACATGATTGATAGTTTACTTGATAAGGGGTGGGAAGGACCAAGTACATGTTTAATGTCACATAAATGTGGGAGCCCAGGTTTACAAAGAGGAAGTACAGGGATGCCCTTATCCAAAACGTAAGCATGGGAAGCAGCAAGGGTCAAAGTGTAGACAAACGTGTGCTGTTTTTCCACTTGATCAGTGACCTATTTTGGGGTAGATTTGCTCCATCCAAGTTAATATTACACCAGGAAAAAGCTGACTGGTAATTGTTGACATGCCAACCTTAGAGGGAAGAAAACAGAATAGAAGCTGTTGTAATTTTTGTTGTTGGATCAACCTGTCAACATCCTGGAAATCTGTCAAAAACTTTTCAAAAATATGCCAAGAAAATAAAATCCACAATCAAGTTGGTGACAGCAAGCATGTAAAGAAAATTCATAAGCTTTCTTATCCTTGATGCAAAAATGTGTGTTAACACATCAGGACATCCCTTAGAGAAAATGGTCAACTGCCAGAACTAAATTTTTCATTAATTCAGGATGTTTTCTGGGAGGTGGGAGGGGAAATCATTTGAACAAAAACATAAAGGTTCCTGATCGATCATTTCTGGTTTGCTTGGGGAAGCCACCAATATCCTAACATAGGCAAGGATGTGTGATAGGGTGGGACAACGAATCTTGTCTCCTCAGGGGCACAATTGGCCACTGGGAGCCAAATTTGGGGGCAGGGCTGGGGAATGCATGTTACCCAGAAGCAACAATGGGCCCACTCCAGTTGGTTCCAAAAAACATCAACATGAGAAACCTCCTTTAGGAAAATGATTCTTCTTTTCTGTGATCAAAAGCAAACCATTTTTCAAACTAAGCTAAGTGAAATTATTCATATTCTTTTAAACAACAACTTGTCCTAGTTTTGCTTTGCAAGGCGGAATCAGCTAGTCCTGTAGGCTATGGTCAAAATGGGCAATTATAAGGAGAACTGCGTACACTTACCCTACATGAAGTCTTACAAACAGGTAGTTGCACTCCCAGTTATACATAATGAAACATTCACAATGGCCCTGGAAAAAAAGGCTCTCCCCCCCCCCCAAAAAAAAACAATCCATGCTCAGAAAAAGAACACTCCATTTACCTAGCTGGACTATGGATAGAGTAGTGATTTGAAGTAATTTCCCCTCCCCCCCAAAAAACGATTGGGGTGGGTGGGTTGGAAATCACTTTACAGTTGTGTGGACAAACCCCAAATAAGAAGAAAAATGTCTGGGATGAGAAACACATAAGGGTAATAGTTTTCAAATATTCATGAGGCTATCTAGAAAGGACCCTCTAATTTATGTATGATGGAAGCTTAAAATTGTACAAAGATTTTAACCTACACATTATATGTACTCAATCAGAATAGCTGCAAAGCTTTCATACTTTCAACAACACAAGTGAATTCAATTAAATATATCTCAGAGAGGGTACTTTACCTATTTTGTATTTCATATCCTGAAAGGATTTAGTTAATTTAACCTCAAGAATTCAGTTTCATGGTGCTCTCTCAAGTGCAATATGTGATTATGGCTCTTTGTGTATAACACCAAGGACATGGGCAACTGAATCTTTTAAAATGCAAGTTCTAGTTTTAAGGAGGGTGGGAGGGCATTCAACTAATATATTTTAAAAGGATAGTATTAGAACCCTGCTTTAGAAAAGACTGAGGATCAGAATACTTCTCAGCTTTAACAACCAGTATCCAAAGCCACAAAACCCCAAGTGCATCTACAACTAGATTATTCTCAAACAAGCAGGGGCAGGAATGGGAGTGGGGCAATGGGCAGCCAATCAGATCCTTGCTCCAAGACACAAAATTAAGGGGGGGCCCAATGACTTACTATAGGTGCCAGTAACTGTTGAAGGGCATTTGGGGCTGTGGGACTTTAGGTCTGGAGGGATCTTTGGAGCAGCTAAACAAGACAAAAAACACACAGTTTAGAGATAAGAGGGAAGCAGCAAGAACAAGAGGGCACCCTGAACACTGATGCAACACCATCACACCAGCTGGTGTTTGAACAGCCAGGGTACGCTCCATTCACTGCAAAAGAGATGAACCCAATGAACCTCTCTAGTACAACATTGCCCTGGCCTGGGCACCTAATACACCTCTCTTTTCCAAAATGGCTGGGCATGGAACTAAACTGCTGGATACTGAGAGCCAAGCTCCTCCAGCAGAAAATTTTCAGCCATTATACTCTGTGAGGTGGTGTGAGTGCACATGCCTTCAAGTCGACTGTTGACTTATGGCAATTTCCCTGAATTTCAAAGGGTGTTCTTAGACAAGGAATACTCAGAGGTGGTTTTGACAGTTTCTTCTTCTGAAATATGGCCTACAGCCTACAGGTATCTGTTGGCAGTCTCCCATCCAATTACTAACCTGGGATGCAAGTATGGGGGAAAAAAGGTAGAAGTATAAAAATGATTCAATGGACTGGATCTGAACCCCCATACCTCATACTGGATATGTGCCTCTGCAGGGTAAGCTCACATTCTTTAAACAAGACACTGGGAAACTCTGGGTTGATATTCCTCCCATTTTTCTTTTTTTTTACCTTCTTGTGTAATGCAGATGGAGCCACTGCCCATGCCAACTCTTAGGGCATCAGCCCCAGCGTCAATCAAGTTCTTCGCCTGGGCTGCTGTCACCACTAGAAGTTGAAAATATTTTAAAGGTGAGGAAAAGAAAAAGAAAATTGGCCTCCAGCCACAGAGCAGCCCCCCCCCCCATCAGCTTTCAGCAAGACATTCTTCTTTTCAAACCAATGGAAACAACTTTGCTTCAGCCCATTTATCCTCTTGTGTAGGCTTCTTAAAGTCATAAGAAAATAAAGAAGGGCCCATATATAAGCAGGTGGAGCCTGTCTCTTATTTTGTTTTTATGTGATGGCACATATCATACTGGAGAAAGAACAAGTAAATGTATCCCTGAAGCTATGGGTGATGCTATTGATTGCTGTAATGCTGCACTCAGCATAGAAGTGGACACAGAGTTGGCATCTGGATCTGTGGCAGGGTCACATGGTACAGAATAACACAACCTTCTCTCAAACTCTGGGAGACAGGCCTTTGTTGCCCTACAGATCTTTGTTCAAGTCTTAAACAGTTACTCACTCAAAACTTGACATATAACATGAATGGTAATACAGGGAAGACACACTGCCACAAGCAAGATGCCAACTCTGTCCCCACATTTACCCTGGGAACAATATTACAGGGGTCAATGACATCAAGTAAAATTAAAAACCAGTTAAGTCTTTAAAATACTATTACATTCCTTTCCCCCTCCCCCTTCCTTTTTATTTTAAGATATGTATCTCTGTTTAAGATTTGTATCCCTTAAATTCTAGGTGAACACCCTATTTTATGCTGGTTAGGGCTGATGATTGAAATCCAACATCTGAAAGGATTTTCTCCATTCTTAGCCTAATAAAATTCTGAAGACGAAAGGAGACATTCAGAGCACTGCCTCTAAAGAAAATGGCGGGGATTTCCAAGGGCTCACAATGAAAGAGAGCTCTTGGTACCCAAGAGATGTTTCTAGCTCCACCTCTAAGAGGCTGTGGAGCCTTCACTATATTCCACTTTAACTGCTCTGGCTGCCTCCTGTTGCATTCTGGGATTTGCAGTTAAAGAAGGGGCATTTAGGGGCCTTTGCAGACTGCCAGAAATAGTGCAAATTGAGTCCACTTTAAGGGTTAGGGTTAGTGCTAGGGAATCATGGGAATTGTTTTTTCCCCCTGAGATATTGAGCCTTCTCTGTCAGAGAGCTCTGGTGCCACAATAAAATAGTTCCCATGATTCCCTAACCCTAACCGTTAAGTGGACTCAATTTGCACTATTTCTGGCAGTCCGCAAAGGCCCTAGAATTCTCAGCCAGAGCTCTTAGGCCTCAATGAACTACAAACCCCAGAATGCAACAGGAGGCAGCCAGAGCAGTAAAAGTGGAATAGCAGCACTATAAGTGTAATGTGGTAATGTGGTTACAGCACAATAAGCAAAGATAATTGTGTCCTGGACGGGGTCACACTCTCCGTAAAGGACTGTGTTCGCAGTTTGGGGGTGCTCCTTGACTCATCGCTTCACATGACTAGTCAGGTGAGTGCGGTGGTCAGGAGTGCCTGTTATCAGCTTCGGCTGATACGCCAACTGCACCCTTATCTGGACATGAGGGATCTGGAAACTGTAGTACACGCCCTGGTAACCTCGCGATTAGATTACTGCAATGCACTCTACATGGGGCTACCCTTGTGCCTAACTCTGAAACTACAATTAGTGCAAAATATGGCAGCCAGGCTAATTACTGGAACATCAAGGAGGGAGCACATAACACCAGTGCTCAAATCCCTCCACTGGCTGCCAATCAGTTTCCGGGCACAGTACAAGGTGTTGGTTTTAACCTTTAAAGCCCTACATGGCTTGGGTCCATCGTATCTTAGGGACCGCCTCTTCCCGTATGACCCTCCCCGCGCCCTTCGGTCCTCTGGGAGGAACCTGCTGCAGCCAATAAAAACCAGGCTGTCTCAGACCTCCCAGAGGGCCTTCTCTGCGACCGCTCCCAGACTCTGGAATGGCCTGCCGGAGGAGATCTGTCATATTACCACTCTTACTGCTTTCAAGAAAGCGGTAAAGACGGATCTCTTTCGGCAGGCCTTCCCGGAATAACCTTCCGGCTCTAGGAGACAACTATATTGCCCTTCCCCTGCTGCTCATTTTGCACTTTGTTGTATTGTATTATTATTTATTTTGTTGTATCTTGGAGCATGTTGTTTTAATTAATAATTAGTTTAATATTGTTTTAAGGGGTGGGAGGGTTGGATGGGCACGTGAATAGTTTTAACTTCTGTATTTTAACTGATGTAACCCGCCCCGATTGCTCCGCAGAGGGGCGGGCTATAAATAAAATTTATTATTATTATTATTATTATTATTATTATTATTATTATTACCAGAGCATACTGGCAACTCAATAACCCAAAGAAAGAAAAAACATTTTAATTGTTAGTTAAACAATAAAGAACAGGTTACCGTTGCCACCAATGACCTGCAGCTCAGGGTATTTCTCCTTAATGTATTTGATCATGTTGATTTGGAAAATCGAATTCCCCTGAGAGGAATCCTGGGAGCAACAACAACAAAAACACAAGTTAAAATCCTGTTAATAGTTTTGACAAAGTCTAAATTTATGTGAGAGACAAATCCACCTGAAACACTACGGAGTTGCTCTATGAAAATCAGTGGCAAACCTTTTCCTCCAGCCACATTAATGTGGAATTGAACTGAGTCAATTATCTGCATAACACATTCTTTCTATAGTGATCCCCAATTTTACTAGTAAGACAAAATGTCTGAGTTTTGTTACACAAGGGAACAAAAGTGTCTGAAAGTATTAGAGGAAAAAGAACTTTCAACTGATGTTCATTTAATCCACCTATTAGCTTAACAGATTTGTGGATGAAAACACTCTACATCAAAATGCTAAATGCCCAAAATTCACTCATTCCAAAGTAGAGCAGTGGAAAAAGCAGCAAATATTCAAATGCCAGTCCTGTCTAAGCCATATTGACTAGCAGGGAAAAATTATGCCCGTGAGCTATAATTACTGTCATGTGAGGGAGGGGGACACCAAGAGGCCTGGCAGGCTGTGTGAACATACCAATCTTGAGCAACATGAGACATGAGACTATCAGTTGAAAACACACACACACATAGACTCCAGCAAAGGAAAATGGGGTAGGGGGAGAAACATGCTAAACTCTTGACAGCTTATAGTATCTACTTTGTGGCGAGAGGAATATCTTTTCATCTGGTAGAATAACACGCTCCCATTGTATAGGCCTAAAACTCTCAGGATGGGGACTGGCAGGTATCTACAGCTATGCAGCTCAGCAGAGGGCAGCCAAGAGCATGGAATGTTCCCTTTAATCATTTTTCTGGGTTACCTTGAGCACGTCACATTCTCTCAAGCTCAAGAGGAAGGTAAAGGCAAATCTCTGAACAAATCTTGCCAAGAAAATCCCGTGACAGGGTTGCCTTAGGGCAGGGGTAGGCAACCTTTCCCCTTTAAGGGCCGAGGGACTTCAGCTCCCAGAAGCCTCAGCCATGTTGGCCAATAGTCCCATGTTGGCCAATAGCTCCTGGGATTCTGGGAGCTGAAGTCCCTAGGCCCTTAAAGGGGAAAGATTGCCTACCCCTGCCTTAGTGTCACCAGAAGTTGGACATGACTTGAAGGCACACAACAAACCCTAGTAGTTACTGGGCTTGAGCAAAAGCTACCTCCATATTAACTAGAATTAGATTCATAGCAACATAGTTTAGAACGGGGTCCCCAAACTTGATCTCTGGGGGGCCAGAGGCGCGCGTGCGCAGGCGCACAACTCCTGGTGCCATTTTGTCTTCCAAAATGGCGTCCGGAGCCATGCGCATGCACCTGGTGTCGTGTGCGCATGCGCACTACTCTGGTGCCATTTTGGAAGACAAAATGGTGCCCAGAGTCACGCATGCACGCGGCGCCATATACCATTCTGTCTTCCAAAATGGCATCCAGAGTCGTGCGCATGCGCGCGCGATGCTAAACACATGCACACGACTCTGGACACCATTTTGGAAGACAAAATGGTGTTCGGTGGTGCACGCGAGCGGCAGCAACAGGACTGGCCATGGGCCAGTAAGAAGGCCTCAACAGACCAGGGCCAGCCTGCGGGCCGTAGTTTGGGGATCCCTGGTTTAGAAGCTTGCCCTTCATTAAAGTTAATATACTTGAAAGCTACTGCATCCACTGAATTATATCCCTCATTATGAGGAACAGTTCTTTCAGATTTCTTGACCAGAGCCCAACATATATTCAATACTTGTAGGGCCTTTGCAGACTGCCAGAAATAGTGCAAATTGAATCCACTTTAAATTGAGGCACTGACCTGGCTCAGTGCTAGGGAATCATGGGAATTGTATTTTTTTTCTGGGACATTGAGCCTTCTCTGTCAGAGAGCTCTGGTGCCACAATAAATTACAGTTTCCATAATTCCCTAGCACTGAGCCAGGGCAGTGCCTCAATTTAAAGTGGACTCAATTTGCACTATTTCTGGCAGTCTGCAAAGGCCCATACTTGGCTAATTGGCCAGTAATTTTGCACTATTCCTTCAACTCTTTATTGGCATACAATATTACTTATAGGGTTGCCAGATTAAAAACTGAAGATCACACCTACACTTTTAATGATTGTGTAGGAGGAATTAAAGCAGATGTTGTCACATAACCAGCATCTGCTGAAATTCCCTCTTCTCACAACCATTAAAGTACAGACACCCTCTCCAGTTTTCACTTTGGTAACCCTAATTACATAGAACAGTTGCACTCTGCCCACTACAGATGGCAGTTAATAAAAAAACATTTTAAGAAGCATAAACACCAACAATATTGAACAGTTTACAAAAATATTCAATAGTTATGAAAAAAGTTGGGACAGTTTTGAAAAAAGTTAGTCAGTTTATATAGCTCTCTGGATCCACGGACAGTTTATGGCCCTCTGTATCCATGGATTCAAGCATCAAAAAGCAAACCTTGTTTTTGCCATTTTATATAAGGGACACCATTTTACTATGCTATTGTATCTAGTGGAACTTGAGTATCTACTGGTTTTGGTATCTACAGGGGGTCCTGGAACCAAACCCAGCAGATACCAAGGGCCCACTGTATAGGTACTAAAGCACATTGTATGTTAAGTTCGAAAATCCAGGTTTAGCTAGCCAGCTATCTCCCCCAATGCAACTATCACACACATCATCTTCTAGCCCTCACCAACACAGCAACATCCACACCAGCTTGCACCAGGAGGTCAAGACGATATTTATCATCTTCATGGGTTCCAATGGCAGCACCACAAAGCAGCTGTTTCTTGGCATCTTTGGATGCTAGGGGGTAGTCCCGATTCTTCTTCAGATCTGTACGAGCAATTATGGCCACCAGCTCATCTTTTTCATTAACAATTGGCAATTTACCTTGAAATTAAAAAAAAAAAGTTACTCCTAAGTTGCCATTTATAGCAATTCTCATTTTACAAAATAGGAAAACAAGTTTGTTGTTTTTAATCAACACTAATTTTCATCATTCTTATACACTTTTATTGTTTTACCTTTCTGTTACAACTTAAATCAAACTTAAAGTAGAAAATTAAAAGTACAGTTGTCCCTTCCGATTCATGGGGGATCCATTCCGAAACCACTACCCCCCGCGAATCGGAAAAGTTGCAAATATTGGGGGACAATTGTTTTCAATGGTTGTGTGCTCCTGTGTGCGGCCTCGTGTGTGCGCCACAGGTGGGTGTGCTATTTTATCCCTCCTCACTTGCCAGTCCATGAAGGAATGAGACCACAGACTCCAAGTCCACGAACGGGGAGGGATGAGTGTAAATTAAATACGAATAATGAAAAATAATTACAAACTGAAATCTAGCAGCTCAACAATCATTCTGCAACTCTGGATAGAACCAATTCATAAAATGTAACTTGGCAAAAGTACAGAAAGTGAAAACAGACCAAAACACATAGCAAGGGAAAATACTGCATATACTAGGAACCCAAGTTGGCAAGATTTTTATTTACCTGTTTATTTAATTAGCTTACAGTATGTACAGTATATACAAAACAATATTCCATTATATAAATGTTCTATGTAATTTGCTTGATCAAAGCTACTACTGACTGACTCCATGGCTGAATAGGGATTTAAGTGTAGAAGCTCAGAACAAATAATTACAATGACAATCAGATTTCCACTGCCTAAAGCATTATAGGATTAATTAGTCGAACTTCAACTTTTGCAGATTTAATTTTTGAGGATTTGATTATTTACAACTTTAAATAATTAAATGGTTGTTGTTGTTTTTAAAGTTTTATGGTGTACTGTGGGCACAAACAATGTGCATAAGCTACAAAATATAAAGAAAATTAGAGCCTCGCCTGGTGCTAATCACCCTTCTGTGTCCACTTTCCTCCTCTCTGGACACATCCTGGACTAAAAGACTTGCCATGCAACAAGATAGCAGGATGGAAGAAGTGGTTTGGGGAGGCCTAGAACTACTTGCATTTCCCCACTATTTTTCCACTGTAATTATGGGGGTCCTATACCCCTAACCCCTTCAAATATAGAGGGCTGACTGTATTTATTTAAACTCAGGATCATCCCCACTTTAAACAAGATAACCTTAGATCAAAAAACGTGGATGCACTAAATCATTTTGCTACTGCAGCCCCTTTACTCCACTTATTAGCAGAATTCATGCTCCAAGCATGGAAAGTAATGGGCCATCATAATTGGCACATCAAGTTATGAAAATAAACCCATGACAAACTACATAAGCACTGAGATTTGCATTAAAGCACACAAAATACCATACAGCTATTTGCACTGACCTTTTTTGCTCCTTTGCAAGATTTCATTGGCTTCTTTTAATGTAACTCCTGCTGGCGCAACAACCAGATCTTCCCGCTTGGTCATGATCTAGCAGAAAAAACAGCAAAGTAAAGAAGAAAGCCTTTCTGCCTGGGCCATATCAAGCAGTAGTACCATCTAACAGCCAGATAAATCTCAGATTAGGATCTCCTGCAGTTAAGGTGGCTACAGGAAACTCTTACACACTGCCATGTTCCTAATTATCACAGAAAGTTTGAAGAATTCTTAATTAACTACAGCTTGTATAATTTTCTAAAAGGGAAAGGGAGTAATTTTGATATTCTGCATCATATTCCAGAACACAGAACCGGTGCAACTCAAGGCAGTTTTGATCTGCTGTTTCGCTTATTAACCACAGCAACATTCAGGTAGAGGGGAAATATTCAGTCTGATTGCAGGAACAGCTTCAAGAACAAGAAAGGTTTTGTCACACAGATGGATGCGATGTCAACCATGGGACGACATATATAACGTCTTTCAGGGCTGCATGTTACCTCCACCTTGTGCACCCAATGTCCAGTACTCATCCAAGGCTACATACCAGTTATACTATGCTATTGTATCACTTCAGTTAAAGAAGGTGAGGGGCTTGCATGAATGGACATTCCTAAACATTGAAAATTATCACATTTAAGTTCTGATTTATTAATCATTCATTAACTTTTGAACCCCGCAAACACATCTGCTTCTATACAATGAGACAAAAAGAAAAGAAATGCCATAGAATCACAGAATTGGACAATACATTTTTCTTTATTAAAAAATGTAAAAGTTGAGGACAAAATTGAATTAGTCACTGTCCTTAGCAATTCTGTGCAACTTGTTTCATTTACCGGTACTTTTTTTATAGCTTCAAAGACAAGCTTTGCAACTAAGATAATCACCATATCAGGTAGAAGGCTAGAACCCTGGCATCTAATTTTCTATATGCAGCAGAATTTTCTAAATGGAGGAGTATTTAATCACCACAAAGTTTCATCAGCAATCTCAAGTAGTCCAGTCCAGAACACAGGTTTATATCTGGTAGTTTATTTATGCTAAGTTAACAGATGAGCACTTGTGTTGCCTAATTTTTCTGTGAAACGAATTAATAGCTGGTGATGGTTCAGGAAATATTTTCTTGGCTTAACTACTTTTAACATAACTGGACAAATTCAATTTCCTGCTTCAGAGAAATCAACCTGAAAATCCTATGCTTGGAGCTTCATTTTGACACAGAAGTCAAGCAACAACAATAGAAAGCAATGTCCTTGTTCTGAAATGTCAAATTCAGAGAGTTTAACTTTGTTCAGACTCTCTCTTTCTGTAGTGCACATCTCATCTGAACTTTTCTGCAAGCATGTCACATAACACTCATTTGAAGACAATGAGAGATGATTTCAGATCACTCCTGGGGGGTGAAAATACTGACAGGTTCATCAGCACAAGCTAAAGATAGTGCATAAAAGCATAGCTGGCTCCAAGGCATTGCAGAACACTGCAGTGCTGAAACTTGATGCCCAGCTAATGCTAATGCCAATGCCAGAAGGCTTTCATTGTGCAATGAGGAGAAAATCAGCCAAGAGAAATGCAAAATGTTAACTTGCAAAAATAAACACTATTCAATAGTACTCCCCAAGACATTATATGTATTTTTTTCCAGTGCCAAAGTGCTACAGAGGTTCTCTAATTATCCCAGCAAAAGCTCCAAATATTTTCCCAATTTTTCTATTGTAACACACAAAATCTTCACAGACCTCACTAAGTGGCAAGTCATGCTCCTCCTCCTTCAAGAAGTCAATGTCTCGGGATGAAATAATCCCCACAAGCCGGCTGC
Source organism: Phrynosoma blainvillii (assembly GCA_026167975.1). Classification (NCBI taxonomy): domain Eukaryota; kingdom Metazoa; phylum Chordata; class Lepidosauria; order Squamata; family Phrynosomatidae; genus Phrynosoma; species Phrynosoma blainvillii. The sequence goes on from JANUYF010000002.1 coordinate 368,579,820, forward strand.
CCATCTTCCCATTATCTGTTATGGGGATGCCACAGAACCCATGACGGGCTTTTGCTTCAAAAACGTCTCGGACCCGATCTTTGGGGCTCAGCACTACGGGATCTGTGATAAATCCTTGTTCGTATTTCTGGAGCAATACATATTCAAAAGGAGAAATTTCAGCAAGGAAGGCAACAGTCACATAAAGCTAGGTGGGGGGAAAGGGATAGATAAAGTCTAACAGCAGAAGAAGACTCTCACAAGTAACAAGGGGTAATGTCTGCAAGTTCAAACATGATAAAGGAACCTGCAACTGCACAAATATGGCTGGAAAAAACTCCATATATGCAGAGTTCATCCATATTACAGGAGACTAGTGAAGACCAAAGCATCCCAATCTGAATATCCTTGGATGCATGATTCTACTGATGCCGACACTAATTAAAACTATCTCTGGTAAGGTACCTTTAGGGTTCACCAGCATGCCTTCCATGTAAGTAAACAGCTGATGTTTCAAAACACCATTACAAATGAACCCTGGTTGGCAATAGTCACAACTAATACTGGTGCAGGAACAACCCTTAACCAAATTAGAGCTTGCAGGGGAATTTTGTGTTCTAGAGGGGAATGTGCATGCAATATACAGGCAGTTCCCAATCATGTAATCCTGGTGAAGGTCCAGGAAAGTGAATTATGCCTTCACCAACTTACTCAGGTTAAAACATTTCTGGCCTATAGCCACTTTATTACCAGCTTTTTTCTCCCCAGTGACTCTTACCTTAACTTTCCTTACTTCATTGGCCTGGAATTCTGGAGTACAATTATGATGGATGAATCCAATCCCTCCTGTGAGCTGAGAAAATACAGAAATAATAATAAGTTGCAACAACAATAACACTTATTTCTTGCCATCAGTGAAGAAGCTGGGAGAGGCTGACAGAAATGCTTGAGAAGCTTGAACAATTTTTAAAAGTTCTACCTTACAAAAAATGCAGCTAAAGGTGAACATGAGAGCAGTAGAGACAAAAACAAAAGCAAAACTGGAAGGGGCAAGATTACTTCCGCTAACCTCTAGTCATTAGCAACAGCACGCTAATTTTTGTAATGAACACAAATGAGGCAAAACAACGACGACATGTGTAAATACCTCTTGGCAGTATGCAAAGACCCAGCTTTTAGCTGTTTCCCCAAACAGGAGTCATTCAGTACTGGCAGTTTACAGAGAAAGGGGAGGTAGTTGGAGAGGGAAAAATCTGGTAAGTCTGTGGTGTACACCAAGAGTGCTACATTATATGAGGACATCTCATTGTCAATTATATTATCTGAATAGTTAAACTAGATTTCCCATCTCTTCAAATAGAGTGCTTGACATTTCAACTCCCTGTGAATGGTTACCCCAGAAAATGTTCTCACTTCAATAAATTGTTAGTGTCAAGAAGACACTTATTTTGCAACAAATGGACTAAACTAGATGGGAAGTTCAGACATGGACAAATATAGGGCTCAGAGAGAAAAGTCATGTTGAAGTACAGGGGATGAATGAATGGATTCTTAAGAAAGGTACTGTACTGAAAAGAGTAAGATAGCTTGGTGAAGAGAAAAAAAGAGAGCTACAGTAAATCCAGCAAGCAATATAGACGTCACAGATGTTAAGAGTGGAAGGAGGTGGCAAAGTAAGCTAATAAACAAGCATACAAAAGAAAGAATGACAAGAGGTTCAGGGAATGAGAAGGCAGCCACTGGTGCAAAAGTTAAATATTATGATGGGTATCAGAAACTTACTTCAGGCAAGATGCTTGAAAATGAACAAAGCTTCAAGGCTGAGGCAGTCTAGCCCAGCAGAAATGTCCCCTGATTTCTATCTACTGCTGTTAATCCAGACCTCTTTGAAAACCACTAGGGAAAGCGGTTCCATATTGGGAGGCATCTTGAAGAAGGCTAGAAAATTACAGTGACCTTTTCTGCCAACCAAGTTCCACACAACAGTAAATTTATTGGCCATCTGAATGTGATTAAAAGCACAATCCCATACAAATTTAATTGGAAGCAAGCCCTGCTATCTTAAATGAATCTAACTACTGAGCACATGTGCTAAGTAATGCAGTCTAAATAAAGGAAAGTAAGATGATCTTGCTCCCTATAGGTACCTTCCAGTTTATCAAACTATGTTTCCCGGGGAAACACATTCCAGGTTAGGTTAATCCCTCTTTCCTTGCTGTCCCAGTTTACTTACCGCCATTGCAATGGCCAAGCTGGCTTCTGTTACAGTATCCATAGGGGATGATACCAAAGGAGTCTTCAATGTTATTTTTTTGGTCAGAGCAGAAGTCAGGTCCTTAAATTAAAGACAATTTTGCTGTAACTACATGCTGTTTTCACTTCTGAGCCTTTCAAACACATGGGTTAAGTAACTATAGGAATGAAAAGGTTTTTTCTTTAATGATTAAAGAAGCAGGGTTGCTTTATGTTACTTTGCACCGTACAACATTTTCTAACAGAGGTGAATTAGAAAGATAAAAAGCACTGATAATTCCAAGACCCTCAATTGGTGCTACAAAAAAAGGCAAAAAAGAATATTCTATAGTGGAAGAATAATTTTACATATTATGCAAGCTTAAGCCTTATACTCACCACTTGATCTGCAGTAAAATCTATGTAGCCAGGAAGTATTAAGAAGTCACTGAATAATGGAGACAAAAGAGAAAAAAATGTTATTGAATACTGAAGGTTTTTTTTTACTTGTAAAGAAATTTATAATGACTAAAATCTAATACCACAATGGCAGCATTTCCTTGTTCTCTCTCCTCTGTTGCTCTCCATGCTGCCTGAAAATGTCACAGTGGACACAGGAGACGGCAGTGGGGATGGGAAGAGATCTCTTTCTCTCTCTCTCTCTCTCTCTCACACACACACACAGTTTCTCTTGAATTTCACCAGCAAAAATCTAGCACTGGATACCACCCAATGTATTCTATGGATCCTCACAGAGGCTGCGATACAATGGGAGAAATAGATTTAAAGTTTCATCTCTAGAGAAATTCTTGAACTTAAGATCACACATCTCCAAATTTGCTCTGATATGTGGGTTTGTATGTCCCTGTATTTCGCAGCTAATAGCAGTTGGGTAGGGTGGGGGAGTATGAAAAAGATTTCCAGTGCCAAGCCTTCTGTATATAATCCAGCTACCAGCCTGGATCAGCTTTTATCCTAACCCTAAACCCAACTACCAGTTTGAATCTATATGCAAGTCAACACCATCATTCTTATATTCCTCTCAGTTAGCAAGAAGATGGAATGGAAGCATAAAACTGCCAGAGAGGATTCACTTATAGACTATAAATTATTAGAATGGTGAAATTAACTACTGAACATTATCACTAAAGCACAAAAACTAAGAAAAGTTAAAAGCCAGGTATCTCTGAAGAATAAATTGAGCAAGTTCAGTAACTAAGGTGTTCAATTTAAGGCTTAGTTTCAGAGCCTATTTTAAGGACCACAGCATAACCTACAAAATTGTTATGAAACAAAGAGCTGAAGGACAGTAAGCATATATATCTGGAATGACTAGAAATCTGCTGCAGTCCAATGATTCAGCTGTACCAATTACTTTCTCTTTGCAGTAATTTCAGTCCTCTCCCTACCAGACCTATATCGTTTTCATTTTTGTCTTTTTAAGACATGATCTGAAACTCAATGATATTGCCAGTTTCACATACAGAAACTGCAAAGCACAATTGCTAGCATCTCCTGTAAAAAGGATCTTGGATAATGGGGCTGTGTGTTTGAAACAATAGAGAACTATTGCCAACAAGAATAATTCATTGAACTATAGAAGCCAGTGGTATGGCAGTAAAAGGGTGCCTCATGGGTTCACATATTCAGAGTCCCTGGCCTCACGGAAGACATCAAGGAAGACCTGACCAGACAACTCAGATCTTTAGAAGTTCCCCATTCTTATACTCAGTGTTTTTCTCCCCTCACCTTTGGGGAAACCTCCAAGGAAAACAGTTGTGAAATTCTCTAATCAAATGTTCAAAAATGTTAGTTGATGTTTACCGTATTTTTCGGCATATAAGACGCACTTTTTCTTCCCCAAAACGAGGGTGGGGAAGTTGCTGCGCCTAATGAAGTGAATATAAAAGCTGAGGGCAAACTGCCGAGGCCTAGGCTAAAAGTAGGCCTCATTTCAGCCTGAGCCTCGGTGCTCCAGTGGGCTCCTCCCATCCCAGGAAGAGCCCATTGGAGCAGCCAGGACGGGGGTGGAAAGAGTCCTCTTTTCCTGGCTAGTTGAATGTGCTCCTCCTCTTTCCACCCCCATCCTGGGTGCTTCAATGGACTCTTCCTGGGGTCAGAGGACATCCTCCCATCCCAGGAAGAGTCCATTGGAGCACCCAGGACGGGGGTGGAAAGAAATTACTCCAAGGCACTGGATTAGTACCCTGGCCAAGTTACACTGTCTCAGCCTCAGAGGGTGCAAATTGCAAACTCCCTCCTCTGAGGAAATCTGCCAGGAAAACGCTCATGGTAGGATCCAAATGATCCAGAAATTACTCCAAGGCACTGGATTATTACCCTGGCCAAGTTACACTGTCTCAGCCTCAGAGGGTGCAAATTGCAAACTCCCTCCTCTGAGGAAATCTGCCAGGAAAACGCTCATGGTAGGATCCAAATGATCCAGAAATTACTCCAAGGCACTGGATTAGTACCCTGGCCAAGTTACACTGTCTCAGCCTCAGAGGGTGCAAATTGCAAACTCCCTCCTCTGAAGAAATCTGCCAGGAAAACGCTCATGGTAGGATCCAAATGATCCAGAAATTACTCCAAGGCACTGGATTAGTACCCTGGCCAAGTTACACTGTCTCAGCCTCAGAGGGTGGAAATGGCAAACTCCCTCCTCTGAGGAAATCTGCCAGGAAAACGCTCATGGTAGGATCCAAATGATCCAGAAATTACTCCAAGGCACTGGATTAGTACCCTGGCCAAGTTACACTGTCTCAGCCTCAGAGGGTGCAAATTGCAAACTCCCTCCTCTGAGGAAATCTGCCAGGAAAACGCTCATGGTAGGATCCAAATAATCCAGAAATTACTCCAAGGCACTGGATTAGTACCCTGGCCAAGTTACACTGTCTCAGCCTCAGAGGGTGCAAATTGCAAACTCCCTCCTCTGAAGAAATCTGCCAGGAAAACGCTCATGGTAGGATCCAAATGATCCAGAAATTACTCCAAGGCACTGGATTAGTACCCTGGCCAAGTTACACTGTCTCAGCCTCAGAGGGTGGAAATGGCAAACTCCCTCCTCTGAAGAAATCTGCCAGGAAGACGCTCATGGTAGGATCCAAATGATCCAGAAATTACTCCAAGGCACTGGATTAGTACCCTGGCCAAGTTACACTGTCTCAGCCTCAGAGGGTGGAAATGGCAAACTCCCTCCTCTGAGGAAATCTGCCAGGAAAACGCTCATGGTAGGATCCAAATGATCCAGAAATTACTCCAAGGCACTGGATTAGTACCCTGGCCAAGTTACACTGTCTCAGCCTCAGAGGGTGCAAATTGCAAACTCCCTCCTCTGAGGAAATCTGCCAGGAAAACGCTCATGGTAGGATCCAAATGATCCAGAAATTACTCCAAGGCACTGGATTAGTACCCTGGCCAAGTTACACTGTCTCAGCCTCAGAGGGTGCAAATTGCAAACTCCCTCCTCTGAAGAAATCTGCCAGGAAAACGCTCATGGTAGGATCCAAATGATCCAGAAATTACTCCAAGGCACTGGATTAGTACCCTGGCCAAGTTACACTGTCTCAGCCTCAGAGGGTGGAAATGGCAAACTCCCTCCTCTGAAGAAATCTGCCAGGAAGACGCTCATGGTAGGATCCAAATGATCCAGAAATTACTCCAAGGCACTGGATTAGTACCCTGGCCAAGTTACACTGTCTCAGCCTCAGAGGGTGCAAATTGCAAACTCCCTCCTCTGAGGAAATCTGCCAGGAAAACGCTCATGGTAGGATCCAAATGATCCAGAAATTACTCCAAGGCACTGGATTAGTACCCTGGCCAAGTTACACTGTCTCAGCCTCAGAGGGTGCAAATGGCAAACTCCCTCCTCTGAGGAAATCTGCCAGGAAAACGCTCATGGTAGGATCCAAATGATCCAGAAATTACTCCAAGGCACTGGATTAGTACCCTGGCCAAGTTACACTGTCTCAGCCTCAGAGGGTGCAAATTGCAAACTCCCTCCTCTGAGGAAATCTGCCAGGAAAACGCTCATGGTAGGATCCAAATGATCCAGAAATTACTCCAAGGCACTGGATTCGTACCCTGGCCAAGTTACACTGTCTCAGCCTCAGAGGGTGGAAATGGCAAACTCCCTCCTCTGAGGAAATCTGCCAGGAAAACGCTCATGGTAGGATCCAAATGATCCAGAAATTACTCCAAGGCACTGGATTAGTACCCTGGCCAAGTTACACTGTCTCAGCCTCAGAGGGTGCAAATTGCAAACTCCCTCCTCTGAGGAAATCTGCCAGGAAAACGCTCATGGTAGGATCCAAATAATCCAGAAATTACTCCAAGGCACTGGATTAGTACCCTGGCCAAGTTACACTGTCTCAGCCTCAGAGGGTGCAAATTGCAAACTCCCTCCTCTGAAGAAATCTGCCAGGAAAACGCTCATGGTAGGATCCAAATGATCCAGAAATTACTCCAAGGCACTGGATTAGTACCCTGGCCAAGTTACACTGTCTCAGCCTCAGAGGGTGGAAATGGCAAACTCCCTCCTCTGAAGAAATCTGCCAGGAAGACGCTCATGGTAGGATCCAAATGATCCAGAAATTACTCCAAGGCACTGGATTAGTACCCTGGCCAAGTTACACTGTCTCAGCCTCAGAGGGTGCAAATTGCAAACTCCCTCCTCTGAGGAAATCTGCCAGGAAAACGCTCATGGTAGGATCCAAATGATCCAGAAATTACTCCAAGGCACTGGATTAGTACCCTGGCCAAGTTACACTGTCTCAGCCTCAGAGGGTGCAAATGGCAAACTCCCTCCTCTGAGGAAATCTGCCAGGAAAACGCTCATGGTAGGATCCAAATGATCGAGAAATTACTCCAAGGCACTGGATTAGTACCCTGGCCAAGTTACACTGTCTCAGCCTCAGAGGGTGCAAATTGCAAACTCCCTCCTCTGAGGAAATCTGCCAGGAAAACGCTCATGGTAGGATCCAAATGATCCAGAAATTACTCCAAGGCACTGGATTAGTACCCTGGCCAAGTTACACTGTCTCAGCCTCAGAGGGTGGAAATGGCAAACTCCCTCCTCTGAGGAAATCTGCCAGGAAAACGCTCATGGTAGGATCAAAATGAGCCAGAAATTACTCCAAGGCACTGGATTAGTACCCTGGCCAAGTTACACTGTCTCAGCCTCAGAGGGTGGAAATGGCAAACTCCCTCCTCTGAAGAAATCTGCCAGGAAAACGCTCATGGTAGGATCAAAATGATCCAGAAATTACTCCAAGGCACTGGATTAGTACCCTGGCCAAGTTACACTGTCTCAGCCTCAGAGGGTGGAAATGGCAAACTCCCTCCTCTGAGGAAATCTGCCAAGAAAACCCTCATGGTAGTGTCAAAATGAGCCAGAAATTACTCCAGGGCACTGGATTACTCTGGCCAAATCACACTCTCTCAGCCTCAGAGGATGGAAATGGCAAAAAAAAAACCCTTGAAGAAATCTTACAAGAAAACCCTCATGGTAGGGTCAAAATAAGCCATAAATTACTCCATAAGACAATGGCCTAAAAACTCCAAAGGTACCAGTCCATCTGATCTTGGAATCTAAGCAGGGTCAGCCCTGGATAGTCCTTGGATGAGAGACCGCCAAAGAATCCCAGGTGCTGCAGGCTGTATTTCAGAGGAAGGAACTGGCAAAACCACTTCTCGAGTCTTTCTTGCCTAAGAAATCCCTAAGAAATTCATGGAGTCACCATAAGGCGACAGGAGACTTGCAAGAAAGTTGGGCAGGGAATTTGTGCAATACCTGGCCCTGCTGCTGGCTTAAATTTACATTTACAACTTAAAATTGTTCTTAAACTGCTGTTAACTTTATACAGTTGATATAAAATATTTTACTACAGTATTTGGTTAAGAATCTTTTTTTTCTAGATTTTCCTCCTTTAAAATTGGGTGCGTCTTATATGCCGGAGCATCTTATATGCCGAAAAATACGGTAACTAAGGGCCTTTGCAGACTGCCAGAAATAGTGCACATTAAATTGAGGCACTGCCCTGGCTCAGTGCTAGGGAATCATGGGAACTGTTATTTATTGTGGCACCAGAGCTCTCTAACAGAGAAGGCTCAATGTCCCAGAAAAAAATACAATTCCCATGACTCCCTAGTACTGAGCCAGGGCAGTGCCTCAATTTAATGTGCACTATTTCTGGCAGTCTGCAAAGGCCCTAAGACCTTGTTCCTCGTTTGGAAACCTTCCAGAAGACCTGCAAAGACCTTCTTGTTGTATTAACTCTTCTTCTATCAATTGCTACTCTCAGTAAAAACTAAAAGGACATGCTGTATAGACAGTAAATAAAGTTCTATATAAAAAAGATGTCAGGAACTAACAAGGAAGAGCTGCTTATATGCATCCTACAGGGATGTAGTTGGTAGCTGGGGAAAAATATTGGCATGATGGGTTCTTGTTCTCTAAAAGGAATTCCTACTTTGCTTTGTTAATAGTTGGGAGACACAAGTTAAGTGATTGGTATTGCCCAAGGGAGTCTTTGGTATGTTTGTGATGTTATGGTATTTTTATCTTTCCATAAATTTTTAGGAAGAGGGTTGTTGGAGGCACAACTACACCTGAAGCATTAACATAGTTTTCAATCTTTAAATTTCATCTATCCCACTCTATCTATAAAAATAAGTATTTGATCCATATATTCTTGCCTTGACACAAGGCAAATGCATAACCTATATAAGAAGAGTTTTCTGGATCAAGCCACTGAATCCAATATTCTATTTCTAAAAACGGCCAATTAAATGCCTTTAGGAATGTAAAGAATGAGGCCAACATTCTACTTCACTTACATTCTGCTCTATTCTGCTTTGGTCAGGCCTCACCTGGAATACTGCGTCCAGTTCTGGGCACCACAATTCAAAAAGGATGTGGAGAAACTGGAGCGTGTCCAAAGGAGAGCAACTAAAATGGTGAAGGGTCTGGAAACCAAGCCCTATGAGGAACAACTTAGGGAGCTGGGGATGTTTAGCCTGGAGAAGAGAAGGCTGAGAGGTGATATGATAGCCGTGTTTAAATATTTGAAGGGATGTCATATCGAGGAGGGAACAAGTTTGTTTTCTGCTGCTCCAGAGATTAGGACCCGAAACAATGGATGCAAGCTGCAAGAAAAGAGATTCCACCTCAACATTAGGAGGAACTTCCTGACAGTAAGGGCGGTTCGACAGTGGAACACACTCCCTCGGAGAGTAGTGGAGTCTCCTTCCTTGGAGGTCTTTAAGCAGAGGCTGGATGACCATCTGTCAGGGATGCTTTGATTGGGAGTTCCTGCATGGCAGGGGGTTGGACTGGATGGCCTTTGTGGTCTCTTCCAACTCTATGATTCTATGATTTGTCCTCAGTATCTAGTATTCTGAAACCTACTCCTTTGAATGTGGACTTCCCATTATGTGGCTGTGGCCAATGAGCACTGACAGACCTATCCACCAATACTTTGTCCAACCCCATTCTCTTTCTTGACACTGCCTTATATATCTGCATATGCCATCCACCATACTATTAATACCATTCTGCAAGAAATAAGCACAAACCATTTCCTTTGCACCTGTAAACATGCATCTGTAATTCTCCTTCTGGTAATTACTCATTTATTACCATGATTCTTGTTCTAGGGAACACAGTCAGCACAATCACAACTATGACTGCATCTTTACAGCAGTTCAACAATGCTTAAGCTGCCATAATGCAATGCTATGGAATCCTGGGATTTGGAGTCTGCTGTGAAACCAGAACTCTCTCTGACAGAGAAGACTAAATCTGTCACAAAACTACAAATTCCAGAATTCCATAGCATTGAGCCATTGCAGTTAAAACGGTGTCAAACTGGATTATTTCGGCAATGCAGATGTAACCTATATTTTCTACCAAAGGATTTATGTCATATTAAAGATTAATGCTGTTTGGGGACAAACACTCTTGTGTGCTACAATAAACTCTGACAGATAATGAAGGGCTGTGCCTACGTAGTAGGAATATACATGGGTCCAAAGAGGCATGAAATCTGGAAATAAAACACATCTACATGACATTTGCAAGCAAAATTCAAATATTCATAACACAATCATTTGACCATTTACAACTGTAATTGGCAATAACAAGATTATATGAACTTTGCTGTGGTAATTTAGTATATCACAGCCAAAGAGAAGGTGTACACAAAATCAACCTTGCTGATAAACAATACACAGAAATATTATGTAAGACTCCCTCTTTGTTCTGTTGTAGAAGAACAGTAACTGAATTCAATAGCAGAGAATACTAATTTCTGAACATTGCCATTTTAGTATCAGATTTACGTCCATTTTGGTGTTGGTGAAGAGACAGATGTGTGTCCTATGGCAATCTCTGTGCAAATAATGAATTAATATAAACTTAATATTAAAATGACAACTTTCAGAAATTCATGCTCTGTATCACAATCCTAGACGGGATGTAACATTTATTTTGTGAATGTGATGTAAAAAGTCTCCTGGCAATTTGTGTTTGATCACATCTGTCACTGGGTAGAGTTCATGTCTTTCCTAAGGAGCTATTTCCCAACAGTAAAGTTTGTTTTCAAACAGAAACAGTTTATTTATAGATGCCTGTTCTCTGGCATGGGGAGCTTCCAAAGCAAGAGAGTCAGCTTTCTAGTGCAGGAACTATTTCCAGAGTAGTTTCTAAAATGGTTCATATTACATATCTAGCCATGGAGGAGATCATGAAGCATGTGTGCAAATACATCAGGGATCAAATGAAATTCCACATTCTGGTGTCCACAGCTTCCTCCTCCTTATAGAAAGGCTATGACAGACCACACTCAAAAGGATCACAAGCCTCAGGTCTGGGACAGTGGTCACACCGACTCCTTTGTCTGGCTTTCTTTAATAAATAAAGTAATAAAGTGCCCATGTGTGAGTTTATCGGTCCTCTTTAGCCATAGATTTTTTATCCACGGATTCAAGCACTCGCGGCTTGAATTTTTTTTTTAAAAGTATAAATTCCAAATAGCAAACCTTGATTTTCCATTTTATATAAGGGACACCATTTTCGTATGCCACTGTATTTAATGGGACTTGAGCATCCTCAGATTTTGTTATTTATGGGGGAGTTCTGGAACCAAATCCTAGTGAATAACAAGGGCCTACTGCATTTGTTGTTGTGTTCCCTCAAATCCTTTCAGACTTATGGCAACCTTAAGGTGAACCTATCACACAGTTTTCTTGGCAAGAGTTGTTCAGAGGGAGTTTGCCATTGCCTTGCCCTGAGGCTGAGAGAATGTGACTTGCCCAGGTCACCCAGTGGGTTTTAATGCTCAAGCAGGGATTTGAACTCTGGTCTCCAGAGTTCTAGTCCAGTTGCTCAAATCACTACCCCATGCTGGTCCTCTGTATATAGATAGATATGTGTACGTATAGATCCATATGTGTGCACATATGTGTGTATGTATATGTATGTGTGTGTATATACACGTACACATATACAGTGGTACCTCTACTTACGAAATTAATTCGCTCCACAACCCATTTCGTAGGTAGAAAATTTCGTAAGTAGAAGCAAATTTAACATTGAAATGCCCTAATCTGTTCCAAGCCCATAGAATAGCCAAAGCTGTGGCTGGAAGACCACCTCCTTCCAGCCGCAGCCTCGGCTATTTCATGGGCTGATCAGCCCAAGGAATAGCTGAGGCTCCGACTTGAAGGAGGCCTCCTTCCAGCCCATGGAATAGCCGAGGCTGTGGCTGGAAGGAGGATTCCTCCGCTTCCAGGATCAGCCCAAGGAACGGCTGTGGCTCCGACTGGAAGAGCAGCTCGTTCGCGCCAATTTCATAAGTTGGAACGCTTTCGTAAGTCGAAGCAAATTTTTCCGGGAGGTGCGTTTCGTAAGTCGAATTTTTCAGTAGAAGAAGCATTCGTAAGTAGAGGTACCACTGTATATGTATATATGTAAGTGTTGATATGTATATAGGCATACCTATCTACATATACAGTTATACATATATATTCATATATATATATATATATATATATATACACACAGTGTGCCCGCCCCATCTGCAGGCTTCCGTGGACTTGAGCTCATGAAGACGGCAAGCCCAGGGGGACAAAATTGCATGTGTGCAATTAGAATCAATGGGACTTGTGGTCCAATGGTTTTTTTCCATACACGGGGGTGGGTGGATCTGGAATGGATCCCCGACGTATAACAAGGGCCCACTGTGTATGCAGGCAGGTGTGTGTGTATATATATATATATATAAATATGTAATGTGTGTGAAAATATGGATATATATTTATATGCATGTGTACGTGTGTTTTGTATTTTATATATGTGTGTGTGTGTGTGTGTATAGATATGTATATGCATATATATATATACATACATGTATCTATATACATACATAGATATATGTATCTCTATCTATATATTGATACGTATATATGTGTATAGACACATCTATCTATCTGTATCTGTTGTTGCTGTTGTGTGCCTTGAAGTCACGTCCGACTTATGGCATCTCTAAAGTGACCCTATCCTGGGGTTTTCTAGATATGGGAATTCTTTTAACTATTTCGATTTCCTCGTTGCCTAGATTGAGTGTGTGTATTTCTTCTGTCTGTTGAGTTCCTGAGCCTGAGGGGCAGAGCCTAGGCCTCCCTTCCAGTCAGTTCCCGGGGGCTCCTTCTCCGATGCCGCAGCCGCCGGTGACCCTCTCAGGCCCTTCCCTTCCCTTCCCTTCCCCTCCGTCCTTACTTGTAGGTGAGTCCGTCTCCGCAGTTGAGCATCTGCTGGGCCGTGAGTCCGTCGTCGGGGACGTACCCGGTGCCTCCGCTGATCAGGTAATCCGCCATGGTGCCGCGCGTGCCGATGCCGGGGACCGTTGGAGCCGCGTGGCGCCCGACGCTGACGCTGCTGCCTCGCGCAGACAGACAGACGCACGCGCACAGGAGGAGGGGGCGCGCGCCTCTCCCTTTCTCTCCTCTCCTTCTTCTGTCCTGCTCCGGAAAGAGCCAAGTGCCGGCGCGGCGCGAGACTAGGAAACAGCCGCTCGAGGTCAGCCCCGCCCACCCCTTCTCTGCGTGACGTCACCCGCTCCATGAGGCTCTCTCTTGTGTAAGACCTTTCTCGCTACCAACTCTGTGGGCAACGGACCCACACAGACGCCCTTCCACAGGTACACCCCCCTTTCTGCGTTCCTACGGAGGCCCAGAGGGGTCGTGCCGAGCCGTAAAATAGAAGCCGGCCGTACCCCTCTCCCCCTCCCTTCCCGTCGCTCTGGCTTCTCCGGAGATCGCTTGGCCACAGCGCCACCTTCTGGCGAGCGCGTTAATTGAGGCTGAAACCGCCCTACAGAAATGATCCACCTTGGTCCAAAACACACTCGTTTGAGACCGCTTTAAGTGCCCTGGTTGTGCTCGGGAATCCTGGGAATTGTAGTTTATTGTGGCACCAGAGCTCATCCAGCCATGGCAGTTAAAATGGTGTCAAACTGGATTATTTCTGCAGTTGTGGATGCAGTCTTAGCAGCATTTAAGTTTTATAGTATATCCTTCATATGATCTTCATGCTTTTCCCCCTTTTCAGTGACTTCTCCAAAACAGAAAAATGGGGCAGACTGGGACTTTGTAGCACCAGCAGACTTGTTAAAGCACCAAGGAAAACATTTACTCATAGTATATTTAGTATTAATAAAAGCAGGGAAAAAAGTGGAATATAGGAGCACCTATCACTTACCAGAGCATCTGAAGAAGTGGACTGATGCCCACAAAAATGCTAAAATAGATCAGTATGCAACTTTAAGACAGAGGTTCAAAACACACTGCAGAAATAATCCACTTTGAGACTACTTTAATTGTCCTGGCTCAGTGCTAGGGAATCCTGGGAATTGTAGTTTATTGTGGCACCAGACCTGACAGGCTAAATGGCTCACAAAACTACAGTTCCCAGAATTCTCTAACATTGAGCCACGGCAGATAAAGCAGATTATTTCTACAGTGTGTTTCAAACCTGAGCAAAAGAAATTGTAGCCTAAGTTTTCATAGACTTAGGTCTACTTCTTCAGATGCTCAGATGCTGAGGAAGTAGACCAAATCTACAAAAGCTAATGCCATGCATAATTATGTATATCTCCCCCCCCCTTTCTTACTTTTTGTAGTTTTTTTGGTTGGAAATAAAAATAATAATAAAAAAGGTAACATTATAACTTCTCTGGCACAGTCTCAAAGATGCTACAAGATCCCTTTGCATACTTTCAGCCACAAGTAATAGGAATCTCATACACAACTCACTGGCTAAACATGCAAAGTGTAGGAATAAATAAAAAAAAATTATCAAAGTGGAGGGAGAACAAGTGTAAGCCTTGGGATCCAACAAAGATCTATATTGGGCCGTGCTTTTTAACCTATGGAGAAATTATTTGCCTTTATAAAGGGTTTTTTTTTAATATGGGTCAAGTTTGTCAAACAGTTTGAAAAGAATCCCTCCATACTGTAGGAAATTAGCCTTAAAACTACAAAATGTGGTTCAGTGTAAGAAAGCGCAAACTGATTTCTTATGGCAAAAGCTGGCAGTGTCTGAACAGGAAAAATGCATTTTTGGTTTGTGGCGGATAGCTAAATGAAACTCCCCCCCCCCCCCCGGTGTCAAGCTGATACAAAAAAGGAAAATGCCATGCTGGGATAATTAGAAGTCAAAATAAATTTGCCTATGTATCTTTGGTGAAACCACACTGGGGATACTATGTACAGTTCTGACTAATGCCCCTAATATTGTACCCACCCAAAAAGGTGTAGAAAAGAGCAACCAACATTAACAAGGGGCTAGAGCAATCCCCCTATGAAGAAGGGTTACAATGTTTGTGACCGGCTTTGCTTAGAAAACAGGTAAGGGGGAAACATCGAAGTATATACATTATGCATTCTATTATTTCTGCATAATGTAACTACAATATATAGCAGTGGCCAAACTGGCCAGCATTAAAAGGAGGTATGACAAATTTATAAGGCTATCAGTAGCTACGAGTCATGATGGCTTTATATTACCTCTGGCATTAAAGGCAGTTCTTTTAGTAGCAGTCATTGGGGCACATAAGTGGGAGCATGCTATTGGGCTTATAGGATACCCCTTCACTTGCCACTGTGTGAAAATAATGTTTGACTAGACAGGGTTTCAGTCTAGACCAGCAGAAAGTCTTAACTTATTCTTGTGCATTCTAAGTAGGCAGGGGCTAAATAGGCTCTGGTTGCCAGCAATGCAACTCATCTGCGATCTTCCTACATTAAAATTTATACCCCAATGGCAGATTTTGTCCAGCTGAAGATAACCACGCACATCAGCTACCCTGCAGATGTGGAAAGTGAATTCTAAGAGGGTAATTTAACCATTAACAGATAATACAGTAATACTGTAGATGCACAGGTTGCTGACGCATTAAATCTGGCCAAGTAAGATATATCTGTTACCATTTAAATATCCTGTATTCTAATTAAGTTGTGGAATTTAGCCACCTTATTATATATGTTTACGTAAGCGATGTGCTGTTGCAAAAAGTTTCAGGAAAGATGAGACTGGTTAGAGGTTTTCCACCCTTTTTAAAACTTCAGAATTAGAAGTGATTGTCGACATGTAATACAGTCAGACCTTCATATCTGCGGGGATCCGTTCTGGACCTCCCCCCCCCCCTGCCCTGGATATGAAAAAACACAGGACCTCAAGTTCCATTGTCCCTAATGGCAGTACATGCACATGGCTGCATGTACGCCGTTGACAAGATACTTAAATCCGTGGATGGAAAGCCCGTGGATAGCAAGACCCCACTGTATGTACCACTGTATATAGATATGTTTTTAGACAGCACAGAAACACCAGGCTTCTGTACTGACCGAGACAGCTGCTACATAATTACTTTTTCCAAGAAAAATATAACATTGCTTGTGGGAAGGGGTCATATGTTTCTCACCTTAGAAAAACGAAACCTTTTCCTGGCATATGACAGCTTCCCCTCTACTAGGCTGCTTACTCCTTCCTAACAATCTGTTCTTCAGCTTGAATAGGAAAGAATACTTGTTTAAGAATACTGCATCTTCCTTCACAATCTAGTTAGTTAAGGGTTATTTTCTGTTATGCTGTTCTTAAGGTCAGAGCAACCTTAACAGCTGTTACAGCCTCTATGCAATCTACCTGTAGCTGCAGGCTTTGTTGACACTTTTGCTCAGGTTCTTTGCTAGAAAATATACCATTTTCCAATTCTAAGCAATCAAGAATCAATGGAATACTAAATATTCTACTGCAGCTAGCAGACAGCTGACAAGACCAAGGACCAATCTGAAGGGAACTACCTAGTTTGTGCCTAATGATTCTGATACTCTTGCAGGAATCTTGTCCCAACAGAAAAGCAGATTCTCATGGTAAGAACAGGAGTCTATGATAAATGAAAACTTGCACATAGGTTCAGCTGTTCAATGACATATTATTCAAAGAATTTAAAATAAAATCATCTTCCATGAGCCAAATGTAGAAGTAAAATACAAGGGATTACATACTCCTCACCTCTCTTCCCAGGTTTACCGTTATAACCAACTGTTGCCAAGTCAGTGGGGTGGGAATGACTCCCAAACATATTTTGCCAATCCAGAATAAAAACCAGTTCTCAGTGGTCAAAGGTAACACCAAATCCAGATGGAAATGGGACAGAATGAGCTATAGGAAAACATGCTCTCTAAATCTTGGTGTAATTTGTATATCTGTTAACAGGTTTGAATTTTCCAGGAGGTGGGTACCTGAAAAAGAAGGAATTTTCTTGGCCTCAATGTATGTCATCCTCACTCCAAGCTCATTTAATCCAAAATTATTCTGCAATCAGTTACTATGAAAGCTACAAGCCAACAGCAAAGAATTTCAAAGGAATTTAACAGTGTGTCACTGGATCAGTGGGATGCCCTCTACCACACTACTAATCTTTTCTGAAAATTTCTCATAAATAAAGACACATTGTTCAATAGCATGTTGAAAAGACGTGCTCGTCATTCTTAATAAACAACTAGCATAAGAATACATAAGAGAAACAGGGTGGTATCTTTATATGATACACAAGTGTATGTTACAAGAATTCCATCAGGCACAGGAGCCTCAAGGTTTTAAGGCCTCAACATCAGGCCAAAAAAAAAAAAAAAAAAAAGGAAGGAAAGAAAGAAAGAAAGAAAGAGAAAGAAAGAAAGAAAGAAAGAAAGAAAGAAAAGGAAAGAGAAAGAAAGAGAGAGAAAGAAAGAAAGAAAATGGACTGTGGTAATTTGTACTTAACATCTAAAAATGTCACTTTTAAGGTCTTAATAGAAACTGATTTTCTTCTTTTTCTTCTTATAAATCATAATTGCAGGACAGTCTTCTCTCCCTTCCAAGACATTTCCGTATAAGCACAAAGAAACTGCAAACTGCTTCTCTTTAAATCATTTTCTGCTCTTTCCTAGTGCATGAGCGCCAAAGTAGTGGCCCAGCCTGGCCAAGTCCCTTAGTTAAATGTTTTTTTTTCCACATCATAAAAACCCCCAAAGTCAACCTACAGCACCTCACAGCTCCCAGAGAGAGAGAGAACACAGCCCTCAATGTGTCCTGATGCAGTTGGTTCAAATACACAATGGGAAAGGTCTCTTTTTAAACAGAGGAAGCCTAAAAGGGCTTCATAACTACACCAATTAAAAAAACAAAAAAACAAAAACAAAACAAAAAAACTTAGGCATCTCCTTTAGTGTAAAAGGCTGTACAATTGATCCTGGCCTCATGGCCTACCCTCCCACCCTACCCCACCTTTTTCTGAGCTGGCAGGGATGCCTTAGTGCATGGTGCTAACATTTGCCACAGCAATAGCTTCCTGAATCTCTCGTATGACCAAAATTCGGGTGAGCATCTGCTCCATTTGCTCTCGACTGATTGGCTGGATGGAATACCAGATTGGGCTGTTGGGAGCTACCACCGGTTCAGGAGTCAAATAGAATGTGTCATTCCGGCCTTTCACACTCTGGGGGCTGTGAAGATAGAACGGGGGTGGGGAGAGAAAGACTGAATGTTAAGCAATTACTTTGAAAGTGTACCCTTGTAATTTCTACCAACATTATCCTAGTAATGCAGGCTGCATTTACTTGCACTACTACAGGATCCACATGTACTGAAGATGGCATGGAAACACAGGAGTTTCAACTTTAATTTTACTAATATTTAAGGTGGCCATGTATCTTGCAGATGAAGAAATCAAACGGAATTAGTATTTTCTAGTGACGAGTACTATTCAGCATTCATCACTCTTCTTGCCAGTTGACTTTTTATATAGGTTGCCCCCCCCCCAACTTAATTCCAAGATGGAATGTAGTTTAGTTGGATGAGCTTCTAGTGAGATGCACTTTAAAGCAATTTAAAATCAAACACAAACTCCTATAATCCATCCAGTTATCTTTTGTGGCTCTCAATGACAATGACAGAAATACTCACCATTTGAAGAGGTAGAAGTCATAGAGCTTTATAGGACACCTTAAAGGGTTCTCAGGGTTCTCTGTCTGTTCTGCATACATGTCATCAGTAACTGCCAAGTTAACCCCAACAACAGAGGCCAATTAGACAGGAATGTTTTGGTACATCTTATTTAAACTCTGTCATCCCAGAGAAGTAGGCTTGACATACTCAAACTCAATAAACCACCCACAACTATCAAAAATCGTAGGAATAGGATTGCAAAAAAGGACAGGCAAAATATCTGTACAGAGACACATTTTTATGTGCAGAACATAAAGAAGCAGCTCCACTAACAAGACTCAAGTTCTGTCTACTCTCATTCAACTGTATTGGATTTTTGCTCTGTGAACTTTTGTGGGGATGCTTTATATGGAAGGGTAGTATAAAAATATGATAAATTAATAAATAAAATGCCAGTTTGAGGATACCATAAAACTCCATTTCCCTCTTAGTTTGTCTTGCAACCTATGAGCAATCTTTCACAAAGACAGCACTATAGAACAAATATGATCAGCCATTAAAAGGAAAATTAAGTAAAGTTGCAAGTTTTACCTTTCTGGCCAGCCTGGTGTATACCAAGTGCCTTCAGATACCGGATGCTCGTACTCTTATCCTTGGGATTAGAAGGGTTCTTTTTAGTCTGCCTCAAGACTTTTGAAAATGCCAACTTCATGTGCTGGTCCACTGTTTTCAATAGAAAGTATCTGCACAAGGAGGGCAAGAGGCACACTGCACATGAACATCTAATTTCCCATACTGAGAGAAGTAAAGATTTTGCATCTAACAGGATCTAAATGGGGGTCATAAAATCCAACATTTAATCATTACAATCAAGAAAATATAATTTTTTTTAAAAAAGCCATTTATTTTCAGTAAGCAAACACTGTTGTGGTGCCTTCACAGTAAAGTCACATATTTATCGGGAACTTGCACAAGGAACAGTCTACTTCAGACGTCTACAATATGAACTGAGAAGGGTTTTTTGCCAAATTAATGCAGTGTATGTGTATCACTGCCATTCAGCTGTGCTAGCCAAATGGCATCTCCTTGTTCCAAGACAGAATTCCTCCAAAACCAAATACTGGGGACAAGGGTGTAGTGTGATAGTGGATCTTGCAGCACCATTGCGCTGACCACTTTGGAAACAAAATGATGAACAGAATAACAGCTAAGTGTTCTTTACATACATCTTATTTTAGAAAATATCGAAACAAAAATCTAAAACAGATCAGTATTATACCAATACTGAAGAAGAAGAGCTAGGGACAAGGCAGAATGACTTACCTATGGCCACCTAGCAAGTTTGTGTGAGAGGTAAGGCATGAAGTGGGGTGACTTGTTGATTTAGAGTTTAATTTCTGAGTAACTGGCATTCACAAACTCTAGATGCATTTTGATCTGATCCATCAAGATAATTCCTGTCTATTAGTTTGTCTTTATCCTCCTCCATCCACTTCCACACATCACAATCCAGGGTTCAATAAACAATAGGCTTCTACTTATTTTAAAGTAATTTCTACATGTTGGCAACAAAACTCATACAGCAGTACATACTTTGTGTTGAAAAACATAAGAGTAGTAAGCAAGGTGGCAGGGGAGTGAGCTCCCAGCTGCTTGCACTCCCACAACATCTCTTCTGTCACATGGCTCGGAAGAACATAGCCTGAGAAGACCAGATGACAGCATCACCGAAAGCACAGAAATCAAGCATCATTTCCACCCATCCATCAGAATTTTACATAAGAGAAGAAATAATGACAGAATTTTTCTCAGCTTTACAGCAGTTTGATTACTAATAGGGTAGTTGCTACCATGTATTTTAATTTCAACAAGTCTAGTTAACTGTTTAGTTAATTATTGCATTAAATCAGGGTGCAGCTCACATCCCACATGCAGTTTTGTTGTTGTTGTTGTTTGCCTTCAAGTCGTTTCTGACTTATGGCAACCCTATCATACGGTTTTCATGGCAAGCTTCTTCAGAGGGGTTTGCTATTGCCATCCTTTGAGGCTGAGAAAGTGTGACTTGCCCAAGGTCAGCCAATGGGTTTATATGGCCGAACTGGGATTTGAACCCTGGTCTCCCTGTGTCCTAATCCAACAAACTACCATACCTTTTTGCAGCCCCCACCTCAAGTCTCCCAAGCCCCCTTGTCTTTTTAATTCTTTCTTCGTGAAAAAAGTGACCCCAAAATGCAAAAAAAGAAAAAAAGTTGCATGGAATAGCATTGACATTTGCTACATCTTCCAATCTATCCACCTGGTCAATTTAAGGCCTGATTTTCAGCTGAAAACCAAGAAGTGTGGGACACTATAAGGTCAATCTCTGGCCAAAAGTCCTTTAACAGTTGCCTACCTCATATTAAATACTGTACTTTTAAAAAACCAAACTACATAATGCTTCAATTATTTCACTACAATTACTATGGGCTGAAGAGTACTTACCAAGAGGAGTGACACGGGGCTGGATATTCTTCAGAACTTCATGTAACCACTCAGTGAACCGTATATAATAGAGATCAGAGAAAATATCATCAACGCGCCCATTTTCAAATAGATACTGCAAGAAACAGTAACATGAGTGAGACCAAACTTTCGCCACAGGAATCTACTTCTTAAAAATGAAACATCAAGACAGTAGTCAAGTTGTACATGTTTTTAATGAGGATAAAACTACCATCTTAATAAAAAACATAACAATAGAAGAAGAAGAAGAATTGAAATGAATATCAGGATTCAACATACAAAATAAAGTAAAGTATCTAGGTATTACACTATCAAAAAGAAATATTCATCTTTACCAGAATAATTATGAAAAAATGTGGAACAATGTCAAAAAAGACATGGAAAGATGGTCCAGGTTAAGACTATCATTATTAGGAAAAGCAGCAATCATAAAAATGAATATTCTACTTAGATTCATGTTTTTATTTGAAAACTTACCAATAATTACAAAAGAAAAATGCTTTAACACCTGGCAAAGAGAACTATCTAAGTTTCTTTGGGGAGGGAAAAAACCTAGAACTAGGTGGAAGATTCTGACGGAAGACAAAACGAAAGGAGGAATGGGACTACCCAATCTTAAACTATACTACTATGCTTGCAGCATGATATGGATAGAAGATTGGATTACGCTGAAAGATGACAAATTATTGAAACTTGAAAGCAACAATATGAGGTACGATTTTCATGCGTATCTTTGGTATAATAAAATTACGGTCAATAAGGATTTTAATTACCATATATTTAGAAAAGCATTGTTAAATGTGTGGAATAAAATAAAAAAAAATTTACACAAAAATTCCAGTATGGGTCTCTGTACAAGAAGCTTTCTACAACAGGACAAAAAATAAAGATGAAAAATGGATATTATATAGTGATATCATAAATGTAGACCAAAAGAAAGTATATCGTTAGAACAATGGAGACTTTGCAACAAAAGGATATAAAAATTAATTGGTTTTTATATAATCAACTTAAAGCTAAATTTACAGAAGATTCTAAATCACCAGGATTAGGAAAAGATACAAATGAAATAGACAAAATTATTTATAAAGAACAAGACAAACATATATCTAGATATTACAAACTTTTAAAACATAGAGATTTGGAAAATGAAACGATTAAAGACACTATGATAAAATGGGTGCGTGATATCGGGGAATCTATTAATGTTGAAACGGGAAAAATCTTGGAAGGCTACTAATAATTTTATGCTTTGTCAAAATCTTAAAGAAAACTACCTCAAAATGTATCATCAATGGTATATAACACCTTCAAAACTTCATAAAATTTATAGAACAGGCAATACCAAATGTTGGAAATGCCAACGTCCTGAAGCAAACTTTATCCACATGTGGTGGAATCGTCAAGAAGCTAAAATAATACTGGAATATGATAGCTACAAGAATAGAAGAAATGCTAAAGATACAAATAGACCGTGACCCTAAATTTTTCTTATTGAATATGATAACAGATACAGATAAAATGATAAGTAAGACACATACAAAAAAACTTTTATACATGGTCACTATAGCTAGGATTGCATATGCACAAAACTGGAAACAAAAACATACACCTACAGAGGAAGAATGGCTTCTTAAATTATTGGAAGCAGTTGCTATGGACAAACTCACTGCAAAACTAAAAAATAAAGATTCAGAGGATGAATGGAAAGAACTTGAATTATTAGGAAGAAAAAAAGGTTGGAAAAATTTTCAATTTACGGCGTAAGCTTTAACTTAAAAAAAGGGTGTTATTATCTGTAAAGATAAAAGAAACAAGTGTTGTAGAGTCACTTAAGGAAGTAAGAGCCAGAAAGAAACTTAAGAAATTTTAAAATTAAATAATCGAAGATCTTTTTTTCATAGAAAAGAAAATACTGATTACGATTAATAACATGAATGTAATGAAAGTATGTTTATAACGAACGGAAGAATTAGTGCGGAAATAGATTGAGGAGGGAAGATTTAGGTTTAAAATTTATTTTCTGTATTAGAAAATTAATATTTAAAATATTATATAATGAATGATAGATTGCAGACTGTAGATTGTGATTGTTGGTGATAGTTTGTGTTTATGTGTATATATAGATATATATGTTTGTATATGTATGTATGTGTTTATGTTTATATGTGTATTTGTACACTTTAATAAAAAAACAAAAAAACAAAAAACAAGTTGTACATGTTTTAAAGACTGCATTTGATACACGATGGCTAGATGATCTACCTAATGGCAATAATAAATGTAAAGAAGAATCTAAAAGTGACAGCAGTGATTTTGTAGTTGTTATGTGCTTTCACGCCAACTCTGACTTATGGCAACCCTCTTCAAGTTTCTTGACCAAATTTATTCAGAGGAAGTTTGCATTTGCCTTCCTCTGAGGCTGAGAGAAAGTGACTTGCCCAAGGTCATACAGTGGGTTTTTCATGGCTAAGCAGGGATGTGAACCCTGGTCTCCCAGAGTCCTAGTCCAACACTCAAACCAGCATCCCAGGCTGGCTCTGGACAATGGCTACCACCCACAAAATCTGTTTTCACTGTTCTTGTATGCTCAAAAGCTACTGAAGACATTCATTTTATTGCAAGCTGACTTCAGAGTTATTATGATATGACTATATATACCTCTTATTAACTATTAAGAATAGAACCAGCATTTTAAATTTATATTCAAGTCATTTGCAGACTGGACCTTCTCTTCCTAGTCCAAAAGTTTAGTGGTTACCTGCAGGATATGGTGACAAGACCCCACCTACTACACATAAATCTGAGTAACCTACTTTTCAACAGTTCTCTCTTTAGTACAGCGTATGTTCCCACAATTTTACATGTTAAATTTCAAAAATAAGTCGAACAGTACAATTTTATATGTTAACTAATGGAGCACTTCTTAGTGCAAAATCCGTAAAATATGTTTGGGTTTGATATAAAAAGTACAGCATTGATTTAAATTTCCCCACAGACTCCCCCCGCCCGCCAAAACAATTTTTTCCCTTCATGGTTTCAGAATCCCTAATATTTTATATCTCTAATCCTACTCCAAGTCTTCTCATGAAAAACCCACAGAGCACAAGAATCCCATGTATCTAAATAAACAGTCTAGAAAGCTTGATCATGAAAGGTCTGGAGTATAGTAATACTGTCAGGGATGGAAAGAATGTGGCCTGTGAACTATATGCAGATCATCCCAGGACCATTTTTAGACATGCTAAGCCCCTCCCCATCTCTGCACCCCAGAACTTCGAGAAGACTTTAAAAAATTGTCTCAGAGTACCTCCCCAGCCCCTGATGGGCTTAAAGGGAAAATTTGCAGAATGATGTTATTTCCCATATTATATACATATGTAAATGAAAGCAATATAATTGTATATTAAGTTGTTGTGGTGTTTGGGAGAGAGATAGGTGGTTTTATAAAAGGTAAAATACAAAAACTACTGGATAACTGTGAAGATTTCAGCTTTATTATTAACATGATTCCAACACAGAAGTGTTTCTCCTAAGGACTTAGTATACAGCACTGTACTTCTGCTGAGGGAAAAGTGATGTTCTTAAAAGACTCCAAGATGACTCTAACTTATGGCAACCCTGATAGGATTTTGTCAGCAGGATTTCTTTAGAGGAAGTTTCCCACTGCTTTCCTCTTAGGCTGAGAGAGTACTATATTTGCTCAAGATCACGCAGTAGGCTCCCATGATCTAGTAAGACTTGAACCCTGGTCTCCCAGAGTCCTAGTCCAGCTCTCAAACCGCTACATCATGCTGGCTCATTATAGTAGATTCTAAAAATGGGGGAGATAGGATATTCCCTTCCTACTGCAGACTACTATGCACCCCAAAAATCTATTTCAGAGAGCAGGGAAACTCTTTAACATTAGCTCTGAGGCAATCCCAAACACTGCAATAAGAAGAACAAAATTCAATTGCATTGGCAGTAAAACAACAGTAATTGTAATAAAACTACATTTATAGTAACATGAAAGAAACTACAATGAGACTGCGATATCAGCAGGCTAGCCATCTTCAGACTGGAGCTCTTGCAGATTGCCCTGCCCCATATTAGCCAATGCTGGGTATGCCCATAGGCATGCTGACACAGGAACCCATACATCATCGCCCATTGACTAATATGGGCTTGAGCAGTTTTTTCCTAGTCGTGGGGGAAGGAACTGAACCAAACCGCTGTGGATGGGAAAGGCCCACTGTATTTGTCAAAATGGAAGTATGCTGACATTTCATGGGTGGATTTCTGGTTATGTGCTTTTATATGTATGATACACTGTGTGTATCTTCACATCTGTTTCAGATAAATAGATTGTACGCAACTAAGGTCTAATGTCGAGCTATATAAACATAAGATCCATGTTTTGTTCAGTCTGTACCCTTCTTAAACAAAAACAGAATTGAGTACGAGTAATAAGTGTGAGTACATTTAGTAATATGCTGTTTGAACATCATCATTCTCAAGCAAAAGAGAAAGCGAAACATCTCAACACTGAAAGGAAATGCCTGTCCCTCCCAGACATATTCAAGAATCCTTCTAATTACAACAAATATATAGCCATAAAGTCTGATCACTTGTTGCAGAGTTGCATGATATCATACCTTTTGAATACACAGAAAGATATAGTACAAAACATCTGGATCATATGGCTCGCCTTCACTATTACGAGCTTCACGAGTCATTAAGCACAGTCCATAATTCAATTCTGCTACAGCTGATGATATGAGATCTTCCTGGAATCTCAATAGCTGACGTCCTGCAAACCACAACAAAAAGGTTGTTAACTGACATTCTTCAGAAGGCCATTTCTAGATCTGATCATGATGCCTCTACTATCTCTCCAGTAAGAATATGCTGCCATTTCCAAGAAAAGATTTGTCCCCAAACACCTAGCATCCTTACGTAACATTCTAAAAAATATGCTCAAAAGTGTTTATACATTAAGATTTAATTTTTTAAAAAACATAACCCTAAAACCCTGGTACACTAAATACTACACTAGTGAGCCCCAAATTGTAGACCAGTCAATGAAGGCAAAAGATCTGAGGAAAAGAACTTAGTGAAAATGTACAATGTGGGTGACTTTAGTGTCCTGTATAAATGACTTCCCGTACTTTGAGTTCCTGTACCTCGGATCAAATATTGATCAGAACAGGGACTGCAGTCAATAAATCAGAACAAGATTAGGAATGGGAAGGGCAGCTATGAAAGAACTAGAAAAGATCCTAAAGAGTAAAGATATATAACGGAACACGAAAGTTAGAATCGTACAAGCCATTATATTCCCCATGACCATTTATGGGTGCGAGAGCTGAACAGTGAAGAAAGGGGATAAGAAGAAAATCAATTCATTTGAGATGTGGTTTTGGAGTAGAGTGCTGAGGATACCATGGATGACCAAGACGACGACAAACAAATGAGTCCTTGAACAGATCACACCTGAAATCTCCCTGGAAACCGTAGTAGTAGTAGTAGTAGTAGTAGTAGTAATAATAATAATAATAATAATAATAATAATAATAATAATTTCTTATACCCCACCTTTTGCCTTGGCAACCAAGATGATTAAGGTGAAGCTGTCGTTCTTTGGCCACATCATGAGAAAGCACAATTCATTGAAAAATTCTAGGAAAGGTGGAGGGAAGTAGAAAGAGAGGAAGACTGTATGCTAGATGGTTGGACTCTATTAAGGAGATCACAGGTATGAATTTGCAGGACCTAAGCAGAGCAGTGGAGGATGGGGGGGGGGCTTGGGGGTGTTTAATCCACAGGATTGTCATGAGACAGGATCAATTTGAGGGCAGTTCACAACAAACAAAACAAGTGACTTTAGTATTTTGTATAACCTCAGTAATGTGCCAATGAAGAAAAAATTCTAGAGGCCAGAAAACTCAGAACACATGCAAGCTTAGTTGTTCCATTAAGATGATCAAGACTCGTTTTTAACAAAAAAATGAAAACTCTTTCAATCTATGGGGACACAACAACAAACTAATTAAAATTAATTTAACAGGACAACTAAGAATGAAACCAGCAAAAAACAAAACAACAACAACAACAAAAAACACAAACAAACACACACACAACAACAACAACAACAAAAGGGGGGGGGAGGAGGCGGTTCAGCATTCAACTGAATACTTGGCATGAGCTGCCTGAAGGGAAAGGATAACTTTCTCCAAGTACAAGCAAGAACTCCTTTTCCATCGCTGGACAAGATACAGCAGTACTACTTCTGCCTACAGAACTTACTGCCAATAGGTGCAAGCCTGTTCTGAGACTCCTTCTCCAGTTCTGCATTCTTAGTCTGTGCCCAGCTCTTCCACACTTCCAGCCCCTCCTCTGGCTTGAGAGACTGCGGAAGGAGCAGTTCAGGTGAAGGCTGAGGCTGTGGCTGCTGCTCAACTTCAGCAACTTGAACAGTTTGAGCCTGTGGGGAAAAGTTATTTCCAGTCACTTAAATCAGCAAAAGTAAAAACAACTTTTGTATAA